>JALPQD010000967.1:0-257500 GCA_023101885.1 Typhlomys cinereus | reverse complement strand
TCCACCTCCATATCTGCCTGGCATTTGCCCATGGGATCTGGGAATCTGAACTCAGGTCTTTTTGCTTGTAAGGCAAAGGTTTTAACCCCTGAGCCCTCTCTCCAGCCCTTGAGCTTTCTTGTACCCAGTGTCCCACTTCCAAGTGGTGGTGGTGGTGTGTGTGTGTGTGTGTGTGTGTGTGTGTGTGTGTGAGAGAGAGAGAGAGAGAGACAGGGAGGGAGGGAGAGGGAGAGAGAGAGAGTTGGAGTGGGAACAGACTATCTCAGCGTGGCCTCCACAGTCTGTGCCCTTAAAGATAGGGCCACTCAGAGGCCTGAACCCCAGAGCCGCCCTGCTGTCTCCCCAAGTCCTTATCTCGGGCAGTACCCACCGCCTTAGGGCTTCCAGCCAGCCTGGAAGGGCGGCAGTGGGTGGTAATGCTAGGGGTGGATGCTCTCACGCTGGCAAGAGAATCTCACTGACCCGGGTCAGCGGGCAGTGGGGTGAAGCCCCAGGCTCCTAAATCCTTGAGACAAGCCAGACGCTCTCCCCACTTTACCCGTAGCTCCTGCTCTGGTACACAGGCCTGGAGGTCCTTTGCTTATTTATTTACAGTCTTCTCTTTTTCTCGACAGAGTCCCGTTCATTGAGACTGCTGCCTCCTGGCTGCTGGGGTGAGGAAAAAAACAAAAAAAACACATAAATGGTCGTGGGGCTGGGGAGATGCCTTAGGGCTGAAAGCCTTTGCCTGCAAGCAAAAGGACCTGAGTTCAGATCCCACGTAAAACACGGATATGGTGGCGGCCTATAATTCTGGTCCTGGTGGGCAGAGCCTGGGAAATGCCAGAGCCAAGCAAGAAGAAAGTAGAAGCCATCCAGGATGATTCCCAAAGTCAACCCTTGGTCCTCCACAGGAACACACAGTGCCCTCTGATACACACACACACACACACACACACACACACACACACACACAGAGTATGTATAAAATAAAGTTAAAAAAAACAGTCAAAAAGAAAAATGTCGGGCTGGAGAAGTGGCTCAGGGGTTAAGCCTCTGCCTTGCAGGCGGAAGGTCCTGAGTTCGGATCCCAGATCCCATGTATAGACGCCAGGCGGAAGCGGGGGCGGCCTGTGCTTCTGGTCCTGGTAGGGCGGAGCCTGTGAATCCCGAGGCAGAAGGAGGTGGAGGCGTCCATGGTGGTTCGCGAATTCGTCCGTGGTTCTACACATACACAGACACACAGACACACACACGTACGCGCACATGCACACACACACATGCACACAGTTGAATAATAATAAAAAAAAATAAATAAAAAAAAAAGAAAAAAAAAAGAAAAATGTCCTTTGTCCTGCTGACCTTGTAACCCTGCCACTAGCTGGAGGGGGACAGTGAGGTGACCTTTCTGTTACTTGGGGGCCATCGATAATGACCAGCTCTTTTTGGTCTCTCAGTGAGAAACCACGGAGCAAGAATTTGGGGCTCGGCCATCCCAGGTTGTCTCTGATCTGTCTCTTTGTCTGTCTCTCTGTGTTTCTTTTGCAGTTCTCAGCCCCATGGCCCCGGGGGTCCGCTGAGCCCCACCATGGGCGGCCTCTACTCAGAGTACCTCAACCCCAATAAGGTGCAGGAACATTACAACTACACCAAGGAGACGCTGGTCGTGCACGAAACTCCGACCCGCCAGGTGGCCTCGGCCTTCATCATCCTCCTGTGCTGCGTCATCGTGGTGGAGAACTTTCTGGTTCTGGTAGCGGTGGCCCGGAACAGCAAGTTCCACTCTGCCATGTATCTATTCCTGGGTAACCTGGCGGCCTCGGACCTGCTGGCCGGGGTGGCCTTCGTGGCCAACACCGTGCTGTCTGGTCCGGTGACCCTGTCCCTCACCCCCTTGCAGTGGTTCGCCCGCGAGGGCTCGGCCTTCATCACCCTGTCGGCGTCTGTCTTCAGCCTGCTGGCAATCGCCATCGAGAGACACGTGGCCATCGCCAAGGTCAAGCCGTACGACAGCGACAAGAGCTGCCGCATGCTGCTGCTGATCGCGGCGTCCTGGGTCATCTCGCTGATCCTCGGGGGGCTGCCCATCCTGGGCTGGAACTGCTTGGGGCAGCTGGGGCTCTGCTCCACTGTGCTGCCCCTGTACGCCAAGCCCTACGTGCTGTGCGTGGTCACCATCTTCTCCGTCATCCTGCTGGCCATCGTCGTCCTCTATGTCCGCATCTACTGCGTGGTCCGCTCCAGCCACGCCGACGTGGCGGGTCCCCAGACGCTGGCCCTGCTTAAGACGGTCACCATCGTCCTGGGGGTCTTCATCGCCTGCTGGCTCCCGGCCTTCAGCATCCTCCTGCTGGATTCGGCCTGCCCCGTGCGGGCCTGCCCCGTGCTCTACAAAGCCCAATACTTCTTCGCCTTCGCCACCCTCAATTCCCTGCTGAACCCCATCATCTACACATGGCGCAGCCGTGACCTACGGCAGGAGGTGCTGAGGCCCCTGTTGTGCTGGCGACGGGGAAGCGGGGTGACCGGGCGGCGACGGAGGAGCCGGACCCCCGGCCACCGGCTGCTGCCCCTCCGCAGCTCCAGCTCGCTGGAGAGGGCTCTGCACATGCCCACGTCGCCCACGTTTCTGGAAAGCAACACGGTGGTCTGAGGTTTGGGGGAAGGCAGGATATGTGTGTGTGTGTCCAGCTGGTGGTCACACAGCAGGAGGGGAGAAGATACTGAAGGCCCGAGCATGTGCCACAGGAGTGCAAAGCACAGCCTGCCGGCACCTCTTCTCCCCCATCTTCGAGGGGCAACCTCCAGCAGGCTGCTTCTGGAACCCAGGGAAGTAGAGGTTTCCTCCTCCCCCCTTCCTCCCTCACCCATGTCAAATCTACAGTTTCCCCAATTTTGGCGAGCGGGTGACATCCTTTATTCTCTGCTCTGCGGGGAAAGGAAACCAGTCATGACAGTACCAAAGACGGGACGGGAGGGGCTGGCACCCCGATCTCTATATCCTCAGATCTCTTTGGCTAGTTTTACTATTTTGGGGGTACACAAGAGCCCAAGGAGGACTGGAGGCACCAGTTTGAGGGGAGGCAGAAGACCGAAGAAGTTTTTTGGGGGTCTCTGGGTAAGAAAATTCTAGGCTAAGCTGTTAACCGTTCCTAGAATCCTCATCCCCACCCCTGAATCCAGCCTCCCACCCCCATCCCCAAACTCTTCCCTCTGCCACTCTTTCCCCTCAGCCTAGGTACAAGTCTCCCCCCCAAGGCTGGGCAGCCCTGAGCTAGCTGTACTCTGTTGTAAACTGTCTTCTTTATCTTTGGAGACTGGGTTTTGTGTAGCCCAGGGTGACCTCCAACGCCTGAGCCTCCCTCTCTGGCCTCCACCTCAAGGGAGAGCCAAGGTCCTGTGGCCACCTGGCTGGGGCTCACAAATGGTCATGGGTGGAAATGGCCAAAGACATTTCTTGGGGGCCTGTGGGGGAGGGGGGTCCCTATCACCTGACCTCGAAGGACTCGGCCTGACCTGTGGAGACATGCAAGGCCGTCGCGGTACAAACTCTATTTATGTGTGTCTGTGTTGTGTGGAGAGTGTTCTGCCTCCCAGTGTTCTGAGCTGCCAAGGTGGGGTGGGGTCCTGAGCCTCCCCCCCCCCCCCCCCCCGCCCGTGGAACTGCCAGTTCATCTCTCCGCGGAAGAAAAACCTCTCAAAACCTCACAGTCCAAACAAAGGCCTGGGGAGGTGGAAGGGAGGGGGTTTTGGGGGGCAAGGAGCCATTTGAGGGTGTGTGTCCCCCTCATATAGCTCCCCAGACATGTACCCCCCCCCATGTTGGCAACCCAGGCCTGGGCCAATAAACGGTTCAGTTTCTCTCCTTGGTAATGGTCATGTCTTTTTTTGGGGGGGGGTTAGCCAGACAAGAGGTGTCCTCATTAGCACCCCCTGACTGGGTCAGGTTGGGGTGGTCACTGCCTGGGTGCCCTTAACCAGCCTTTTAGCTCTGCCTCTACTGGAAGCCAAGTGGTTTCTGGGAACATAAGGTGTCACACTTGACACACACACACCCACACACACATACCCAGGGCGGCTGTGGAGGCTGCGTGGTTCCTTCAGGGAATCACGAGGCCGGAGGTAGCCCTGCTTTTCTTCAAAGAGCTAAGTGGGGTGCGGCTCTTCCCCATGCAAAGAATGCACAGGGTCCCTGGGGACCGGAGAGGCCGTTAGTATTGTAGAAAATAGAGCTTCCTTCCTCTCTCCCTTCCTGAAACAAGGTTGTTATAAAATCTATCTTGTTATTCATTAAGCATGCGGACACACCACACACAGAAGGCACAGCGGTGGGGGTCAAAGGGCAACTTTCAGAAGTCAGTTTCCACTATATGGGTACTGGGGGATCGAACTCAGATCACCAGTTTGGATGCAGTCGCTTTGTAACTGAGCCACCTTGCTAGCCTATGTAGATGGTTAGTCTTAGGCTGATCTCAAACTCACTCTGTGGCCAAGGCTGACCTTGAACTCCACATCCTCCTGCCTCCAATTAGGATGCTGGGATGCCAGGCATGTACTATCACGCCCAAAGTGGGGAGGAACCCACGGGCTCCGTGCCTGCTGTGCGCATACTCTGCCCACTGAACCACCTACCCCAGTCTGCAACCTAAAGTGTTGATGAACTCGGTTGAGAATCTTTGATTTTCCCCCTACTATTCCACTCCTGAGGTGCAAGCGAAAGGATTGGAGTTCAGATCCCCAGGACCCATGGGGAAACCTCAAGCAGGCACGGCGTTGCCCGCCACCACCGCACTCCATGGTGAGCTGACCGGCTAGACTAACTGAACCAGTTCAGGGAGAAGCCCCTGCCTCGGTGTCTAAAGCAGAGAGTGGGTAAGGAAGACACACGTCATCTCAGGCTTCCATGCGAACATAGCGCTTGCCCCTGTGCCTGGGACACATAGGTGCTGAGTGGGGTGTGGGAGCTCACCTGTAATTCCAGCCCTGGGAAGGAAGATGGGGCTCCACAGGGGTCGCTTAGCCAGAGAAGAGCACTCCTCTGAGTTTAGCAAGACACCCCCCCCCAGGAGGAAGACCCCAGAGGTCATCCTCAGGCTTTCTCCAGCACACAGATGCCAAGACATATGCATGTGCATGTGTGCACATGCACATGCATGTGCAAAAAGAAAAAAATGTTTGGGATGTAGCTCAGGGGCAGAATGCCTTCCACCCACATGGAAGGTCTTTGGTTTTTGATTTCGAGCAAGGGGGAGGAGAGAAAGGAGAGAGAGAGAGAGAGAGAGAGAGTGCTAAATGCTAATCTGGCAGTGTACTTTGGAATTCTAGGTCTTAAGCTGGAACCCTGCTCCCCTGGCCACCTTACTAAACATATGGGTGGGTGGATCCATCCTGTGGCCAGGTCAGTGTAAATTGAACCCCAAACCCTACACATTCACTCAAAGCATTCTGAGGGCTAGCGACGTGACTCAGTGATCCAAGGTGTTGGAGTCTGGGGAGACGGCAACTCATGAGTTAAAGCCGTGGCCTTTCAAGCAGAAAGACCTGAGTTCAGATCCCCAGATCCCATGTAGAAAGGGTGGTGGTCTATACTTCTGACCCTAGAGCCTGGGAAACCCCAGAGCGAAGCAAGGAAGAGATAGAAGCAATACAGGATGATTCCTGATGTCACCCTTTGACCTCCACAAGGACACACAGTGCCCTCTAGCGCACGCGCGCACGCATACACACACACACACACACACACACACACACACACACACACACACACACACACGATAAATATGTAAAAGTGCTTGCGGCCAAGGCTTAAGTTCAATCCCTGAAGCCTATATGCTCGAAGGGGAGAACTGACTTCATACACACAGAGAAACTTAAAAACATAAACTTTTCATGACTTTATTTTTTTGTGTTTTTTATTCTGTTAGACTTTGTGGGTTACAAGATCTGTCGCAATGTCAAAAGGTTGAACCTGCAAGTCAGGAGACAGGGGCCTCGGGCCTGTCCCCCCTCTCCTTCTCCCACTCTCCCCTTCCCCCACCCCGGGAATTCCCCCTCTTCCAGCAGAGTCCAGGGACCAACTGTGTTTGGAAACCTGAGATCCCCGCCTGGCTCACAGCGGGTCGTAGCAAATTCCACCCCACCCGGCCAGGCTCAGCCAAAAAATTCTTTTCTCCCTGGATCCCCTAAGACTTTTTCAGAACGGTTGCTGAGGTGCAGCCTCCGCAGAGCAGCACTTCCTGACAACCCCCTTCCCTTCTTCATCTTTGGTCTGTCTGTCATTGGTAGCACATGACATGTGCTCTGTTTCCCTTAATGAAATGCAAGCAGTTTAGGACTAGGGAAAGGGCTCAGCAGGTAAAAGTGTGTGCTGCCAAGCCTGATGGCCTGAGTTCGATACCAGGACCCCAGGTAAAGGAGGTAGGAAGGAACCAGCTCCACTGGCTTTTGCTCTGAGCTCTGTACTTGTGTCCTGGCATGTGTGCACACAGTATTTGTGTGTGTATCAGAGGACACTGTGTGCTCCTGTGGAGGACCAAGGGTGACTTCAGGAACCATCCTGGATTGCTTCTACCTCCTTCTTGCTCCACTCTGGGATTTCCCAGGCTCCGCCCACCAGGTACAGAAGTGCAGGCCTCTACCTTTTCCACCTGGTGATTTTTTACGTGGGATCTGGGATCTGAACTCAGGATCTTCTGCTTGGGAGGCAGAGTCTTAACCCCTGAACCATCTCTCCAGCTCAACAATGTTCTTAAAATATTCTATTTACCAGAGGGGTAGGGAGGATGGGAGAGAGGGTGGGGTGCACACAGACACAGACATGCCATGCTCCCCAGGTGGAGGTCAGAGGATGAGTTTCAGAAGTCAGTTCTCTCTTTTCACCATGTGGGCTTCCAGGGATCGAACTCAGGTCACCAAATATGGGAATAGACACTTTATCCACTGAGCTATATCACTGGTCCAACATGTATATATATATATATATATATATATATTTTTTTTTTTTTTTCCATGTGCATCAGAGGGCACTGTGTGTCCCTGTGGAGGCCCAAAGGTAACTCTGGGAATCATCCTGAATTGCTTCTACCTCCTTCTTGCTTTGCTGTGGGATTTCCCAGGCTCCGCCCGCCAGGGCCCAAAGGGCAGGCCGCTGCCATTTCCACCTAGTGTTTTTATGTGAGATCCGGGATCCAAACTGAGGTCCTTCTGCTTGGGAGGCAGAATCTTAACCCTTGAACCATCTCCCCAGCCTCCCACTTCTCCCCTCTGTTGAGACAAAGTCTATAGGATGGGCTATTCTGGAAGCTGCTGTGTAGCCCAGGATGAGTCAGAATGATTGATTCTCCTACCTGAGATCAGAGAAGAATCTCAGAGACATTCCTTGGATAGCTCTTCAGAGATTGTTTCGATTGTGACAAGTCTCCACACCATGGAAAGCATGTTCCTGCAGGAAACACAAGGAATTTTCCAGATAACCTCAGATGGTATGACGTCCAGGACTCAGCAGGAAACACAGGCTCAGATGGATCAAGTCTCTCACCCGAGAGCAAACAGTCTGTGAGTAGAGAAGCCAGGATTCGAATATAGTTCTCATCACCTGGGTCTGAGGTCATCGTGGGCAGAAGACCACATCCAATGTTGCATCTTGGAGTCCTCGATGGAGTGGAGCAGTTCCAACACATTGATTTCTACTCCCCACTTTCCTTAAAGAAGACTCTTTGGCTGAAAGAGCTCAGCAGGTAAAGTGACTGCTCCCAAACCTGGAGACCTGAGTTCAATCTCCAGAAGCCCACACAAGCAACGAGAGAAAACTGACTTCTGAAAGTTGTCTTCTGACCTCCATAGTGCTACGATACTTTCTCCATCTCTCTCTCTCACTCAAATAAACAAATAAGTAACTTAAATGTTTAAGTTAATTGGTAAGTTAATGAACTAATCAATTGATTTTATTGCTTTTTGAGACAGGATCTCACTTCCTTAACTTAGGTTGGCCTAGGATCTTCAACTCCCAGTTACACTCTTTCCTCAGCTTCTGTCAATGTGCTGGGACTACGGGTGCAATTTAAGTATTATTAAGTATATATTAATAATGATATTAATGAATAATCAATATTAATGAATGATATCAATGGCCGGTTGGGTGATGGATGATATGAATGATATTAATGAATTGGCTGATATTCATTAATATTAGTTACTAATACAATATTGATATTAATAATTAATGATATTAATGAATTGACATGAAATGGATTATCAGATTTTTCCTGATGGAACTCAAGGTCTGGACATGGATTCTAGTCCCAGCCCCCGCCCCAGGCTCTCTTCCCCCACCTCCCCACCTGTGAGATTGGACCAAAAGGTACTAGATTCTGCAACCTTTGCTTTTGGCTACCCTGGAGCAAGTGGACTCCCTTGGGCATCAGGTAACCATAGCAACCTCTGACTCGTATGAATGGCTACATGACATCCACATGTTGCTTCATGATTCAGGTACTGTTTGTTTTTAGCTTTTTAAAAATATTTTATTTATTTATTTAGTCCCTGTGGAGGACCAAGGGTGACTTTGGGCATCATCCTGCATCGCTTCTACTTCCTTCTTTCTTTGCTCTGGGATTTCCCAGGCTCCGCCCATCAGAGCCAGAAGTGCAGGCCACTGCCATTTCCAACTGGTGTTTTTACATGGGACCTAGGATCCGAACTCAGGACCTTCTGCTTTTGGGGCAGAGTCTTACCCCTGAGCCATCTCTCCAGCTCCCTGTTTGGTTTTTAAATTTTTAAATTTATTTTTATTTTTATTACCTTTTTTTGGCCTAGTTATACAAGCTCAATAGGTACTTCCTTTCTTCCCCCTCCCCCCTCTCTTGCCATGTTTGGTTTTATAAGAAAGGAAATGAGATTGCGCTCAGCTGCAGTTGCTAATGATCTCAGACAGACATACCTGTGAAGGAAGCAAGAAGGAAATGCGTTTCCTTACACGTGAAAGGAATTCAAAGGCACTTGGTGCTGGGCAGGAAGGATGAATATTGCCCACCGACTAGCAAATGGGATTTGAATCCATCTAGCCTTCCATCCTCCATTCATTCATCTGCCCGCTCATCCACTCCTTTGCCCATCTATCCCTTCATCTACCCACCACCTATTCGTCTATCTATTCATCCATCTACACATCATCCACCCACCCACTTATTCATCTATCCTTTATAGATGTCTATCCATGCATTTATCCATCCATCTATAATATATTCATACATCATCCAATCATGTATACATATCTACCCATCCATTCATCTACCCACCCATTTATCCATCCACCCACCTATTCATCCATATATTTATCCATTCATCAATTCATTCACTGCCAATCCACCCATCCACACATCTATTCATCTGTTCATTCATCCATCCATCCATACATACATACATATATCCATACATACATCCATCACCCACCCCTCCAGATATAGATACATCTACCCATCCACTCACCCATCCATCTGTACATACATCTATCTACCTGTCCATTCACCTGCCCACCCACCCACTCACTCATGAATCCACCTGCCCATTCATCCCTGTTCATATTTCCATCTATATATCCACCCACCCATCTATATACCTACCCACCCACCTCTCCATCATCCATCTACCTATCCATACTTCAACATCTTCCTGAGGAAAAAGTGTCCGTCTACATAATTGCAATGACACTGTCAAAAGCAGGAAATCTACGAAGCTGGGTCAGATCTCCCCATTGATCTCACGGCTGATCAGATCTTCCTTCATCTCTTTCAGTTGGAAAAGTGCCTGTTGGCACGGGCTAGAGCGCCTTTCCCCTTTGGGGACTGTCTGGTCTTTGCACCCCGAGAGGTTCAGGCACTGCATTTGCCTGTCTGTCAGCTGGGTTTCTCCCCTCCAGAGCTGCCACTTCCTCTCCTGTAGTTATTAAGAATCTCCAGCGGATGTATTTCAAGATCACAAATGCTTGGTATTAGTCACTAGACTGTTACTCTTTCTCATTGATTTTTTCCACATTTATTTATCATGTGTGTGTGTGAGAGAGAGAGAGAGAAAGAGAGAGAGAAAGAGAGAGGGAGAGAGAGGGAGGGAGAAAGATGATGGTACCTAGGTGCAGGTCAAAGAATAACTTTCTGGAAGCAATTTATTTCTCTCCTTCTGCCATTCTGGCGCCTGAGGATTGAACTGGGGTCACCAGGCTTAGCAGCAGGCATCTGAGTAGCTCAGGCAGCTGTGCTCCCCCTCCCACGCTCCCTTCCTCCCATAACAATCCACTTGAGGACTGATAGTATCTCTTTTGAGGTCAGTTCTTCACAGGTGGTTCTAGAAACTTCCATCAGGAAACCGTGTCGACTTCTGCCTGTTTCTTCCTTGCACTGATAACCAAGATGGATCCTGGGGCTTTGGACCACCTCTCTGGGACCCTCAGTTCTGCGTGTGAATTTCCCCTGCTGGATCTGGCCTCTTGTATTTCTGTGCCTTGCCTGGGTCCCGTCTTCCAAGGGTTTCCCATCTACCTAACTGCAATCCTTCCCACCTGCTGGCAATTTCCTACAGAGTTGCTGACACACTGAGCACCACATCAGACACCCCTCCCCCCCGTGCCTGCTGCTTTTCTGGGTCTGGTCCTGGCCTCCTTGCCTCTGCCAGAGCCCGAGACAGAGGGACAAATAAAACCCATCCCAGCCTGAGGAAGGTGGAGGGAGGAGGAAGGATGGGGGTATCTAGAGAGAAGAGAGAAAGAAAGAGAGAAAAGAGAGAAAGAGAGGGAGGAGAAGAGTGAAAGAGAAAGAAAAGAGAGTAGGAAAGAGAGAGAGAGAAAGGAAGAAAGAGAAAGAAAGAAATAAAGAAAGAGAGAGAGAAAGGAAGAGGGAGAAAGAGAGATGAAGAAAGAAACAGAACAGGAAGGAAGGCAGGAAGGTGAAGGAATCTGGTCCTATGTGATCATTTCCCGTAGATGTCTGGTGTAATGAAGTGGAAACACCAGATCTGATTGTCAGCCTCTGCCCTTGGTAACCTTTGTATTGTTCAGATCAAATACCTGATAGTGCTTAGCTGGTTTCTCTCTGTCTCTGTCTCTGTCTCTGTCTCTCTCTCCTTTTGGTTTATTTATGGAGCTAGACTGCATAGCCCAGGCTAGCCTTGGATTCTGTAATCCTCCTGTCTCAGCCTCCTGGGGGCTGGGAAGGGGGTTGTCCCACCCACCCCACCCGCTCCACCCAATTTGGGTTCACTCTCTTCCATTGCTGTGAAACGGGGGTTGCCTATATAGCCCAGGCTAGCCCAGGGCTAGCTTTGAACCCCTGACCCTAATAAACAAGACACACACTAAATAAATAAATAAATAGACAAACAGATGATAAATAAATAAAGCGAAACCCCCTTGATTCTTCTGTTCCCACATCCAAAGTGCGAGATTGATGTTGCACGCCGACACACCTGGCTTTGTTTCACTACATTTATGAATTCATAATTTTATTTTAGTTTAGGTTTTTGAGATGGGACCAGCCTTCGGCTTGATATGTCGTTGAAGAAGGACCCTAAACTCCTCATCCTCCTGGTCCCCCATCCTGCACCCCAGCACTGGGCTGGCTGGCATGTTTCATACCGCACCCCGTTTCTGAGGTGTTGGGGACCACACTATAGCCGGGTGTCTGCTAAGCCGGCACTGGCCGCCCATCCTCCTGCCTCAGTGGACCTGCTCCTGCGATCCAGGGTTCCTCCACCCCAGGCTGGGAGAGTGGAGGAAGGTTCTAGAAACACCCCTGATGGAAGCGTCCAGTGGCCTCTTTCCCTGGCTTTGGCAGGTAGGCACGATGAGCTGGTGATTGCGTTGGGAGAATCAGTTGTGGCAACCTCCCAGGAGGCAGTGTTTGTGGGCGAGGGGCGGGTTAGGGTCCTCCACAAGTGAACCTCCTTTAGGTTGGTGGACAGGGCGGGGTCAGCCCCTATATCTACCCCACTGGGTGGGGACCTCAGACATTCCCTGTTGCTGAGAGAGAGGCCGCAGGCGTGCATCACGTTCTTTTCCGGAAGGTGAGCCGGGGGCTGGGGGCTGGGGGCTGGGGGCTGGGGGCTGGGGGTTGGGAGTTGGAGGCTGGGGGCTCTGACCACCTTCTGTTTCAGGGTGCTCAGCGGGCATGGGGGGCAGGCGAGAGTTGGGGATGTGAGTGTCAGAAGGATGGGGTGAAGAAAATCTGGGTGGTGCTGGTGTCTTCTACGGAGAGTGTTGAGTGCTGGACACTGAGAGGGGTTTCTGGCATGTTCTAGAATGTTCCTAAAATATGTCTATATCCTTTTTTGCACGTGTGTATGTATGTGTGGACCGTGGATAAGTGGTACAGGGCACTTGAGTGTGTGTCGCTGAGGAGGCCCAAGGGAGACATCAGGAATCACCCTGGATTGCTTTGATCTCTGTATGGCTTTGCCCTGGAGTTTCCCAGACTCTGCCTTCCAGGGCTGGAATTAGAAGCCACTGCCATTTCTAGCTGGTGTTTTCAGTTGGGATTCATTTCATTCGTTCACTAAATTTACTTTTTCCTTTTTGAGGCAGCGTCTCACGTAGCCTGGCCTTGAATTCCTGATCCTCCCGCCTCCACCTGCAGAGATCACAGGTGTGTGCCATCATGCCTGATTTCCGTGGTGCTAGGAATTGAACTCGGGGCTTTGTGCATGGCAGGAGAGTGCTCTGCCTACAGCTGAGCCCCAGCTGCAGCATTAACAGGGGCTCATTTCCTTTGGGCAGGAAACTAAGAAATGGTGATTCTGTTTAAGTGATTATAATCCCTTCCCACCCAACTCCCCCACCATAAACTTCCTAACACTTCAGGATGATATGGATTTCCGTTCATAGGGTGTTGATAAAGTTTTATTGGTACACAGCCTGATCATTTACAGACTTGACT
This sequence comes from Typhlomys cinereus, assembly GCA_023101885.1. Lineage (NCBI taxonomy): Eukaryota > Metazoa > Chordata > Mammalia > Rodentia > Platacanthomyidae > Typhlomys > Typhlomys cinereus. Next base: position 244,601 of record JALPQD010000967.1, on the reverse strand, counting down.
ACGCCGGCTACAAGGTTTGTGTCAGAGCCCGTGGAGCCCACAGATGAGACACGTTTTGTCTTATCCACGAGAGAATGATTGGAGGGGGCTGGGATGTGGCTGGGTGGGTGCAGGTGCTTCCCCAGGAAGCATGAAGCCTCCGGCTGTGTCCTTAGTACTGCAGAAGCAAGGTGGCGTGCTGGATCAGCATCGGGGTGATGGGAGCGGAGCGGAGGCAAGAGGATGGAGGTTCTGGGTCATCCTCAACTACATAGTGAATTGGAGACCAGACTGGGCTACTAAAAGAACAACTTAAACTTTTCACTGGTGTTAAGTGTAAGTACTAGGCTTTGTGTGAAGTGTGTGTATTAGAGGGCACTGTGTGTTCCTGTAGAGCCCCAAGGGCGACACTGGGAATCATCCAGGATTGCTTCTACCTCCTTGCTTTGCTCTGGGGTTTCCCAGCTGTACTTTGCAGGACCATAATTATAGGCCGTTGTCATTTCCACCTGGCTTTTTTTAAAATGGTATCTGTGGATTTGAACTCTGGTTACTTAGCTTGTGAAGGAAAGGCTTTAATCCCTGAGCCCTTTCTCCAGCCCCTTGGATGGAAATGGTCTATCTTTCTGTTGTGAATAATAAATAAGATTGTTCAATTCCGAATATGTTTTATTAAAGGCAGGAGAAAGGAGTCTCTCTCACACACACTCACACTCACACACACACACACGTGTGTCACGGGACACAGGTGGAGGTCAGAGGACAACTTCCAGAAGTCAGTTCTTCCTTCCACCATGTGGGCTCCCGGGGATTGAACTCGGTATTCTTAAGCTTTGCACACAGGCACCTCCCCAGCTGAGCCATCTCGCCTGCCCCTTGCCTTCATTTGCCACTGTCACTGAGTGATTGACTATCCTTTAGGAAGAAGGGAGGGGGGTGAGGAGTGTCGAGGGGTTAGGGTCAGAGCAAGAGAACCTCTTTCCATTTTAGTGCCCTTCACGGTCAAGTGTCTCTTCAGCTCTTTCACGCCTCCACAAAGAAGGGACTGCTGGTCTTTTGAGCATTTTTCAAAGCTGTTCAGCCTATCAAGAGGGGGCTGCTGCTGCGGGGAGGGGGCTGCTGCTGCGGGGAGGGGGCTGCTGCTGCGGGGAGGGGGCTGCTGCTGCGGCTGCGGGAGGGGGCTGCTGCTGCGGGGAGGGGCTGCTGCTGCGGGGAGGGGGCTGCTGCTGCGGGGAGGGGGCTGCTGCTGCGGGGAGGGGGCTGCTGCTGCGGGGAGGGGGCTGCTGCTGCGGGGAGGGGGCTGCTGCTGCGGGGAGGGGGCTGCTGCTGCGGGGGAGGGGGCTGCTGCTGCTCGGAGGGGGCTGCTGCTGCTCTATGGCACCTGGGCTCTCCCAGACTCCCTGGGGAGGGGCTGGGAAGGAAGTACAGGCAGCGTGGCTGGGCTAAGCGGATCCCAGATGGCAGGACTATGGCCTGTGGACCTGGTAGAGAGCTGGTGTCACGTGGCGCCGGTCAGAGCTCTCAGCTGGCTCAAGGGGCCCTTCAGGAGGGCCCAGCTCTGCCAGTTCACTCCTGGAGACTTGGGGCGTCCTCTCTTCCTTCTGCCTACCTGATGGAGAGTCTTGACTTAGGCAAGTCTCTCAAGCCTTTCCTCTTTTGTGTGTGTGTGTCCCTGTGGAGGCCCAAGAGCGGTACCACGAATCGCCTTGGATTGCTTCCACCTCTGTATTGCTTTGCTCTGGGATTTCCCAGACTCTGCCTTCCAAGGCTGAAATCGCAGGTATTTTTCTGTGGGATCTGAACTCGGGGCCTTTGGCTTGTGGGGGAGAGGCTTTGTTTAGACCTGAGTTCTTGTTTGGTCTCCCCTGACCTTGAACTCGAAGCTGCATCTTCTGGTCTCAGCCTCCCAAGTGCCAGGGCTATGGATGTGAGTCACCATGCCAGGTGGGTTTATTTTTTGAGCCTGTGTGTATGTGGTATAGGCACGTGAATGTGTTGGGTGTGTTCACTCCCATAGGCACCTATGCAGGTCGAAGATCATAGTGCATGTAGATCAGAGATCCAAACTGGGTGTCTAATTACTTTCCATATTAACTTTCTTACAATAGGGTCTCTTGTTGAACCTCGACCTCAACCTTAGGGGTAGCCTGGGGCCCTTCTTTCTTTCTCCCAGGTGGGGATCTAAATTCAGGGTCTTCAGGCTTATGTGGCAAGCACTTTGCATACCAGTCATCTAGCTAGCTCCCCGGTTTATTTTTTTGCATTTCAACTTGTTGCATTTGCGTGTGTTTTTATGTGTGTGAGGAGGTACATGCATGCGTGTGGGTTTTGCATGTGTACAGGTGTCTGTACTCGTGTGGGAGCCTGAGCTCGCTATCAAGAGTCATGCCTGATCGATCACTCTTCCACTGCAGTCTCTCCAGACAGGGCCTCTAATCAAACCCAGAGTTCAACGATAGGCCAGTCTGACTCGCCAGCTTGCTATGTAGACCTCCGGGCTCTTAACTTCTGACGCTGGGATTACAGGTGGGATTCAAGGCCCACCCCACAGTTTTAAAAAAATATTTGTGTGTGTGCATTTCTTGCATATGCATATATCCATGCACACACAGAGCCCCCAAGTTGACATCAGATGTCTATGGTACCCCATTTTTATTATAAAGGCAGCATCTCTCCATTGAACCCCAAGTTTCCCAATGGCCTCAGCTCACTAGCCAGCTTGCTCTGGGGGATCCCCTGTCTTTGCCTCCTGAGTGTTGAGTGCTGGGGTGATAGGGCATCTGCCCCACCTGCCTGCTGTAGCGTTTTGGGGATCTGAACTCGTATCCTTAAGGGTGGTAGAGCGAGAGCCTTACCCGCTGAGCCATCTCCCCAGCTCCCACCCCATCCTAGCTATTTTTAGATGTCTAGATCACTAGCTTGTACCTCCACACATACTGATTGCACAACAACTTCCTGGAACTTTTCATCAAGGGAAACCTGATAGGACTGGACAATTCCCCCCTCCCCCCTCCCCCTCCCCCTCCCCCCTCCCTGGAATCCCTGTGGCCTATGGGCCACTTGTTTTCACTTGGACAACAGGCTGGGAGGTTCGGCCAGCTGCGGCATCTGACAGGACTTGTTTTTTGTGTTGGTTCTGGGTGAGCCCAGGCTGGCCCGCAGCGCCCCGGCCTCCTGCTTTGAAGACGGGCAGTTTTCTAGCACCCAGCCTGGCTCGGGAGTCCCTGTTTAGTTTTTAAATATTGGGGGGGGGTCGGGAGAAGAGGAGAGAGAACGCTGTACACCCCCACCTAAATCATGTCTCACAGGTGTGGGGGGGTCTGAGGACAGCTTTGAGAAGTCAGTTCTCTCCTTGCCTCCATGTGAGCACTCGGGAATCAAATTCAGGTGGCCGGTTTCGCTTGCAGGCACTTTAACCCGCTGAGCCCTAATGAGACCCTCAGTTCCTGATCCTCTGAGATTCTGGGGATGACAGACCTGGAGCCCCACACAACCCTTGGCAAACATGTGATATATGAATGTGTGTGTGTGTATCAGCGGGCACTGTGTGTCCCTGTGGAGGACTAAAGGTGACTTTGGGAATCATCCTGGATTGCTTCTACCTCCTCCTTGCTTTGCTCTGGGATTTCCCAGGCTCCGCCCATCAGCGCCGGGTAGTGCAGAAGGGGGGGCGGGGGCTGAGCGCGGGTGACTCGGATGTCTGCGGTGCTTTACAAATGAATAACCAAAAGACCCAGCCTTCCCTAGTAGCTCTCCAAGGTGGTCGCCCCATTAAACATCACCAGTGGCTGTCCCCCCTACCCCCCCACACTTAGGCTCTCTGCCAGCAGGCAGTTTTCGGGGTCGCGTGGGGAGGGGGACACCTAGCTCACTAGGACTTTTAATTTGCATTTTCCTCATTAGGGAGATGGGAGCGTGTCTCCTATACTCGGCAGAGGTTCATGTATCTTGGGGAACACGTGTATTCAAATTCTCTGCCCGGTTGAAGGGGTGTGCTGTCTTTGCCTGAGTTGTGGAAAGACCGTATTTATGTTCTGAGTATCAACATCTCTGGGTTTCCTTTCCATTGGCGTCGCTTGTTTTAATTACTATCTTTTTCTTTTCCTATGTGTACGGGGTACGTGGGCGTGTGCGTAGGTGTATGAACACACTTTAGTGTGGTGTGCGTGTGTGCCTGGGAATCTTGCATCGTTCTGGGGCGAGCCTGGGTCTCTTGTGACACCCGGAACGGCCCCAAGGTGGGCCTTGGATTCTAGATCTGTTACTGCATCTCTGGGGTAACAGATGGGCCTTTTGAGTGTTTCTGGAGAATGCCCGGAGTTGGAGAGCTCACCATGTACTAACAAGCAACAGCCCCAAGTTTGGTGTTTTGCATCGTGACATCCAGTCTGCCCCCCCAACACACACCATAACTTGGTTTTTGGCGCTGTGGACAGAACTGGGGCCCTTGGGCTATCTTGGCTCAGTGAGCCCACCTCCACATGTTGTCTGACAGGATTCGGGCTGTCTTCCAGCTGCAATCCTCGATGCTGGGGGGCCTGAAACTACCACTTTTTTGGGGGAGAATAGTTGTCTGAGTCCTGATACCCCGATGTGTCTCCTTCGGATAGGCGCTGGATACCGGGGAGGTCCAGCCTGTGAGCACTATTACTAGGCAGGCAGTGAAGATTCGAACTCGAGATCCTCCTTGCGGGTTTTTTTTTCCTAAAACTCTTTGAACGCTGGCCTTTGGTGGGCAAGAGCATCCCAGGAGGATGAACGAATGGATGCGTGAGTGATGGGACACCCCGGGGGGTGCTGCTGCTGCGCGCTCCCCTAGGCTTCCTTCCTGGCTTCCTTGTGTCGCTCGGACGAGCCCACGACGCCAGGGGGGGGTGCGCGTGCCCGCGTGGCGCCTGCGCCGAGCGGCCCTGCACCACGTGGTCGCGCCGGGCTCCCCCTCGCGCCCGCGCCCGGGTGGTAGCGACGGCCTGCGCCCCGCGCCCCTCCCCGGCGCCGCTTTCCGCGCGAAAAGCCGGGGCGTCCCCCTTGCTCTGGACGCTTGTGGTCATTGCTGCCGCCGCCGCCGCCGCCGCCGCCGCCGCCGCTGCTGCCACCGCCACCAGCACCGTCCCCCTGCGTCGCCTCGGCTCCAGCCAGCCATGCCGGCCCGGACCACCACCCCCGCGATGGCCTCCTTGCCCGATCACGTCCGCAGACGGTGGGTGACTTTCTAGGGGGGCAACATGAGGGCTGCAGGGGGGAGTGCGGGGCCCCGGCCTGTATGGGGAATGCGGTTAAGAGCCCAGGAAGAGAAGTGTGTGTGGTGAAAGGGGGATCGCTTTCTTCTGGGGTAACCCGTGATCATCACCGTCACCATCATCATCGTCACGATCTTCCTCCTCCTCCTCCTCTTAGCAGCGACTGACAGCCCGGGGGCCCCGCGCATGCGTCACGGCGGGTGGCACCGGGAGGCGCGCGGGCAGCAGTTGGCGCGGGCTGAGTGGCACTTCCGCTTGTCTGTTTCTCTCCACTCTCCCCCCCTCCATCCATGGGTTGTTTGGCGCCAAAATGGATTCAGGGCACACACACCCCCTCTTTACCTTCAGCCACCCCCCTTGCCTCCCCTCGCCTCCCCTCGGTGTGGAACTGATAGAAACTTGGGAAATGTCTCAGCTGATCCCTCCACAAGCATGGAAACCCCACCTCCCCCGCCCAAAGAGAAAGCAAACTTGGGGGTCCATCTTTGATCAGCCAAGGTTCTGGCCACTGGGCTCTTGCACAAGAAGTCTGGACGCCCCTCTAAGCTCTGGCCTCTGCTTCCGGTGCCCTTCCAGGGGGTTGACTGTGGGCATCCCTTGGCAGATCCCCAAAGGACGTCCCCTTATGCCCGGCTTGGCGAAGGGGCTTCTAGTCAAAGCCTGGGGATGCAGGACTCGCTGCCTGAAAGTGTGTTCTAGAAGGACCTCTGGCTCAGGGGCTGGCCGGGGACCCCCAAGTGTATGCTGACCGGATAGTGTCCCTACAGGCCAGGGCCTCTGTTGTGCCCAGGGGTGGGTGGGAACAGGCCTCTGCTTCTAGAAGGGCGGCTACAGCTTCCTGAGAACCTAGTTAGAGCCGTTCTGACCAGAGACATGCAGGTTTCAGCCGGATCTTGGAACCCACTTTCTGCCAGTCTCTCTTGACTGATGTCTGAGTCCTGGAGCTTTGCCCCCCAGACCCCAGAGCTGCCCGCCTTTGCCTGGGATCACAGGCATGTTACCAACCATGAAGTCTGGATTGCTTTTGACCCATACAAACACTGAAATTGTCAGCTTGGTTGGTGGATAGTTTTCTTCCTTTTGTAAGTCAAAGGAGGACATTGTATAGCGTGCACATACACAGCATGCATAGCGTTACAAATTCCCTTAAACTTAGATTTGCAAGCAGACCTAAGACGTTGAATGTCTTACTTGGGGGAAGAGAGAGAGAAACAAATGTCGCTCTGACGCACAAGCGGGGAGGTCAGAGGGCAACACGAAGAAATCGGTTCTCTCCATCCCCCATGTGGGCTTCTGGGGCTTGTACTAGGGTCATTAAGTTTGAGAGCAGGTGTCTTCTTCGAAGTGGGCCATCTTGCCTACCCCATCCAATATTTGTTAAAAATGCTTCCTGAGAGAACGTGCGCCATAGTGCGCTGGTGGAAACCAGACAATCTTTCGAGAACGCTGGTCTGTGGGCTTCTGGGGATTGAACTTGGGTTTTGAAGTTCGTGAGCAGGCCCCTTGCCGCACTGTGCCATCTTGCTGACCCGATCGAAGTTGCTCTTGAGGGCAGCCCAGCTTGCCTGGAATGGGGTGTTAATTGTTGAGGTAACTTTTCTTTTTTTAAAAAATCCTGTTGGTGACTGAGTTCACATGTTCCCAGCTCTCCATCTTGCAGAAGGATCTAGAGTCCCATCAGTTGGGCCCACCCGCCGTCCTTGCAGCTCTGGATGCACAGGTGTTTGAGGCTCAAGTCTTTGCTTGCCCCGCTATCTCCTGTTCCGGAGTCAGGATTTGCACTGTGATCCTGGGAACTTACTTTTGCCCAACCCGGCCACCTTTGGAGTTAACCACTGCTTTTTTATCTCCTTATTATTCTCTTAGGTTAAACTCAGCTTTCAAAGCCCTCTAGCCACCTACCCCCTTGCCTTGGAATGGGGCAAAAGTTGACGCAGGCTATCTTCCTGCCCTTCTAGGGGATGAATTAGAGCGCCAACTTGGGGGGATGTTTGTTCAGATCTTGCAAACTCCCCACCCCCTTACAAGCAGAGTGCTCAAACTAATTCTGAGTGCTTTGCTGCCCTGTGTTTTGGGGGTGCAGGGACTGGACCCCAGGGCTTTGGCACATGCTGGGCAAGCTTTGAGCTACAGGAGGCTGTTTGTCAACCAGAGCTTCAGATGTGGGCTCCTACCAGTCAACTCCTGGCATCCCTGGGCCAGAGCACTTGCCAATCCCCCATCCTACCCCTCATCCTGGGCTTGGCTGGCACATCCATCTGGAACCAGTGTGATTGACAAGCCAAAACCTTGGCAGGTCTGGTGAACCAGGCGGGTTCTGCGGGCGGCTGAGTAATCCAGGCTGATTGTTTCCCAAGCCCTTGCCTGACCATCTCCTTGTCCCCTTGAGACCCTTGGCCTTTGGAATGACAGACCTGGGAAGTGGGGTCCATCCAGTTTAGTCCTGTTCTTAAGGATGTAGCTTTCTTTTTTTTTGCAGGGGTGGTCCTCCATGCCCCGGAGGCAAGTACTCCCCAGGCCAAACATGGTGCCTGTCACTCCCAGTTCTGTAGGTCAGAAATCAGGTCAGTGAGGGCCAGGTAGGTAAACAGCAAGATTTTCCTCTGGCCGCTTTGCCGAGGCCCCAAGACACAGAATGTTCTGCGTTGCCCGAAGCGCGAGTGCGCACAGCCTCCCAGCCCTGCTGGGGCAAGACTCCGGGCTCTAGCTCTTCTCACAGTGCCCGATGGTTGACCTCACAGGTGGGAGGAAGGAGGGAAAAATGCCACAAGGGAGAACCAGCAGGTCAGGCTGTTCCCGACTTCCCAACTTCATGTGGGTTCCAGGGATCGAACTGTACACGGCAAGTGCCTTAACCCCAGGAGCCAACTTGCCAGCCCTAAGATTTTTTTTTAAAGGCAAATCTATCAATACTTAGATCAAGCTGGCAATCCTCCTGCCTCAGCCACTGATGTGCTGGGATTACAGGTGTGTGTATCCCACACCTGGCTAGGGGTGTGTGTGTGCACGTGCATGCGTGTGTTGTGTGCACACTTTCAAACAGGCTCTTGCTGGATGCCCAACTCTCTGATGCTACAAGCCCTGCCTGGCTGGTAGGCACTAGGAGGACCCCATAGGCCCCACGCTTCCCAGCACTGGGTCTGTAAGTGTGCACGCCTAGCTTTGTACGTAGGTTGCTGGAGGTCTGAACTCGGGTCCTTGTGCGAGAAGTGCTTCTCGGGGCTTTTCTGGAGCCAAGTCTTGAGTAGCTCAGGCTGGCCCCGGCTGCCCCTCCCCCCTCCCGTAGCAGAGGCTGGCCTTGAACTCTAGGCCTCCTGCTTTGAGCTCAAGGCTCTGTGCCGGCTGCCTGCTCCTCTGGTTCCCCCTATGGCTGATTCTTCTCTGCCTCTGGGCCGCTGAGCACTGTCTTGGAAGCCCAGGCACCCCAGCCACTGGGCCCCAGATTCTGGGGGATGTCAGTCTTTTCCAGCCCTGAGGGGTCCTCCTGTGGCCACGGGGGCGGGGCGGGGTACAGTATCTTGAGACCTTACCTCATCGAGACCCTTCCTGAATTGCCAAACTGTGTTTCAGGCCCCCGTGCCTGGTTTTGGGGTGCTGCGGCGACCTAACGTTTAGTATTCCTCTCTGCCCACCCTGTCTGTTACCGACAGGGTAATTTTCCATGGGTGTGGGTCTGCCTTCTCTTATACTCCTTGAGCTGTGATTGCCTTTGGATAGTTTGGTGCACCATACTTTCTGAGCCCCCCCCAATACCCCCTGAGTGTGTCTGGTTTTCCTTTGCGCTCACACTCTCCCTGAGTGGCTGCTTTACTTGGGGGGGGGCCCTGAGCCACACAGCGTGTACAGCCGGGGATCCTTCCCTTGTTGGCTGTCCTGGCCGTCTGCTCCAGAACAAAAGCTCAGTGAACTGCCCACCTTCCTTGGCACGAGACAGAGCGGCCCAGGCCGGGCCCCTGCTCCCGCCTCCCTCCCGTGGTGGGGGGCTGCTTGCACCTCCGCGCCTGGTCATGTCACCTGACTTTTTCCAGGGTCACTGTCTATCCTCCGATGACTTCATCTCTGTGGGAAGTAGCCCCGAGTCGATTCCTTGTCTGCCAGGTCAGCCCAGGGCAGAGGCTGTTCTGAGTCTTTGCTCTTTTCTCCTCACTTCAGAAATATGGGTACATGTGTCCCACACCCGTGGAGAGGTCAGAGGATCAACTTGGTGGGAGTCTGGTCTTTTCCTTCCTTGCGTAAGTTTCAGGAATGAAACTTGGATCCCAGGGCTTGGCGGCAAGCTCTCCCTCACCGAGCCATCTTGTTGACCCTTGCCCACTGGTTTGATCTGTGTGAGGCAAGCGCTTGCGTTACCTCGCCCCAGGCTGTCCTCTGGCCTTAGCCTCCTGCATGCAGGGCTTCCAGACGTGCCCCGCCAGGCCTGGTGTCTGTTTGATGTTGGGGAGATAAGGGGTCATGCTGTGCCAGAATTTTGAAACAGGAGGGTCAAGGCCTCGGGGTCCATCTCAGGAACATGGACGGCAGGCACCATGTGTGTGTCTGCCCCTGGCCAGCCCTGTCTGCAGCTTCAGGCCAGGGGCCTGCAAACGGCTATGCCCCTGAGACCCTCCACTGTTGTCTGTTAGCCTGGGCTGCCCTCAATCTGCGTAGCCGAGGATGGACCTTGAAATTGCAGTCGTCCTGCCCCCACCTCCCAAGTGCTGGGACCCGGTTTTTCTGTGGGGCTGGTGGGGTGCTTGGGGAGAGCTCTACCCACTGAGCCTCCTCCCCAGCTCCCCAGAGCACCCCCAGTCTGTCACACGGCGTAGGAGAATCCACACAGGATCTGCAGGATTGTAGGCAGTTTCTATCACTGCCCTTTCCTGATGGGGGATCCTTCCAGCCTGGGGGTCAGTCCCCTGAGCCTTGTGGCACAGTGGGGTGGGCTCTCCAGGGTCCGCTGGCACCCAGGACTGTGCCCGTGCTGGGTGCCCATGTGGGGAGTTGCCCCGGGGCGCCTGCCCAGCCTGTTTGTTCAGCCTTCCTCCGTGGAGGCTGCTGGGCAGGAACTCGGAGGCTGCCCTTCGGCTAGTGATTACTGAACGCCCAGTTCCTCCGGCTGCCCGGAGGGGGGCCCTTCCCTCTTCTCGTAGACGACGCCCATCGGGCTGGTTGGACCTACTTTCTGCCGCCAGCCACCGCAGCCTGAGGCTCCCAGACTGGAGTCAGGTGTGTGTGGGGGTCATCTCCTTCCTGCAACCTTCCCCCCAAAAAGAGGGAAGCTAAGCTTTAATAATCCGACCCCGATGTCTCCGATGAGCTCACTGGGTGCTTGGGAACAAGTGCTCAGTACACGTCATTCTACAGAGTGGGCTAGCAAGTGCTGAGTCACTGGATGGTCTCAGCTTGCCGCTCAGCCTTCTGGGCTCCATCTCTAACTCCTGTGTAGGTTTCCCCCCCAGTGCTACCCCATGCCTCTGTTGTTGTAGTCCCCGCCCCCCACCACCCCCGCTTTGGTTCAGGCACGGAATCCCTCGCACTTGGGTGACGCATGCACCACCATGCCAGGTGTCTGTGGCGCTGAGGTCGATGAAGCCGGGCCTTCGTGCATGCTTGCTCAGTGCTCTACCCACGGACTGGGGCTCCCTCCCTTGCTAGGCTGTGCTCCTGAGATCCTCCGCTGCGTGTGTCTTTCTGTACTTTCCTGCCCTGGGTTTTCTGCCTCGGCTTCCTAGTGCTGGATGCGGAGGTCAGCAGCCGCTTGTGACGAGGAAACTGACCTCAGTTTTACACGCCCAGAGGACACCTTTGTACGGGCTTCAAAAGTCTGTGCTGGGTGCTGGCGTGTGGCTCAGTGGGTAGCACTGGCCTGGCATGAAGCTCTGACTACCTAGTGAACTGGAGGCCAGCCAAGCCCCTCCGCCCTTAAAAAAAAAGTCTGGAGAGACGACTCAGGGGTTTAGACTGTGCCTCATAGGCAGAAGGTCCTGAGTTCGGATCCCGTGTAAAAATGCTGGGTGGAAATAGCAGCAGCTTGCAATTCTGGATCTGAAAGGTGGAGCCTGGGGAATCCCAAGGCACAGCAAACCAGGATGATTCCGTGTCACCCTTGGGCCCCCACAGGCACAGGATCTTTTTTACACACAAAATGCACATGTGCACATGCCCCTCAAAGTGTGTGTTACACTAGTTACTGGGGACTGGGTAGAAGCAACTTCGGGAGATTTTTTTCCCCAACTCTGATAACACCAAGCTATTTCTCATTTTTTTAACCTTTATATATTTTGCATGCATGTGTGTCAGAGGGCACTGTGTGTCCCTGTGGAGGACCAAGGGTGACTTCGGGAATCATCCTGGATTGCTTCTACCTCCTTGCTTTGCTGTAGGTTTTCCCAGGCTCCGACCACCAGGACCAGAAGTGTTTTCCACGTGGAGTTTTTACGTGGGTCTTGGGATCTGAACTCAGAATTTTCTTTTTTAATTTTTTTATTTATTACTTATTCAATTGTGAAATGCATGTGTGTGCGTGTGTGTTTGTATGTGTGTAGAACCACGGACAAATTTGGGAACCACCATGGACCGCCTCCATCTCCTGTTTACTCTGCCCGGGGATTCACAGGCTCCGCCCTACCAGGACCAGAAATGCAGGCCGCCTCCTCTTCTGCCCGGCGTCTATACGTGGGGTCTAGGATCCGAACTCAGGACCTTCTGCCTGCAAGGCAGAGGCTTAACCCCTGAGCCACCTCTCCAGCCCCTGAACTCAGAATTTTCTGCTTGCGAGACAGTCTTCACTCCTGAGCCATGTCTTCAGCCTCCTCAATTTTTAAACTTTGATTTGTCTGTGTGAGTAGGGGGTGTGTGTGCGCGCCCCAGCACAGGACAACTTGGAGGAGTCAGGTCACTTCCTCTCACTGTGTGGGTTCTGGGGAATCGAACTTGGGTCTCCAGGACTGTGCAGCAAGCGCCTCTCCCCCCGCCAAGCCCTCTCGCTGGCCCTCTTGGGCTTTCTGAGCTGTGCTTCTCACTGATTTCGCTCGGCTGGCTCCAACTTCACAGGATCAACACGACTTCCTGCCTCCGCTTTCTGGGTGCCTAATATCACACAGTCACATGGAGCACCCTCACATTCTGCACAGGTGTGGCCCTGGGGCCTGTGAGGGAGCTCAGCAGGTAAAAGCCACCTGCGCGCAGACCTGAGTTCTATCCCCAGGAGCCCATGTGATGGGAGGAGAGAAATGACTTCTGACTCATCCTCTGCCCTCCACCCGTGCGCCAGGACATGCGTTCTTCGTCCTTCCTCCTCACATACAGTGGCCTGAAAATTTGGCGGGATGAATACGCACGTACATCTGCTTGAGTATTTTTTTCTCTCCCATCCTCAGGCTCAAAGACTTGGAGACAAACAGCTTAACGGAGAAGGTAACCCCATCTTGTGGCTTCTCACCCCTTTGTTTTGCATTTATTCGTGCATGTGTGTGAGTGCCCGAGTGTGAGTCCGTGCCCGCGTGTGCCCGAGTGTGAGTCCGTGCCCGCGTGTGCCCGAGTGTGAGTCCGTGCCCGCGTGTGCCCGAGTGTGAGTCCGTGCCCGCGTGTGCCCGAGTGTGAGTCCGTGCCCGCGTGTGCCCGAGTGTGAGTCCGTGCCCGCGTGTGCCCGAGTGTGAGTCCGTGCCCGCGTGTGCCCGAGTGTGAGTCCGTGCCCGCGTGTGCGCCCGAGTGTGCCCGAGTGTGAGTCCGTGCCCGCGTGTGCGCCCGAGTGTGCCCGAGTGTGAGTCCGTGCCCGCGTGTGCGCCCGAGTGTGCCCGAGTGTGAGTCCGTGCCCGCGTGTGCGCCCGAGTGTGCCCGAGTGTGAGTCCGTGCCCGCGTGTGCGCCCGAGTGTGCCCGAGTGTGAGTCCGTGCCCGCGTGTGCGCCCGAGTGTGCCCGAGTGTGAGTCCGTGCCCGCGTGTGCGCCCGAGTGTGCCCGAGTGTGAGTCCGTGCCCGCGTGTGCGCCCGAGTGTGCCCGAGTGTGAGTCCGTGCCCGCGTGTGCGCCCGAGTGTGCCCGAGTGTGAGTCCGTGCCCGCGTGTGCGCCCGAGTGTGCCCGAGTGTGAGTCCGTGCCCGCGTGTGAGCCCGTCTGTCTCTGTGTGAGTCCGTGCCCGCGTGTGAGCCCGTCTGTCTCTGTGTGAGTCCGTGCCCGAGTGTGAGCCCGTCTGTCTCTGTGTGAGTCCGTGCCCGAGTGTGAGCCCGTCTGTCTCTGTGTGAGTCCGTGCCCGAGTGTGAGCCCGTCTGTCTCTGTGTGAGTCCGTGCCCGAGTGTGAGCCCGTCTGTCTCTGTGTGAGTCCGTGCCCGAGTGTGAGCCCGTCTGTCTCTGTGTGAGTCCGTGCCCGAGTGTGAGCCCGTCTGTCTCTGTGAGTGTACCCGAGTGTGTCAGAGGGCACTGTGTGTCCCTTTGGAGGCCCAAGGGTGACTTCGTGAATCGTCCTGGATTGCTTCTACCTTTTTGCTTCACTCTGGGGTTTCCCAGGCTCCGCTCAGCAGGGTGGGAACTACAGCCCCCCGCTTCTGCCACTTCCGACTGACACTTTGACTTGGGATCCCGGATCCCATCTCGATTCTTTCTGCTTCCAAGTCAGAGGCTTAGAACCCCTGAACTTTCTCCAACACTTATCCTCTCTGTAGGAGTGTGTGAAGGAGAAACTGAACCTCGTGCAGGAATTTCTCCAAACGGAGATAAAAACTCAGCTTTGTGATCTGGAGACCAAGTTCCACAAGGCCGAGTTATCCGAAGTGAGTTCGCATCTTCAGTTGGTGGAGCCTCTTCCCCATCCCCCCCCCCAGCCTCTCCTGTCCCCGTCTCCTCCCATTTCCCCTCCCCATCACTTCTCCCCTCTCTTCCCCCTCCCTCCCCCATCTCTATCCCCAGCCTCTTGCCTCCAACTACCCCCTCCATCTCTTCCTTATCCCCATTTCTCCCCCGCTCCGCAGCGTCCGGTTCCTGGTCGTGTCCACTCACTCCGCATTGTCCTTCCTGCAGGACCGCTACCTGGCTAAAGTCAAATCCCTTTTAAACAAAGATCTGTCCGCGGAGAACGGAACCCACACCCTCTCGCGACCAGCCAACGGCTGTCTGGCAAACGGGAGCCAGCCCAGCAGAGAGGGCCGGCGGGGAGGCGTGGTCCAACCCAGCAGCTCCCCAAAAGCGAGCCCCAAGCCTCGGGGGCCGAGGAGAAGCAGGCTGGAGGGCCACAGGCTGGAGGGCTGGGACAAGGGTGAGAGCAGCCTCTTTGCCGGACTCCCAAGAGTTGGGCTTCCAGGCCTGGACCACCCAGTCTGGCCTGTGACTCCTCAGCTTCTGAGCCCAGTGCTCAGAACAATAGGACAGGCCAGCCCAACCCCATCCCATAGACGCTTCTGGAAAGTACTTCCTGGTTTTGTTTCCTACCGGAAACTGAACCCTAGGGATGCTAAGTGCCCGCTGAGCCCCCTGGGGATGGGGCCCCTTAGCTTGCCGGGCACAGGCGCTGACTCTGAGCCGTCCCCCCAGCCCGTTGCTAATGGCTTCTAACTGGCTTACACTGGCCTGAGGGTCGCGGGCAGGGAGGGGCTCAGGGGTTTCCATGGGTTCCAGGCTGTGTAAAAGGTGCACAGAAGTCCACGCAGTCCGGGTCTTTCCTGGGCAGTGGGCTACTGGCTTGCGGTGCCCATGTGGCTGGTGGGCAACCTGGGACAGAAGAGGCTGTGCCGCCCCCCCCCACGGCCCCCCAGCTCTCCACCCGCTTGGTGTGCAGGTGCCCACAGGGCCGTGCGTTGCTGTTGCTAACAGTTCTGCTTGTGTTTGGAAGCAGCAGATGGGTCCCCGAGTTCCGTGGTGACACGGAGAGCCACGCGGCAGACCACCATCACCGCACACTTCGCCAAGGGGTCAGTACAAAGCGATTTCTCCTGGGGGAGGGGAGAATCGCGAATGCAGTGTCAGGGAGGGAAGGTGGGACTCAGCCCCAGGTGCCGGTCCTCGCCCCCAGCAGTGTTGTGTAGACTTGCTGTGGGCGCGGGGGTGATTGGACACTTTGCCGGGAGCCAACCCGTTTGGCTAGACTGATCTGCCAGCAGGTCCTGGGAGCCTCGAGCCTCTGCGCCCCCCCCCCCCCGAGTCTGGGTGCTGGGGTTCCTGTGTAAAAGTCCCGAATCTGCTATGGAATCACCCCAATACCAGTTTTACAATTTTTTTGGCCTGGATTGCTCTGGGTTTTCCTGGCCGGGCCTTCCGGGACATGAAGTGAAGGTGGCTGCCATCTTTCCGTGTGGGATCTGAACTCGGGGTTTTAACCCCTGACCCATCTCTCCAGCTCCCCCAGTTTTTAAATTTTTTAAAAAATTTTTTTATTATTCAATTGCGCGCGTGTGCGCGCCCAGAACCACGGGTGAATTTGGGAACCACCATGGACCACCTCCACCTCCTCCTTGTTTACTCTGCCTTGGCTCCTCCCTACCAGAACCAGAAACGCAGACCGCCCGCCCCTGCTTCCACCCTGCGTCTATACGTGGGGTCTAGGATGCAAACTCAGGACCTTCCGCCTTCAAGGCAGAGGCTTAACCCCTGAGCCACCTTTCCAGCCCCCAGATCTCCCACTTTTAAGGCTGACTTTGCAGGATGCAGTGACCCTTCAGAAGTCAGCCTGTCTCCCCTGTGAGGGGCCTGAACCGCTGCCTTTGGGCATCTGATCTGGACTGTGATATCTAAGGGTGGGTGATGTCGTAGTGGGGGGGTCACCGAGGACTCACCTGAACTTAAGGCACCTAAACTAACCATCCCCCACTGTGTGTGACAGCCCCGCCAAACGGAAACCAGAGGAGGAACCGGAAAGAACCACCTCCGAGGAACCTGTGGAGGAGCAGGAGAGAGACCAGGTGGGCGGGGCCTTGACTAGGTGGGCGGGGCTTCGTTACTTGGTACTGAAGGCCACCCTCCTGCCTCAGGACCCTTTCCCCCCATGGGAGGCGGGGGCCACCGCTCGCTTCAGTTTGGTTTGATTGGCAGTATTGACCATTTGCCTCTGAAACCAGCATTCAGCTTTTCCTGCTTCCCTTCCCCGCTCCCGCAGGAAGAAAAGCGGCGCAGAGTTTCGTCTACAAACAGGTGAGGGTCCTGTCGACCTCTATCATGGAAATTAACTTTTCTGGAAGGTTCGTCTCTTTTTGAGAGCACTCAATCCGGGTGGAGGTCACAGGGCAGCTTTTAGAAGCCATTTCTTTCCTTCTGCTACGTGGGCTTCCTGGGGTCGCTAGGTTTACACACAGACGCTTCCCGGCTAAGCCGTCTTCGCTGGCCCCTTCCGACACACGTCCAGTGGATCTTTAAAAACCTGTGATGGATGTCGAGTTTGGGGGACGTTACAAACCTTGGGGTTCACGTAGAATTCTTCCGCCTCCCATAGACTGAATGAATGGAGGTCAAGTTGCGTCCCCAGAACTGTGTTTTAAGGTCTCCCCCAATAGGAAACAGCCCACCCAGGTGGCTGTACCTCTGGGGGGGGGTCTGAGCTGTTCCGGGGTGGCAGGGAAGGGTGGGTCCAGGGAGCTGGCCTTGCTGATTGGCTCGTTTTCTGTTCACAGGGGCGCTGGGCGCTCTGTGGAGCCCAAGAAGGGAGCCCCCAGAAGACAGGCGGATAAGGAGGAGGGCAGCGGACAGGTGGAGCTGCAGGAGTGGGGAGGGGGGGAGGTACTTCAAGGAGGAGGCGGTGGGGCGTGTGCTGAGGCGGTGGGGCGTGTGCTGAGGCGGTGGGGGGGCGTGTGCTTGAGGCGGTGGGGCGTGTGCTGAGGCGGTGGGGCGTGTGCTGAGGCGGTGGGGCGTGTGCTGAGGCGGTGGGGCGTGTGCTGAGGCGGTGGGGCGTGTGCTGAGGCGGTGGGGCGTGTGCTGAGGCGGTGGGGCGTGTGCTGAGGCGGTGGGGCGTGTGCTGAGGCGGTGGGGGCGTGTGCTGAGGCGGTGGGGCGTGTGCTGAGGCGGTGGGGGCGTGTGCTGAGGCGGTGGGGGCGTGTGCTGAGGCGGTGGGGCGTGTGCTGAGGCGGTGGGGCGTGTGCTGAGGCGGTGGGGCGTGTGCTGAGGCGGTGGGGCGTGTGCTGAGGCGGTGGGGCGTGTGCTGAGGCGGTGGGGCGTGTGCTGAGGCGGTGGGGCGTGTGCTGAGGCGGTGGGGCGTGTGCTGAGGCGGTGGGGCGTGTGCTGAGGCGGTGGGGCGTGTGCTGAGGCGGTGGGGCGTGTGCTGAGGCGGTGGGGCGTGTGCTGAGGCGGTGGGGCGTGTGCTGAGGCGGTGGGGGCGTGTGCTGAGGCGGTGGGGGCGTGTGCTGAGGCGGTGGGGCGTGTGCTGAGGCGGTGGGGCGTGTGCTGAGGCGGTGGGGCGTGTGCGTGGGGCGTGCAGTAGGATGTGGGTTTGTGTCTTTGGATGGGGTCTTGCCCACAGCCCAGGCTGACCCCACAGCCCAGGCTGACCCCACAGCCCAGGCTGACCCCACAGCCCAGGCTGACCCCACAGCCCAGGCTGACCCCACAGCCCAGGCTGACCCCACAGCCCAGGCTGACCCCACAGCCCAGGCTGACCCCACAGCCCAGGCTGACCCCACCCTCGTCTCTTGCCTCGGCTCCCGAGGGTGGGTGATGGCGCTCACTGCTGCCGTCAGGTCCCTGGTATTTGTCTTGGCAGTGCTGTCGTCCAGGTAGCCAGGCAGCCCTCGCTGGCTCTCAGTCTAGCTCTCTTTCCTTTTTTTCTTTCACCTTTTTTTTCCTTTCTCCTTCCTTTCTTTCCTGTCTTTTTCTTCCTCCTTCCCTTCCTGCCTCTCCATTCTGCGTCCTTCCCCTTCATATGCACCAGCAACGCAGGCATGAAAGTGACATGGTGTCTTTTATCGCTTTATATGTCCACCAAGGCAACTGGCTAGTCAGCTAGGCTGCCCCTCAAATGCTGGGGTGCAGACAGCTACCACTCTGGCCTCTTTAGATGTGGATTCAGCAGATCCAAGGTCCTTCCTCAACACTACCAGAGCGAGTGCCTTGCCAACTGGGTCCCCCCCCCCCGTCGTGTCCCCCCCCCGTCGTGTCCCCCCCCCGTCGTGTCCCCCCCCCCGTCGTGTCCCCCCCCGTCGTGTCCCCCCCCGTCGTGTCCCCCCCCGTCGTGTCCCCCCCCGTCGTGTTCCCCCCCCCGTCGTGTCCCCCCCCGTCGTGTCCCCCCCGTCGTGTCCCCCCCCGTCGTGTCCCCCCCCGTCGTGTCCCCCCCCGTCGTGTCCCCCCCCCGTCGTGTCCCCCCCCGTCGTGTCCCCCCCCCGTCGTGTCCCCCCCCCATCGTGTCCCCCCCCGTCGTGTCCCCCCCCGTCGTGTCCCCCCCCGTCGTGTCCCCCCCCGTCGTGTCCCCCCCCGTCGTGTCCCCCCCCGTCGTGTCCCCCCCGTCGTGTCCCCCCCCCGTCGTGTCCCCCCCCCGTCGTGTCCCCCCCCCCGTCGTGTCCCCCCCCCGTCGTGTCCCCCGTCGTGTCCCCCCCGTCGTGTCCCCCCCCGTCGTGTCCCCCCCCCGTCGTGTCCCCCCCCGTCGTGTCCCCCCCCGTCGTGTCCCCCCCCCCCCCACCCCGTCGTGTCCCCCCCCCGTCGTCCCCCCCCCGTCGTGGTCCCCCCCCCGTCGTCCCCCCCCCCCCCAGTCGTCCTCGTGTCTTTTCCCACATGGCTTAGGTTTCGGTCTGTAGCCCAGGTTGGCCTGAACTCCTAGTCGCAAGCGAATCCCCCTACCTCAGTGGCTCTGAGACCTGGAGCCATGGGTCCTGGTCTGGACCACACAACTCTAGGGTCTCCCAGGGTTGACCTCGCCAAGGCGAGTTGTAGGACCACCTTGGGAACTGGAGTTCCGTGAAGAGGAACTTGGGCACCAACGGTGGGTTCACTGTTTCTCTAGGAACCAGAAAGGAGGCTCCGGAGTCAAAGCAGAGAATCGTGAGTGCCGTGGTGTCTTCTGCTGTTGATGTGTCATGATTCGCATGCGGGTCGCTGGGACTCAGGCGCTTGCCGCCTCTCATCCCACCCCTAGGGAGACAGAGGCCTAGAGAGTCAGCCTGGGCTACAGAGGGAGTATGCTGAGCTATTGTGTCGGCCCTAAATTTTTTTGAAATAGATAGAATTATGCAATGTAGTTCAGGCTGGCCTTCCCTGCAGTCCTCCTTGTGCCCTCACCACCACCCCCCCGCTGCCCTTGTGCCCCCCCACCCGAGGGCTGGGGTTGCAGGGGTGCACCACCACATCCAGCTTGAATGACATTACAATTTTCTAATATTTCGAGAGAGCTGTGGCCGACTTGGGGAGGTCAGAGGACAATTTTCAGAAGTCGGTTCTCTTCCAGCCACTCAATGGGCTTCCGGGGATCGAACCTGGGTCATTTGGCTTGGATGCAAGCGTCTCTCCCTCTGAGCCCTCTTCCCAACCTGAAAGGCCCTGTGAAAAGCCTTTATTAGCAGATAGGAGACCAAGGTCTAGATGGTGCCATGTCTGACAGGGAACAGGGCTGTGGTAGGTGAGGGGGAGGAGTCTCTCGGACCCCTCTGAAGACCAGCCTTGCATGTTCACAGGCGTCGAAGGCTGTGACCGGCCTTGGGTCTCTGGCCTCTTTGGTCATCGTCATTTGAAGGGCTGGCGGGTGTGGTACACGGGGAGAAACCCTGTGCAGGAAACCTTTGTGCAGGGTGACCTTTCCCTGGCTCTGAGGCGGTGGCCTCTGGCCTTGGCTCCTGACTTCCGGAGTTCTCTCCGTGCAGGACATCAAGACAGAGACCCAGGGAGGAGCCAGATGGGAGTGCAACACCAGGAACTTGGGCAGAAGCAGACGAGGGAGAGGTAAAGGCGGATTCGCTCCTGTTATTAGCTTGCCTAATAACGAATGAAATTAGGGCTCTGGGTGCAAATTCAGCCACCTGCATGACTTGGGCAATGTTTTCTGACCCCCTCCTCGGGGGTCTGTCTTGGCGTGGGCCTGGGTTCATTTGAAAACCACTTTTCTGTGTATGGCGTTGATGAGGTTGTAAGAGAGAAAGGCGGACATGCTCCTGCCAAGCGCACCGGTAGAGTCGGGACCACTGTGGAAAATCAGTTCCTTTTCTGCCTTGGGGGATGGAATTCAGGCCACCAGGTTTGTGAGTTGGTATGTGACCTGCTGAGCCGCCTCTAGGGACCAAAACCTACTTGTGCTGAGGCCTGGGCCCCCACAGGGAAGTCCTGGAATGTATCAGCTCCGCAGGGCCTTGTCGAGTTCTTGCCTCTGCCTTCCAGCCTCCCAGCCTCCAGTTGCCTGCTTAGAGCACGCCAGCCTCCATCTGGCTGCTAGCCGAGGCTGACCTTGAACTGTTCAGAGTAATTTGAGGGGGGAGAAAACACACACAAATGCTGTGGCGCCGAGGTCAGAGGAGACTCCCACAAGTCAGTTCTCTCCTTGCACCCTGTGGCCTTCGGGGAATCAAGGTTTGGGAACAGGCGCCTGATCCTGGGAGCCACCTCACTCGCCCCGGTGTCCACCACCTCAAAGGGCTCGGTGACGGGTGTGCACCCACAGGCCTGGCTGGCGTCTTTGTGGAGATAGGGTCTTGCTTCCTTTTGTCACCGAGACAAAACCCCTAGCCAGACAAGATGGGAGAAAGATTTATTGGGCTTCAGGTTCTAGGGTGGGGCTGGTCATTTGTGGCAGTAATCTCTGCAGAAAGGAGGGCTGCAGCAAAGCTGACAGAGGACCAGGGCGGGACTACCACGGCCGGGACCCCACCCTTGTGGCTGGCTTCTTTCCTCCAGCCACACCTACCTCTTCAGGTGCCACCGCCTTCCTCAACTCCAGCTAAGGATGGAAACACACAAACCTTTGGGGGTTGGGGAATGCTCGCTTGGCAGGGTGCACATAGCCCAGGCTAGCCCTGAATCCCCAGCAGCCCTCCTGCCTCTGTCTCCAAGTGTTGGGATTTGAGATGTGAGTTTTTTTATATATACATACATGCATACATACATATATTTTTCTTTACTATGTGTGTATCTGAGGGCACTGTGTGTCCTGTGGAGGACCAAGAGTGACTTAGGGAATCACCCTGGATTCCTTCTACTTTTTGCCTTGCTCTGGGATTTCCCAGGCCCTGCCCACTAAGGCCGGAAGTACAGGCCCCAGCCATTTCCACCTGGTGTTTTTATGTGGGACCTGGGATCTGAACTCAAGAACTTGCTGTTTGTGAAGGCAGGGTCTTAATCCCTGAGCCATCTCTCCAGCCTGAGGTGTGAGGTTTCACATGCGGTTTAAAAGTTCCCTCTAACCTGGCCTACCCACTGGTAGGGTTGGGGAAATGAAGTGAAATTTTGGGGTCTCCCTTGCCATTCGGCCCAGCACTCAACTACTCCTGGAGCCACGGGTGTGAGAACTTGAACCCGCACCCTGGGGTTGGCGTGTCTCACCTTGTTCAGCCTCCGAGACTCGTATTTTTCTTTCTCTCTGTCGCCCGCCGGCAGGACCACCGACGGCCCAGAAGCCAGCCCCGAGATGTGTAAGTGGCTGCATGGCTTGGTGCACCCAAACACCCCCCCATTCTCCCATCCCCATTCTGGAATCCAGGCTCCTGAGCATGGCTCAGCCCCAGCCTCTGCTCCACACCTGGGGCGCCTACAGACCTTGCATCACAAGCACCCCGTCTTGGGGACCCCATGGGTGTTGGCTTTCTTTTCCTTGGGTTTTTAGGGTGTGGGGGGGGTCCTGTAGCGCAGTCTGGCCTGGAGAAAGCGCTCTGGACCGACCAGCCCATCCCTAGCCCTTAGCTCTTGTGAGGTCAGGTCTGGCTGTGTTGCCGGGGCCTGGAACTTGGGATGCCCTGCCTTGGCCTTCCAAGTGTTGGCTTGCGAGCCTGAAGATCGACCACAGTAGCATTTTTGCATCCATGTGACTGCACGTATGGACACAGGCCTGTTGTATGCACATCCACCTGTGTGACCAAGGCAGAGTCTCTCCATGGAATTCAAGCTCAGCATCTCCTGGGCTGGCCGCCATCTTGCCCCAGCTATGCCGTCCCTGCCTCCCCCTCTGAGATGGGGCGCTCGGCCTCAGCTTCCAGAGATCTGACCTCTGGTCCTTAACGCTTGGGCGGGAAGCCCCTTATCCACTGAGTCATACCCCTTGCCCCCAGGATTTCCTTGTTGGTTGAATTTTATTTCTTGGAGGGTAAACAGTTTGCCCGTGTGCCACAATGCACGGGCGGAAGTCAAAGGACAGCTTTTGGAAGTCGCTTTTCTCCTGGGGGCTCTTCCAGGGATCGAACTTGGATCCCCAGGCTTGGGAGCAGGCACTGGATCCGCTGAGCCATCTCACCGGCTTGGGGTTTGGTTTCAGGGCAGACGTTAGTCTGGTTGCTGTCGCTGGGAGAGGAGTTAGTGTCTCATACGGGTTCTTTCAACAGAGCTGCCAAACGGAGACCCGAGGAGGTGGAGGCTGAGCAGGAGAGTCCACAGACCTCAGAAGACAGAGATGAGGACTCGAAGGTGAGGTGGCGTTTCTCTGGTTCTTGTCTTTGCTTAGACACAGGGTCCCGCCAGCCTCCCAAGTGCTGGGGGCAGCAGGGTGGCACCTCATCTGTCAGGATCAGTGGCATTTCATGTAGCTGATGACATTGAGTTGTTTTGTATGTATGTCAGAGGGTACGGTGTGTTCCCTGTGGAGGCCCAAGGGTGACATTGGGAATCATCCTGGATTGTTCTGCCGTCTTTGTATCACTGTGGGATTTCCCAGGCTCTGGCAGGAAAGTACCAGCCAGAAGTGCAAGCTGCCGCCATTTTTACCCTCTTTTTATGTGAAGTCTTGAGATCTGAACTCAGGTCTTTTCTGCTTTGGAGGTAGAGTCTTAACCCCTGAGTCATCTCTCCAGCCCTTTTTTGTATTTTTTTTTAAAGTGACCTTTGTAGATGGACCTTGTCTTGCCTGAGGGCTGGAGTGAGTCACGAGGTAATGTTCTTGCCGGCCGTGTGCAGCGCACCAGCCTGAGGACCTGAGTTCAGGACCTGAGTTCAGTGGCCGTGCCTATCTGTGATGTCAGTGCGAAGTCAGAGAGCCAGCTGGCTGGGGTCACGGGCCAGCAAGCCAACCCACGCGCTGCAGGGTCAGGAGACCGTCTGCAGATGCCACTGTGGCTGCCACGGCTCGGAATTCGGCCAGCTATGTCTCTTGAGCCCGTTGTTGCAGGCTTAGTGATTTAGGAGCGCTAGAGGTGGGGAGACTCATGCCTATGACCCCGTGAGTGCTGGGGGAACCCTGCTGTTCTCCTCATCAGATGACTGTATTACTTTCTTTTAAATACTATGAGAGCAAGGTACTGTGAGAGCAAGGGAGGGAGGCGTATGGACACACACCAGTCTGTTCTGTGCTCCTATTGTGTGGGTGTTTGGGGGTCGAACTCGGGCCGCTGTGTTTGTGAGCTGTTGTCTTATCCACTCAGCCATCTCGCCAGCCCTCAATACTTACTTTAAAAAAGTAGTAAGGCAAAAATAAGAAATAGAGAGAGGGAAGGCGTGTGCATACCACACGGATAGCTTTCAGAAATCGGTTGTCTTCTATCCACCTTGTGGGAGATGGGGCTCGAACTCCAGTCACCGGGTTTGTATGCAAGTCCTTGCATGCAAGGGGCCATCTTGCTGGCCCCTAATGACTCTGTTGTCATTGGTTTTGGTTTTTTTTTTGAGACTGAGTCTTCGTGTCCCGAGCTGTTCTGGAACTTGCTATACTGTAGCCCAGGCTGGTCTTGAGCCTGTGACAATCCTCCTGCCTCAGCCATCTCCAGGCTGGGATTACAGGCCGGGGCCTCCAAGGCTGGCTTGTAACGTGGTTTTAACTCTGGTTCTCTGAATCCATCAACCGTCGGGAGCGTCAGGCCAGTCACGGTCACTTTGGCCATCTCCCTGCAGTGCCCCTCCCCGTGTGCGCATTACCCATGCCGCAGGACAGGCCGGGGGCTCAACACACTACTCATCTCTTGTAGCGCCCGAGGCTGCAAGTCCGCAGTCGGGAACCTTCCATGGTCAGTTGTTGGTGAGGCCACTCTGGCCTGCAACAGGCGCCACCATCTGTGCTCACGTGGTCTGTGCTCACGTGGTCTGCATGTGGGAACTCTGGCACTGGTGTCCCTTCCCTTTGAGACAGTCACACCCACTGGGTCATGGCCGCCTCTGAAGACCCTGAACCCTCCCTCTCCTCTCTACAAGGAGAGTCACCAAGGTTCCTGGCTCCTCATCCTGAGTATTCCCAGTGGGTTACTTGTGGACAGTGGATGTGTTTAGTGTGTGTGTGTGTGTGTGTGTGTGTGTGTGTGTGAGAGAGAGAGAGCACTGTGTCCCTGTGGAGGACCAAGGGTAACTTCAGGAATCATCCTGGATTGGTTCTTATTGCTTAGTTCTGCAATTTCCCAGCCTCTGCCCTCCAGGGCCAGAAGCGCAGGCCTCTGACCTTCCCCTGTGGGACCTGGGATTTGAACTCGGAACCTTCTGCTTGAGAGGCAGAGTCTTAACCCCTGAGCCATTTGTCTAGCCGTGTAGTTTTTCCTTTGAGACAGTGTCTGGTCCAGTAGCCCAGGCTATCCTGGGCTGTGGGGCCAGCACACCCGTGGTCCACATTGGGTCTCACACACCTGATCCCTGACCACCTCCCACCCTACATGTTCACTGGGCTGCATTCTCTGGACCTAATCTCTCTCACCTTTTTTCACCATTTAGGAGGAGAAGAGGCGTAAGACTACCTCCAGAGAACTGTAAGAATTTAATTCTGTGTGTCGGGGTGAGGGGGTGTGTATAGCAGCGGGCGCCTGAGTGTGTGTGCCTGTGGAGACCCAAGGGTGACATTGAGAGTCACCCTAGGTTGCTCTACGTCTACTGCTTTGCTCTGGGGTTTCCCAGGCTCTGCGTTCCAGGGCCAGAATTACAGGCCACCATTTCCTCAGGTGTTTAAACATAAGATCTGGGGATTCAAACTCAGGTCCTTTTGCTTGTGAGGCAAAGGCCTTCACCCCTGAGCTGTCTCTCTAGCCCAGAACCTAACTTTTATCCCAGAACCTAACTTTTATCCCAGAACCTAACTTTTATCCCAGAACCTAACTTTTATCCCAGAACCTAACTTTTATCCCAGAACCTAACTTTTATCCTGAGTAGATGATCATGATAGATGATGGTTCTAGAAAGAATCATGAAGTTGCAGTTCCTTTGCTGGGAGCCGGGTGGAGACCCCCGGGCCTAGGATGCTCCCTTTTCGCAGGCTGAGCCGAGCTTTCTCGGGTGGTCAGGGCTGCTGGGCTCCAGGGCCTGCAATACCGTGTCAGGGACAGTGTCTGCCTGGCTCGGGCCGCGCTGGTGCTGCGCCCGGTCCAAAGACCGAACCATGCTGTGTTCTGCTTCCAGGTCAGAGAAAAAGACAGCCCGGAATAAAACAGCCGTGAACAAGGTAGGCCTTGGGTTGGAAGCTGGACAGGTGGCATCCCCCCTTATGCTCCCCCCCCGTCCTTATGCCATCCATCCCCATATCCCCACAGTTGCAGCCGCCGCGCTGTGAGCAGTGCGGCCAATATCTGGACGATAATGACCTCAAGTATGCGCATCACCCGCCTGACGCGGTAAGCCGCCCCCTCACCCCCCCATGGCCCAGCTGCCCCCTCACCCCCTCGCCTCCCCACGGCCCAGGCACCACCGTCCCCATCATTCCCTGCCTGCCTGGTGTGGCCCGTATCTCACGACCCTGTGTCCTGCAGGTGGATGAGCCACAGATGTTGACCAATGAGAAGCTATCTATCTTCGACGCCAACGAATCAGGCTTCGAGAGCTATGAGGCCCTTCCCCAGCACAAGCTGACCTGCTTCAGGTAACGGGGCTCATGGCTGCTCCCCTCGGGCGGGCTGCCCTTCCAGGGAGGGCCACAAGGCAGCTAGAGGTGGGGTGGGCTTCAGCCAGGCGGTTTTTCCTATTGTGTGCATGTGTGTGCACACGTGCATGTGTATTTGTGTGCCTGCATGCATGTGTGTGCATATGCACGTGTGTGTGTGCTGTGTGTGTGTGATGTGTGCATGTGTGTGTATCCAGGTGTACGTACACCCGTGCATTTGAGTGTGTCAATGGAGGCCCCTCTGTCGCTCTTCCACCTCACTGCTGCGAGCCTGGGTTTCTTAGGAAGCCCAGAGCAGCCACAAGGGCTGTCTGGCTGCCAGCTTGCTCTGGGGCTTCCCGGGCTCCACTTCCAGGGGTCTCAACTAGCATATTGCTGTAGGATCTGGGGATTTGAACTGGGATCTCTTTGCTTGGGAGACTAAAGTTTCAATCACTGAGCCACGTCCCAGCCCTGGGTTTGTGACAAGGGCTTCGGCCTGTTGCCCTCTGGACTCACATTCCCGGGGCTGACTTCGGGTGTTGATCGCCATGCCTGGCTTCATGGCTTTCCTTATTTTGATGCCTGGGGAAGTCAAGAGTGTCCAGTGGAAGTGACCGCTTGGAGCCAAGGGGAGGTCTTCTTTGGGGTAACAGCCAAGTTTTGGCACTGGACATGTTGTGATGTAGTGAGCAGAAGAAAGTTCTAGAAGCTGGTAGTTCTCTGGGAGACTTGTCTCCCTGACCCCAGCGCATGTCCCCTTGGCTTCCCGGAGGGGCACTGGGAGGGGCATATGGAGCCGCAAGGTGCCTGACCTCAGAGACCGCAAGGTGCACGCACTGTGTCGCCCCCTAGCGTGTACTGCAAGAGAGGCCACCTGTGCCCCGTGGACACGGGCCTCGTTGAGAAGAATGTCGAGTTGTTTTTCTCCGGCTCGGCCAAAGCCATCTATGAAGACAACCCGTCTCAGGAAGGTAGGTGGAATGTTCTAGAATGAGGGGAAGTAGAGCTGCGTCAGAATCCACCCCTTCCAGTCAGGGCTCCAGGCTTTTGCCACCCACAGTGAGCAAGTGTGCCAGGGTCGGAAGGCCCAGCCTGCGGGTGAGAGATGTCCTGGGTCCTGGGTGTGAATCGCCATGTCTCGTCCCTTTGCTTCTCTCAGGAGGTGTTAACGGCAAAAACCTGGGCCCCATCAACGAGTGGTGGATCACCGGCTTTGATGGAGGTGAAAAGGCGCTCATCGGCTTCAGCACATGTGAGTGTTGGGTTCACGGCAGGCGCCAGCCTTGATGTGGGGTTTTGGGGGATGGCAGGCTTAGGAGCTCACGGGGCAGGAACAAGGCAAGGAACGCTGCATGGTACTAGGGGTACGACTGGCCTGGGAAGGGGCCTCAGTTCATTTCATGACGCAAGCCTGGGCCAATCCTAAAACCCAGAGGAGTTTGCTGGAAGCCCACCCAACTAGATGGAGGGGCTCACTGGAGAGCCACCCAGCTAGAGGAGTGGTGGTTAAGGGGTGCTGACCAGAAGTCCCCTCCAGCTAGATGGGGGTCAGTGGAGGCCTGCCCAACTAGCATCCCTGTTCCAGGGTGGCACCTACAGGCCGTTAACAAGCAAGTGGCTGTAAAGTGTTGGCACCTTTTTTTCCACACACGAGTATGGGATGCATTATAGAATGTTCTGGAATCTCAGGACTCAATCACTGTGCAATGGCCAACACAGAAGCCAGCAGATTTAAAGCTGCTTTTTCTTTTTTTTTTTTTTTTTTTTTTGAGGATTAAGGTGGAGTTTATTAGAGAAGAGAAAGGTTGGAACTCATGGACTCCAGACGTGGAGTGCCATGAGGAGCTAGGGCGCCTCCATGAGAAGCAGAAATGAAACAGAGCTCAAGGCACTAGAGTGCCATGAGGGGCTGGGGAGCCCATGAGAACTCACAGCGCCTAGGCATGGAATTCATGAGGAGCAAGGAACAAGAAACAGACTCATGGCACTGGAGTGCCAAGAGGGGCCAGGGAGCCTCCAAGTGAAGTAGGCAACTGGAAACGGACCCATGGCACTAGAGGGCCATGAGGGGCTAGATCGCCCTATTTTTCTTTAATTTTTAAAAATTTTGTGTGTGTGAGAGAGGACACTGTGCTTCCTTGTGGAGGACCAAGGTGACTTCAGAAATCGTCCTGGATGGCTTCTACCTCCTTCTTGCTTTGCTCTGGGATTTCCCAGGCTCCGCCCCCCAGAACAGGAAGTACAGACAGCTGTCGTTTCTGCCTGGCATTTTACATGGGTCCCGGGATGTGAACTCAGGACCTTCTGCTTGCAAGGCAGAGTCTTAACTCCTGAGTTGCCTCTCCAGTCCAAAACTGATCTTTAAAACAGCACTCATGAGCCAGTGAGGTAACACAGTGGCTAAAGCCCCCACTCGCAGACCTGAAGATCTGATTTCTAGCCCCAGAAGCCCACACGGTGGAAGGTCGTTCTCGTAACTTGAACCCATGGACCATGGCATGCGTGCTTAGGCCTTCGCCCTTTTCATTAAGTGAATTCTTGGGAGAGGGCTGGGGAGACGGCTCAAAGTTTAGAGAGGCTCACAAACAAAAGGGACCCGAATTCAGATTCCATATAAAATCTCTGGTGATTATGGTGGAGGTCTGTAACTATGGCCCTGTGAGGCAGAGCCTGGGAAACCCCAGAGCAAAGCAATAAGGAGGTAAAGCAATGCAGGGTGATTCCCAAGTCACCCCAGGGACACTAAGCACCATCCTCTGGTATGCGCACGCAGCGCGCACATACACTTTCATGCACATGCCCAAAAAAATGCCCGGGGTGGAACAGGTGGCAGGAGTCTAGGACTCTTTGCAGCCAGCCTGGGCGGCATAGGGTGGAGCCCCCATGTCTTCAGAAACAAACCTGGGAGTCCCCGGCGCAAATGACCCACATGGATGGAGACGGCTGTGCTGGGGCTACGATTCCTTCCTGCATGTTGGTTGCTAAGTCATATGTCCTCCAGCCTTTGCCGAGTACATCCTCATGGAGCCCAGCCCCGACTACGCGCCCATATTTGGGCTGATGCAGGAGAAGATCTACATCAGCAAGATCGTGGTGGAGTTCCTGCAGGGCAACCCCCACGCCACCTACGAAGACCTCATCAACAAGATCGAGGTGAGCACTGAGGGGGCCGGCAACAGGGCTCTAACCTGAGTTCGATTCCTATTGGAAGGAGAGAACTGACTCGTGCAGGTTGTCCTGTGACCGCCCACCGTCCTGGGGTATAGGATGCTCACACACATAGACATGGCCAGAAAAGGCAGGTCCAAGCTGGTTGCCACACTGAGGGGGCAGGGGGTTGTCAGGCATTCAAGTCTGGCCGTGTAGCAAGTGACAGGCCAGCCTGAGACCCCGTGGGGTGAGTAGAGAAACGTCCAGGTCATGTCAAGAATCAGCACAAGTAGGAGCAGTGGAAGAGTCTCAAGATGGTGGTGCTCAGAAGTAGAGCCCCTGCCTAGCATCCTCCAGGGAGGGCTGGGGGCGTGGCCCAGAGGTAGACTGACAGCCTACCATCCTCCAGGGAGGGCTGGGGGCGTGGCCCAGAGGGAGGGCTGGGTGGGGGTCTCAGTGGTCCAGCCATGGCTTAAACTCGTATGAGGCCTGGTTTCCTTCACTGGCATCTGATCCTTCTGGCTTTTCTTCTCAAAGACCACCGTCCCTCCGGCTGCCATCAACCTGAACGGCTTCACGGAGGACTCTCTACTCCGCCATGCCCAGTTCGTGGTGGGTCAAGTGGAGAGCTACGACCACGCCAAGGACAGTGACGAGCAGCCCATCTTCCTGACGCCCTGCATGAGGGACCTGATCAAGCTGGCCGGCGTCACCCTGGGCCAGAGGTGAGGATGTGGCAGGGTCCCAACCGCAGGTCCCGGGCCGAGGGGGTGCTTGGCTGAGTTGGGGTCACCTGAGACGATGGCGGTGCCCCCCCAGGCGAGCCGCGAGACGTCAGACCATCAGGCACCCGACCAAGGACAAAGACAAGGGACCCACCAAAGCCACCACCACTAAGCTGGTCTATCAGATCTTCGACACATTCTTCGCTGAGCAGATAGAGAAGGACGAGAGAGACAAGGAGAACGCGTTCAAACGGCGCCGCTGCGGCGTCTGCCAGGTGAGCCACAGGGCTCTGCTGCACAGGCTGCTGCACAGGCGCATTGGTGTGCTGGGGTTCCCCCTCCTGTTCCCCCCCGTTCACCCCCCTGTTCCCCCCCGTTCCCCCCCCCCCCCGTTCCCCCCGTGGATGCCAAAGGAGAGGCTGATCACAGAACCAGGATTGTGACCCCTAAAGAAACATTGCCACAATGTGGTGGTGTCCTTGAGCCTCAGGTCAGGGGCTGCGGGGAGACATGGCCTGTGCACTAAGGGTGCGCCCGAGGGACCCCTCCATGCCGGCCTTCCGAGGCCAACATCACCTCGACTGACCCTTCTCCAAAAAGAATTTCTTTCTTTCAATTACCAATCAGCCCCGTGTGTGGCAGGGGTTCCCGTCTTGGGGGTTCACCTGCCTCACATTCAAACCTTTTTGGAGCTAAGCATGTTGGAGACGCACCTGTGTGAGGCCCCTGGGAGGGGGAGGTGTCAGGAGCAGTCCTGGATCATCCTCGGCCACCTGGTGGGTTGATGGCCAGCCTGGGGTACAAGAGACCCTGTGTCAGGGAAAGAAATGGATTTTACCTTCATGGAGAATCCGTCCTCCTTTCTGGCCAGTCTCCTCCCTCCCTTTTTTTTTTTTTTTGTAGAAGATTAAGGTAGAGTTTATTAGAGAAGAGAAAAGTTGGAACTCATGGACTCCAGACGTGGAGTGCCACGAGGGGCTAGGGCGCCTTCATGAGAAGCAGGCAAGAAAGAGAACTCATGGCACTGAAAAAGTGCTATGAGGGGCTAGGAAGCCCATGAGAACTCACGGTGCCTAGGCATGGAATTCATGAGGAGCAAGGAACAAGAAACAGACTCATGGCACTGGAGTGCCATGAGGGGCTAGAGACTATTCCTTCGTCCTATCACGTGTTTATTTGTGTTTTGGTTTCTTTTTTGTATGTGTGTGTGCATCTGTGTGAGAGGGCACTCTGTCTGGGGGGGCCCATGAATCACCCTGGATTGTTCTACCTTCTCTCTGCTGGAGTTTCCCAGGCTTGGATGGGAGCATGGGCCACTATCACTTCCCCCTTGCATGTTTTTCTTTATGTGGGGGTAGCGGCAGATGCCCTTGATGCTGACCTCAAACCCCATTTTCCTAGCTGCATCCCCAGGGGATGCTTGGTTACGCCCCCCACATACACAAGGTGTCTTTGCCTCTGCCCCGCCAAAGGACAGGGGTGATGGACAGGACACCTGCCCCTGGTTGTGAGTGGCTGCTCACGTGGCCTGGTGGTGTTTGGCAGGTGTGCCAGCAGCCGGAATGCGGTAAATGCAGGGCCTGCAAGGACATGGTGAAGTTTGGAGGCACCGGCCGGAGCAAGCAGGCTTGCCTGGAGCGGAGGTGGGCGGGGCCTGGAGCGGAGGTGGGCGGGGCCTGGAGCGGAGGTGGGCGGGGCCATGTGGGGCCCAGCTGGGTATGGGGCACAGATGCCCGTGATAGATCCCCTGTCCTCATCTGGGTCCGATGTTCTCATCTGGGTTGTCCTCGGATCTTGAGTCACTGTGGAGGGCTGAGCACCCAGTGCTGGGCTGTGGGGCTCAGGGTGTTGTGGCTCAGCCTCCTGAGTATCCGACTTCCTCCTGACCCCAGGTGCCCCAACTTGGCCATGAAAGAGGCAGATGACGACGAGGATGGGGACGACGATGTCCCTGAAGTGCCATCGCCCAAGAAGATGCACCAAGGCAAGAAGAAGAAGCAGAACAAAGACCGCATCTCGTGGGTTGGGGGAGCCGTGAAGGTGAGCAGCACCGGGGTGTTGGGGCCCCTTGCCTCTAAACCCCAGAACTGAGACACTGGGCATTCACCTTGGGATGGGAAACCAGGCCGGCCAGTCAGCAGACCTAGGAGCCTTGGGGGCCCTGTGGCCCCTAGACGTGTGTCTAGTACAATTTTTTCCATTTGTTCAGGCTTGGTGAAACCCAGGGTTTCTGAGAGGGCAGCAGCACCACACCCTCCGCCCCTCCCTGGTGGCCCCCCTCCAGCCCTGAGCTTTGATATTTCTGATCCCCAGGTCTCTCCAGCTGACAGGGGCCCCCTCTATGGGCCAAGCAGGCCTCTAACTTCCTGGTCCCCCCTCCAGCTGCAGTGGGTCAGTCAGGACCCCAGCTTTTTTAGTGATGTGGGGGTTTTGTATTAGGAGGTTTTCATGTGTCCACAGGGTTTCATTGTGTAGCCCAGGCTGGCCTGCAGCCGGCCCCTCCCCCTCTCTTAGCCTTCTACAGACTGGGGCTCAAGGCATGTACCACTTCCCCCAGCAACTGTTGATGCTCATCCCCATGTTTGGGGGGGCAGGTGTTCACCTGTCTGCCAGGGTGCAGGGGTGGAGGTCAAGGACAACTCCTAGAAGTTTGTTCTGTCTTCCACGTGGACATGTGGGGGATCAAACTCTGGTCTCCAGGTTTGGAACAAGCCCCTGCTGAGCCATCTTGCTGGCCCATAAGTTGTGTTTTTAGTCTTTTTCGAGGGGTGCTGGGAAGGTCACCTGTCCTTGGCACATGTTACGCTCAAGCTGTACCCCTGACTTGCACCCCAAGCAGCAGAGAAGCACCTAGGGCTGCGCACCCTGAGGCGAGGGGGACCTTGCTGTGATCGCGGGCGCTTTCTTACAGAGTGACGGCAAGAAGACTTTCTACCAGAAAGTGTGCATCGACGAGGAGACGCTGGAGGTCGGGGACTGTGTCTCTGTCATTCCGGACGATTCCTCCAAACCTCTGTATCTAGCAAGGTGTGCCCCTCCCCCCCAGTTCACTCAGCCATTCCCCTGAACACGCAGAGACCTCTCCTGTCAAAATGAAATCCAGGATCAAGGCTGGGAAAAATCAATTCAGAGAGATGGCTCGCGGGTTAAAGCTTTGTCCTCACAAACAAGGTCTGAGTTCGAATCTCCAGATCACAACATAACAGTGCTGCATAGAAATGGCAGGTGCTTAGATCCTAACCCTGGCAGGCGAGCATGGGAAGCCAGTAGAAGCCATGCAGGGTGATCCTGACGTCACCCATGGGCTTCACAGGGACACAGTCAGGTCCCATGTAAATAGACACACAAGTGAAGAAAACAGGATGGAGCCCCTGCGTTCCAGAGGGCAGGTGAGGTTGGTTCTGCTGGTGATTTCAGATCTTTCTGGCATCTTAGAGTCACGGCGCTGTGGGAGGACAGCAACGGGCAGATGTTTCACGCCCACTGGTTCTGTGCCGGGACGGACACGGTCCTCGGGGCCACCTCTGACCCCCTGGAGCTGTTCCTGGTGGACGAGTGCGAGGACATGCAGCTGTCCTACATCCACAGCAAGGTGAGGGTGCTGTACAAGGCACCCTCTGACAACTGGGCCATGGAGGTGAGCGCCCCGTGACTCCCGTGCCCCTGGTGCCTCACTTTCTCTGGTGTCTCATTCCCACTCCCCCCAAAGTCACGCCGCCCACTCCCGGTACTTCCCACTCCTCCCCCGCCCCCTCCCCGCCCCTGCTCCTGGCTGGGAAGTGCTGAGCTGGGGTGACCCCCGCCCCCTGCAGGGAGGCCAGGACCCGGAGCCCATGCTGGCAGCTGAGGTGGATGATGGGAAGACCTACTTCTACCAGCTGTGGTATGATCAGGACTATGCCAGGTTTGAGTGCCCGCCAAAGATACAGCCCACAGAGGACAATAAATACAAGTGAGTGTCCGTCGGGGGCTCTGGGACCCTTGACGTGACTCTGGCCTCTCTCGGCACACCCGGGGAAAGGTTAACTTCCTCCACAGGTGTCTTGGCTAGCCAAGGCAGCTTGGCGTCCTGTGGGGGGTTTATGTGCAAGGGGAGGGGATGGGAGACGGGAGACGGCTTAAGGGTTAAAGCCTTTGTCTCATAAAGAAGACCATAGCTGTGATCCCAGATCCCACGGAAATATGGAGTGAACTGTACCTTTGGCCTTAGAAGGTGGAATGTGGGAAAACTCAAAGCAAAGCAAATGAAGTAGAAGCAATGCAGGGTGATTGCCAATGTCAACCCTGGGCCTACACACACACACACACAAAGATAAGTGTGGACAGCCAGGGTCATCTTGGGGGCACTGGGCTGTACTGTGCCCTTGTCCCTTGGTACTTCTGTGTGTCCTGATGCTTGTGCCTCACAGACACCCTCAGAGTGTGGATACAGGATGCTCCCCTCCCCTCCGCACCACCCAAGTCAGGGCTGTGTTTGTGCCCCTTGGCTGCTGCAGGTTCTGTGTGAGCTGTGCCCGGTTGGGTGAGATGAGGCAGAAGGAGATGCCGCGGGTCCTGGAGCCGCTGGAAGAGGTGGACGGTCGCTTCTTCTACAACTTGGCCACCAAGGACGGTGTTATCTACCGGCTGGGCGATGGGGTCTACCTGCCGCCAGAGGCCTTCTCCTTCAAGTAAGTACCCCACACTCCCCACTGGGCTCTGCGAGGCCCGCCCACCCCGCATGAGCTTCTGGCAAACAGATTAGGGGCTCCAGTCCCATCGCAGAGTTGCGTGCAGCTCTCCATTACTGTAAGAAAATATGTGCCACAGCTGCCTTGGGAAGGGGAAAAGATTGGATGCTGCTGTTTTGGAAGTTCCTGTCCAGGTCCGTGAAAGATTCTGCTACTTGCTGAAAGCAGCTGGCAGGGGGAGGGGGAGGTAGCTGAGAGGGTTGAGGTCTTCATGTCTCAGGTGGGGAAGGGACACTTGGGACATGTCATCCAAGTCGAGCTTGGAGTCTTCAGGAAAAACTGGACACGGGGGTCATCGATGGGGATCACCTGTAAATACCTCTTTGCTGACTAGAAGATCGACCCTTTTCTGGGAGCAAAATCACTGGTCTCCCACATTCCACCTGCTCTGAAGAACCAGGACAGGGGATCGAACTCGGGTGTCCAGGCTGAGGCCGCAGTCGCCTTCACCTCCTGAGCCCTCTTGCTGACCCCTGGACTCCTCGATGGAGTGCTCAGGGATGTCTGTCGTGTTCTCCCGCAGCATCAAACTGTCCACCCCCATGAAGCGGCCGAAGAAGGAGCCCGTGGATGAGGACCTGTACCCAGAGCACTACCGCAAGTACTCGGACTACATTAAAGGTAGCAACCTGGACGCGCCCGAACCTTACCGCATCGGCCGCATCAAAGAGATATTCTGCAGCAAGAAGAACAACGGCAGGCCCAATGAGGCCGACATCAAGATCCGTCTCAACAAGTTCTACAGGTGTGTGGAGGTCCCGCCTGCCGAGACGCCCTCGCCTTTTGCAAGGTTCCTGCTGTCATGATAGTTAACGCTTGGTAGATGGGTGGAGGTGTCTGTCTTTCTGGCCTTCCTAGTTAGCTCTGGGGACACCGGCACTTCCCCCGTTCTAGAAGCTTCTTTCCAGGCCCTGTATTCAAGCTCTTGGGGCTAGGGTGTAGTACGCCCATGCAGCGTTGGGGACTCATATCCCAGCTTGTGGGAACCTGAGGCCGTGGGTTGTGTGATCAGTGTGGTGGGGTGAGACCCTGAGGGCTCAGACCCT
Organism: Typhlomys cinereus; assembly: GCA_023101885.1. Lineage (NCBI taxonomy): Eukaryota > Metazoa > Chordata > Mammalia > Rodentia > Platacanthomyidae > Typhlomys > Typhlomys cinereus. Next base: position 208,894 of record JALPQD010000967.1, on the reverse strand, counting down.
CCTGTGCAGGAGCCCCACAAGCCCCTGACGGGGTCCCATCCCTCCCGTCTCTGCACCTTCTTTGCTGATCTTGGTGTCTCCCCCTATTGCTCAGCTGCTCGGTTACACTTGTCCTGGCTGGGCCTGGTGTGGCAGCAGCCAGGACCCAAGATATGGTGGGATGGGGGGTCCCCATTTTCTCTCTCTGCATCTGGAGCTGCAGGCTACTGTCGCAATAGTTACATGAACTTGGCCAGGTTGCTGCGTCTCCTCCGATCTGTTTCTCTGGCTTTTCTGACATCCCTGTGATGTTTGTTCCGTGGTGATGAGGGCTGGCAGTGCCCCCCCATGTGGGTCACTGGCAGGATGCCCCCCCATGTGGGTGGGAACTGGAGTTCGTTCCCCAGCACCTCGTCCCAACAGGCATGGTGTGTGCATGGGTGGTCCAGGCACGGGGAAGCCTGGGGTGGGAGGAGCAAGAGCCAGCGGGGGGGGGGGCTACGGAGATGACCTGCCCACAAAATAGAGACAGAGGGAGAAGGAAAGATGGAGCGAAAGCCATGGGGGGTGGGGGCACTGAGACAGGAGGGAGGCGGGTAACGGGGCTCTGACTGGGTCTGTGAGGCTCAGAAGCTCCAGAAGGTTCTTACAGAAGCGACTGTCTGGTGAGAATCGTGGGGTGCAGGGCGGGTGAGGACCAAGCAGTTCCCAAGTGGGAACTTTCATCCCGACTTAGAGTTTGGACCAAGTAAGGGGGACAGTCTGGACCAAGTAAGGGGGACAGTCATCATCAGGCTGATAGAAGCGGGGTCTTCGCTCCAGTGTTGGCCAAGTACCCCCTTGAAAATACAAGGTCACTGCAGGCCGAGTAGCCGTGATCCAGAGTACTCTGTATCTGAAGGCTGTTGCTCTGTGTATGTGAGAGAGAGGGCACCATGTGTCCCTGTGGAGGACCAGGATTTTGGGGTTCATCCTGGATAACTTCTACCTCCCTCTTGCTTTGCTCTGGGGTCTCCCAGAGCTGGAAGTGCGGCCGCCACCGATTCTGCCTGGGGCTTTCACCTGAGATCTGGGATCTGAACTCGGGTCCCTCTGCTTGTGAGGAGATAGGGGCTGAACCCCTGGGCCATCTCTCCAGCTCCAACTTGGGAGTTCTGAGAGGCGTCATTGGCTGGTCACTGCTGAAATGGGTGCTGAGACTGTCGTGTGTGCGTGTGTGTGTGTGTGCGCGCGCACGCGTATGTGAGAAATGAAGGGTCCCTCCTGACACACTGATCCTGCCTGTCACTTGATCTGGTATGTCCCAGAACATTGGGAATCCTTGTAGCCACAGGTTTCTTGTTGCTGCTCGCCGTATAGCTGAGGCTGGCCCCAAACTAGCAATTCCCCTGCCTTGACTTCGAGTGTGGGGAGTGGACATGCCCGGCTGTGGGGTTGAGGGGCGTTCTGACTCATGACTTACCGGGTGGTGGAGCGTCCCTCAATGGTGTCCCCTACCGCAGGCCGGAGAACACCCATAAATCCATCACCGCGAGCTACCACGCGGACATCAACCTGCTGTACTGGAGTGACGAGGAGGCGGTGGTGGATTTCAAGGCTGTGCAGGGCCGCTGCACCGTGGAGTACGGCGAGGACCTGACCCTCAGCCTCCAGGACTACTCCAATGGGGGCCCTGACCGCTTCTACTTCCTCGAGGTGGGGCCAGGCTGGTGGAGAAGGGGGGCCTGACGCAGCAGCTGAGGGCTGGGGTGGGGCTCAGACACTGCCCATGTGTGCACACACAGGTTATCTCACTGATGGAAGACTGTTTTACTTAATTTTTTTATATCTAATTTATTTTGTGTGTGTGTGAGAGAGGGCACTGTGTGTCCTTGTGGAGGACCTAGGGTGATTTCAGGAATTATCCTGGATTGTTTCCACCTCCATCTTGCTTCACTCTGGGTTGTCCCAGGCTCTGCCCACCAGGGCAAAATACTGCCCTTTCTGCCTGGCATTTTTTATGTGGGGTCTGGGAGCTGAACTTGGGCCTTCTGCTTGGGAGGCACAGTCTTAACCCCTGAGCCATCTTTCCAGCCCAAGGGCTGTTGGTTTTAGAGGGGTGGGATCTGGGCTCAGTGGGCAGAGCACTCTCTGGCATAAAGCTCTGGATTGTGTTCCCAGCACTGCAGAAACTGGTGGGGTGGCACACGCCTATCACTGTAGTACTGAAGATCGGGCGTTCTCAAGGAGCAGGTAGTGGGCTCCTCCAAACATATTCCTTGTCTTCCTGTTGGGGTGCAGTATACTAAAAGCTTTCTAAGTTCTCACACATGTCTTTGGCAGCTAACTTTCAAGGGTTAATTTTAAGTCGAAGGGACTGGGGAGACACCTCAGGGGTTAAGCCCTTTGCCTAACCTAGCGAGCAAAAGGATCCAAGTTCAGATCCCCAGATCCCATTTAAAAATGCCGGGCGGCAATGTTGGCCTTCAGCCAGGGTGCCCCGCGTCCAGGCCCTGGTAGGCAGGCAGGCGGCCCCATCTCTTTGGACTTTCTCGTGTCACGTGATCTTGAGACCTTGTGGATCTGTGTGTTCGTGTCCCCAGGTCCCCAGGTCCCCAGCACAGCCCCACATTGTGCCTTTCTTTAGCGTGTACCCTCGGGGTACTTAAGGTGCCAGGAGGCCTATGTGCCAGAGACAAGAACTTGCTGGTACAGCAGCTTTGGAGACAGGATCTCCCTAGCCTGGGGCCTCAAGCCTGAGATCGTGGTGCCTCGGCTTCGGAGTGCTCGGATTTCAGCATCCAGCCCAGCTAGTTGGGGATCCCATGCATGTCTCCCACACAGACGTGTATGCTTCTGTCTGCGCAGGCCTACAACGCCAAGACCAAGACCTTCGAAGATCCACCGAACCATGCGCGCAGCTCCCGGAACAAAGGGAAAGGAAAGGGAAAAGGTGGGTTCCACTTGCCCCGCATGGGTGACGAGTTCACAGCATCGATTTGTGTATGTGCGTGGGACATGTGTGTGCCGCGTGGGACGCTTATGCAGACCTGGAGTTGATGTCCAGTGGCTTCTCCGGTCACACTGCACTCGCTATGAAGGCTGAGTATCGTTGGGTACCTAGGCTAGCCAGCCGGCGTGTCCAGGGACCCCCTGTCGCTGTCTGCCAGGTGACGACTACGTTTGCTTGACTTTGACCTGGGTTCTGGGATCTGAACTCTGCACCTTGTACACCTTACGTGCTGAGTTGCTCTCTTCCAACCCCACCTTGAACCTCTGTGCGCGCGCGTGTGTGTGTGTGTGTGTGTGTGTGTGTGTGTGAGAGGGCACTGTATGTCCCTGTGGAGGACCAAGGGTGACTTTGGGAATCATCCTGAATGGCTTCTACCTCCTCCTTGATTTGCTCTGGAGTTTTCCAGGCTCTGCTCCCCCCCCACCACAAGTACAGGCCTCCATATCCACCTGCCATTGTTATGTGGGATTTGAACTTGGGTCCTTTTGCTTATGAGGCAAAGGCCTTAACCCCTGAGCTGTCTTTGCTGCCCCAAAATGGTATCTTTAAAAAAAAAGATCCAGGGGACTGGATTTGACTGGCGGGCTGTCTCCTAGGGAGAGGCAGGACAAAACCTCATGTCTCTGAGTCCAGTGAGCCTGAGTCGCCGACCATCATTCTGCCCAAGCTGCGGACTCTGGACGTGTTCTCTGGCTGTGGGGGGCTGTCAGAAGGGTTCCACCAGGCAGGTAAGGCTGGCCCATGCGCATGCTCTCTATCCTTCCTCCCTGGAACCTATGATCAGGGAGCCCTTGAAGCAGTCTCTGGCCAGATCCCAGGGCCGCCAGCCTGGCCTCCTGGGAACCCTGGCCCACCCACTCGCCCCCCCCATGTCTCCAGGCATCTCGGAGACGCTGTGGGCCATCGAGATGTGGGAGCCCGCCGCCCAGGCATTCCGGCTGAACAACCCAGATTCCACGGTGTTCACCGAGGACTGCAACGTGCTGCTCAAGCTGGTGATGGCGGGAGAGCTGGCCAACTCACGGGGCCAGCGGTTGCCGCAGAAGGGTGACGTGGAGCTGCTGTGTGGCGGGCCGCCCTGCCAAGGCTTCAGCGGCATGAATCGTTTCAACTCCCGCACCTACTCCAAGTTCAAGAACTCCCTGGTGGTCTCCTTCCTCAGGTGAGGCGCGCCCCCTTGCTTCTTGTGCTCTGCCCTCTGGGCAGGGCAGGCAGGTGCAGGGGCCATAGCCCCAGAGCTGGGCACGTCCGTGAGGGAGCCCTCTGGAGAACCTTGCCCCATCCCGTGGCCCAGCATGCCCTTATTTGTCTGCCGGGGGGAGAAGTGGGGACTTAAGGGGTTACGGGTTCCTGCGGAGGGGGATGTCCCTTTTTTCTCTCATTGGATGTTTACTAGTTTGGGTTCTCTAGAGTCACGGAATTCACAGAATGAATATGTATATATATAAAAAATATATATAGGAAATTTATTGAGTTGGCTTACAGATATGGCCGAGGTAGTCCAGGGAAGGCTGCCAGTAGCCGAGGTAGTCCAACGATGGCTGCCAACAGCTAGCTGCTCAGTTCGGTAGCCAAGTGGGTGATGGCTGAAGGCTGGAGAACTCCTAGAATCTTAGTCTAGTTGAAGGCTAGAAGGTCGAAGAAAGGAAGAATGATTCCTAGCACAGCTGCAAGAAGACATCTGTTCTCCTTGGTGGCTCCTTTTTATATGATGCAGTATTGGGAGAATCCTTTGAGAGCTTTGGAGTTCTGATAGGATCCAGGGCGTGTACAATCCTTTCAAGTAGTCTCAGTTGATCCTTTGCAGAGGTGGTCTCAGCCCAGCTTAGTTAATACCCTGTGTGTCAAGTTGACACCCAGGCTTAACTATCACAGATGTAAATGTGTGTGCATGCAAATCTGGATGTGTGTGTGTGTAAGCTCTACCATTAGTGGGTAAGTGTGGCGTCTCAAGGGTGACGGGAATCATTCTTAATTACTCTCCATGTTATTGGCTAATTAAACCCTTGGCTAATGAAGCCCCAAGTGGCACCTATGGGACTAGACAGCTCGCTCTGGGGACTGCCAAGTTCCGCCTTCTGGGCTGGCGTTCAGGGGAGCTGCCACACCCAGCTACCACTTTTCAAACGGAATCTGGGGCTTCGATCTTGTTCTCTCTGTTCTTTTTTTAACTTTACTTCCTGGTTCACATGCTGTAGCATGTGTGGAGGTCAGGGGACAGCTTCGTGGTGTCGGTTCTGTGCTGCCACCATGTAGGTCCCGGGGATGGAACTCGGGTCATCAGGCGTGCTCGGCAAGCACCTTCACCCGCTGTGCCGTCCCACTGCAGCTACTGTGACTACTACCGGCCCCGGTTTTTCCTGCTGGAGAATGTCAGGAACTTCGTGTCCTTCAAGCGCTCCATGGTGTTGAAGCTCACGCTGCGCTGCCTCGTGCGCATGGGCTACCAGTGCACCTTTGGGGTGCTCCAGGTGGGTGCTGGTGGGCACGTGGGCGGGGGATGGAAATGCTCACTGGCTCTGGCCCTGGGCCCAGCCGTCCAGGCAAGGTTGCTTGGGCTGCTGTGGGCAGTAGGTCAGGGTGGGTGTCTGCCAGCTGCTGAGAGTGGGCAGACCCTGTGTCCACCAGCATTACTCAGAGGAAGTGCAGGGGATGGTTATAGGAGGGCTGGAGTTCCCATCCCCAGAGCTCCCGGAAATGCCAGGTGAGGGCGTCGGCTGAGTGTCATCTCAGTGCCCCCAAAATTAGCAGGCTCGTGAGATGAGCCTGACCCAAGAGATCTGGGTTCAGGTGAGACGTCCTCTCTCACCTCTCGTAAAACGTAAGGTAGAGGAGATAATTGGCATCAACGCTTGGCCAACACAGACACCATGCAAGTGTGCACTTATGCACCAAGAAAGTGTAGGGGGGCTGGCGAGGTAGCTGAGCAGATGAGGCATGTGCGCGCAAACATGGCAGCCTGAGTTCAATTCCTGCATGCCCACCTGGCTTCTACTGGGCACCGTGGCCTCCTCTCCTTCCCCGCAATAAACAAAACCGTTTGAAAGAAAGAACCGGCACTGGGGAAGGCCAAGATCAAAGATTGCAAGTTCAAGACTGGGCCCGGCCACATCAGATCTTGACAACCCCCACCCAAAAAAAAGTAAAAAAAATGATGAAATGGAGAAAAGGGCAGTAGGGGAGCCAACACAGAAGACCCCAAGTGTGGACTAGCCCACAGTCCCTGTGTGGGGAGTCGCTGGTGCTGGGGGTCAGCTGAGGATGGCCGTGGGAGTCTTACCCGCCCTCTGGCTGTGCCGGCGGCTGGGATGTCTTGCCGACCCCCACATCTCCCCCTTGTGCGCAGGCTGGACAGTATGGTGTGGCACAGACGCGGAGACGGGCTATCATCCTGGCCGCAGCCCCGGGGGAGAAGCTGCCCCTGTTCCCGGAGCCTTTGCACGTGTTCGCGCCGCGCGCTTGTCAGCTCAGCGTCGTTGTGGATGACAAGAAGTTCGTCAGCAACATCACCAGGTAGGATCTCAGCCCTGGGGGTGTGTGTGTGTATGTGTGTATGCGTGCACAGGTCACAGTAGATCTCAAGAGCGGGGGCCACACACTAAAGCTGCCCCATGTCTCCCAGACCCTTGAGGTCACCCATGCTGCAGAGTGTCTGATCTAGCAGCAGCAGCAGCAGGTGTCCCAAAGTGGCCTCCCCTTTCTCCTCCCCCCATAGACTGAGCTCCGGCCCGTTCCGGACTATCACGGTGCGGGACACCATGTCTGACCTTCCCGAGATCCGCAACGGGGCCTCAGCGCCCGAGATCTCTTACAACGGGGAGCCTCAGTCCTGGTTCCAGAGGCAGCTGCGGGGGTCCCACTACCAGCCCATCCTCAGGGACCACATCTGCAAGGTAGCCGCTCCCTGGCCTCAGCTGCCCCAGGAACCCCATGACCCTCCCCCCCGGGCACCCACCCCACCTGCTCTCAGCCAGCTTTGTCTCTCCCGGGCCTGAAGTCTCAGAAGCATCCGTCAGTTTCTGGGGTTTGGTCCTGCCCCTCTGCCTTCCCCTCTGCCTTCCCCGTCCCCATGGTCTCGCACACATTGGGCTACTCGTCTGCCCCTGAGCTGAGCAGGGTTGTCTGGTTCTGGTCACTGTGGCGTCTGGGGTTCTCCCTTAACCAGCAGAGGTCAGCCGGGGTCTCCCTGCGGTTCCCCCAGGACATGAGCCCACTGGTGGCCGCCCGCATGCGGCACATCCCCCTGGCCCCGGGCTCGGACTGGCGCGATCTGCCCAACATCGAGGTGCCACTGTCAGATGGCACGCTGGCCAAGAAACTGCGTTACACCTTCCATGACAAGAAGAACGGCCGCAGCAGCTCTGGCACCCTGCGTGGGGTCTGCTCCTGCGTGGACGGTGGGTGCCTGTCCTGGAGTCCCCCAGGGCCCTTGGCCAGCGTGTGACGTCACAGCTGCTGTGCCTGTGGGGTGGGGCTCCGGCTGGCTCTGGCCCCTGTCAGGGGGTCCACAGCCCCGTCTGTCTCCTGCAGCTGGCAAAGCCTGCGATCCCACGGCGAGGCAGTTCAACACCCTCATCCCCTGGTGCCTGCCCCACACCGGGAACCGCCACAACCACTGGGCAGGTCTGTATGGCCGCCTCGAGTGGGATGGCTTCTTCAGCACTACGGTCACCAACCCCGAGCCCATGGGCAAGCAGGTCAGCAGGCCCCACCCACCCTGCCCAGGCTGCATCCCTCCCTCTGCCCCCCCTCGCTCACCTGCCTGTTACCCGCCTGCAGGGCCGTGTGCTGCACCCGGAGCAACACCGAGTGGTCAGCGTGCGGGAGTGCGCCCGCTCCCAGGGGTTCCCCGACACCTACCGGCTCTTCGGCAACATCCTGGACCGGCACCGGCAGGTCCGTACTGGCCACTGCGGCCTTGACCCTTTGGGGTCCCTTCCCCACGGCAGGGCACATGCAAAGGACTCACGCAGGGTCAGAAGTCTCCTCCCTTCTGTTTGAAGGGTCTGTTTGGTTTGTACTGCTGTTGAAAGGAGGTGACTCAGTGGTTAACATTTGCCCTGTAAGTGAAGAGACCCGGGTTCCAATCCTCATGAGTCATACAAAAAGTGCCAGATCAGCGCTGGAGAGATGGCTCAGGGGTTAAAACTGTGCCTCACAAGCAGAAGGTCCTGAGTTCAGATCCCAGGTCCCATGCAGAAATGGTGGTGGCCTGCACTTCCAGTCCTGGTGGGCGGAACCTGGGAAATCCAGGGTGAAGCAAGGAGGTAGAGGCAATCCAGGAAGATTCCTGAAGTCACCCTTGGTCCTCCACAGGGACACACAGTGCCCTCTGATACACACACACACACACAAACAGAAACACACTTAAATGAATGAATAAATAAAGGCACAAAATGCCAGGTTGATTCTGGTAACACCTATCATTCCAGCCCTGGAAAGGGGAATCTGGGGACCCCCCCCAGAACACACTGTTGGCATACTAGTCTTCGTGGCTGCTCTGGGTTTCATGAGAGACCCAGGCTCACAACAGTAGTGTGGAAGAGCGATGGAGGATTCCTGATGTCACCTTCAGATCTCCACGGGTGCACGTGTGCGCACACATACATTCTTATTCAGACACCCTTCCCCATGCAAAGGCACTGGCAGGCATGCACCCCATGGACATAAACGCGAAAGGGTGATCTTAAACGCTGTCGTGCCAGCTAGGCCTGGGCCCAGCCGCGCATCCTGAACTCCAGACCCAAGCTCAGAGGTGTAGCCAGTGCCCCCGTGCCTGCCTCCCTCCCGAGCTTCCTGAGGCTTGTTCGTGATGGGGTGGGGGCATCAGGGTTCTGCTGGGGTGTGAGGACCTCCAGAGCAGACCAGGACCCCCTGCTCTCCCCTGTTCTGAGCTGAGCCCCTGCCCAGCTTGGTGCCAATCTGTGCCCCCCACAGGTGGGCAACGCCGTGCCGCCTCCACTGGCCAAAGCCATCGGCTTGGAGATCAAGGTCTGCATGTTGGCCAAAGCTCAGGAGAGTGGCTCAGGTAGGTGGGGCTGGCGGGGGCATGGGGAGGCATCCGGCAGCAGGTCTGCAAAGTGCCCTTCCTTGGGGGGAGTGGGGGCAGCTCTAGGCTGGGGCCAGGCTTTGCTCAATGCTGAGAGGACACCAGGCCAGGCAGGCGCCTATCTTTCAGGTGCTTCCCAAGGCAGCTGGGTGCAGAAACTTCTAGAAAGATAATTCCCTCCAGGGGCTAATGTGGGCCGTCACTTCCCAAGCTTCCTTCCATTTGCCCCTCCCCCACAGTGACTTCTGCTTTCTCTCCTCAGTGAAAGTAAAGGAGGAGCCCAGCAGCCAGGACTAGCTCCGCCCATGCCACCCCCACCCCCCCACCCCCGGAGTCCAGCGTCCAGAGTTCCCACCTGCACCCACATCGCTGTGTTTTTAACCTGTCAGTTCAAATGTGTGTCGTGCAGTACCCGCGTGTGGGCACGCACAGCCCCTCCGAGGTTTGCTCATGACCCAGCTGTGTGGTTCTTAGTGCATTCTCTGGATTTTAAAATTTTTTATGATGCGTTGTATCAAATCTGCCACTTCCAAGTGGACGCGAAGACTTTATGTAGTTTTTATATGTTGTAATATTTCAAATAAATCTCTCCTATAAAGCACTCTGGGTAGCGGCTGATTGATACAGGCTGTGGGCCGCACTTTGGCCAAGGAAGAAAGGGGTCCCCTCCCTTGCTGGAGACCCCCCCTCCCTCGGGGTTGCCTGCGTGTTCAGTAGTGGGATAAATGTCTGTCACTCAATTCTGGAACTTTCTGGGTATTCTTCCCAGGATGCTGCTTAAGGCAACAGTCCGGCTGGTCTCCAAAGCCGAGAGGGTCGCCAGTCACTAGGTATTTAACCCACACTGCAGCAGCTGCAAAGTCCCCAATGTCTGAGCCCCAGGATCTGCACACAGGACGCAAGGCCAGTGAGTCCTTGTGCTGGGTAACAGCCTGTAGCTCATTCTTGGCTGCCTCGGAGAACTGTCCAGAAGAGATTCCTGCCTCACGCGGTATCACTTGCAAAATGGTAACTGGTAATGGGGCCAGCAAGATGGCTCCGAGGGTAAAGGTGCTTGCCGGCAAGCCTGGCGACCTGGGTTCGATCCCCGGAACCCACATGGTGGAAGGCAAGAACTAACTTCCGAAAGTTGCCCCTTGACCTCCACCTGTGTCTCGTGACATGTTTTCTCTCAAAAGCAAAAATACACATGACATTACATAAAACCATGACAATTACAGAAAACAAGTGCACATTACATAAAACACGTGCACATTACATAAAAACATTGCACATTACATAAAACACATGCACATTACATAAAACACATGCACATTACATAAAACACATGCACATTACATATAAAACACCATGCACATTACATAAACACATGCACATTACATAAAACACATGCACATTACATAAAACACATGCACATTACATAAAACACATGCACATTACATAAAACACATGCACATTACATAAAACACATGCACATTACTAACAAACAATGCACATTACATAAAACACATGCACTTACATAAACACATGCACATAGCATAACACAATGCACATGACATAAAACACATGCACATTACATAAAACACATGCACATTACATAAAACACATGCACATTACATAAAACACATGCACATTACATAAAACACATGCACATTACATAAAACACATGCACATTACATAAAACACATGCACATTACATAAAACACATGCACATTACATAAACACATGCACATTACATAAAACACATGCACATTACATAAAACACATGCACATTACATAAACACATGCACATTACATAAAACACATGCACATTACATAAAACACATGCACATTACATAAAACACATGCACATTACATAAAACACATGCACATTACATAAAACACATGCACATTACATAAACACATGCACATTACATAAAACACATGCACATTACATAAACACATGCCATTACATAAAACACATGCACATTACATAAAACACATGCACATTACATAAACACATGCACATTACATAAAACACATGCACATTACATAAAACACATGCACATTACATAAAACACATGCACATTACATAATATAAACCTAAGTGTTGGATGTGTGTATTTATATTATCAGAGGGCTCATGGGTCCCTGTGGGAACCTAAGGGTGATTTCAGAAATCATCCTGGGTTGCTTCTACCTCCTTGCTTTGCTCTGGGGTTTCCCAGGCTCTGCCCTTTCATAGGGAGAATTGCAGACCGACCCCATTTCTGCCTGACATTTTTACCTGGGACCTGGGATCCGGGATCCGAACTCAGGACTTAACTGCTTGTGAGGCAGAGTCTTAACCCCTAAGCCTCAGCCTTGTAGTGACCCTGCTTCCTCTTCCCCCAGCTGCTGGGATGACTAACACATCCTGACATGCCTGGCAGTGATTCTGTGGTTTTGATACAGGGCCTCGAACCAAAGTTGCCTTGAGCCATCCTGGGCCTCCCCAAATGTTTCCGGGTGCGTCACTGAGGATGTGTTTTGAGGAAGTGAAGGGGGGGGGGGCTTTGCCCAATTGTGTGCAGCCCTAGACCCTCGGGGCGGTGGCCTGTTGCTCCAGGCTGAAACCCCCTGTGTGGCTCATGCTTAGTCCCTACCCATGCAGGCTGGCCTGGCCCTGGCTTGGGGGATATGGGGTGCACGGATATGTTCATCCCACACCCTCCTTTCTTTGGGCCTCAAGTTCAGGTTTCTCTGACAAACCGTACGGGATCCAGGCATCGAGAGAGATCTGGCTGTCGGGCAAAATCTCATGTAGCCCAGGCTAGCCTCAGACTCCCTGGGTAGCCAAGGATGACCTTGAATCCTGACTTCGAGGGCGTCATGCCCAGTGCTGGGATGACGTGTGCCACTTGGCACGATTCCTAGGTCTGAAGTGACCACCATGGGCTTTTTTGAGTCAGGGTCTCTGGGTAGCCCAGGCTGGCCTCCACTCCCACAGCAAAACCAATCACTTGCCTCAGCCTCCCAAGAGCTGGGGGCAGAGGGGTGAGCCTCCTAACCTGGCTCAGCACTCACCTTTGGGTGCACCCGTGGGCTTTGATTAGAGACCCGGTGGGGGCTGGAGAGATGGCTCAGGAGTTAAGACTCTGCCTTGCAGACAGAAGGTCCTGAGTTCAGATCCCAGGTCCCATATAAAAAACGCCAAATGAAAAAGGTAGCAGCCAGCATTTCAGCCCCGGTGGGTGGAGCTTGGGAAATCCCAGGGTGAGGCAAGAAGGAGGCAGAAGCAATCCAGGATGATTCTCGACATCACCCTTGGTGTCTCCACAGGGACACACAGTGCCCTCTAATAGATACACAAAGCAAACTAAGCAAAATAAAAGTTAGGAGGTGCATATCTTTTTGGCCACCTTTGCAGGTGTATAAATAAATGACCAAAACAAAGAAATCCCAAAAGAAATTTTACTCAACTTTTAAGGGAGGCTCTCAAAGCCTCCCTTCTCAATACCCAGGTACTTTCTTCCAGGGAGTGATTTGCATATATCTGGATATGCATGTTCTGTGAACGATTGAAGCCATGTACCTGTGAATGTTGAGATTATCATTCGGTTACTGGGCCCTGCAGAGACGCCCGGCCCCTCGCCCTCCTCTCCACCACACTCCAGCCCCTTGAAATTCTATTTTTCCTTCCCCATTGGCAGAGCACCCTCTGTGCAAGCAGCTTTAGGTTTAAGACCGCTCCCCTTTCTTTTCCCAGATTCCCTGCAGGTCCACTAATTAATTCCCGCCTCCATAGTGCCCCCTAGCGACAGACGGGCAGAATTTTCACTACAACAAACATTGTCCCAGCAGGACCCCAATTCCAAACCCTCCCGTGGTCTTGCACCCCACAGCCTACAAGGATAGAGACTTGGAATTTCTTGTTAACTTTTCTTGTCCCATCGCCTTGTTTTTTTTTTTAACTTTTTATTATTATTTAATCAATTGTGCATGTGTGCGTATTTATGTGTGTGTGCATGTGTGTATGTGTGTGTGCAGAACCACGGACGAATTCGGGAACCACCATGGATACCTCCACCTCCTCCTGTCCCGGGATTCATAGGCTCCGCCCTACCAGGACCAGAAGCGCAGGCCACCCCCGCTTCCACCTGGCGTCTATACGTGGGATCTGGGATCCGAACTCAGGACCTTCTGCCTGCAAGGCAGAGGCTTAACCCCTGAGCCACCTCTCCAGCCCGTCGCTTTGCTTTTTTGAGGCAAGGTCTCTTGTATCCGAAGATAGTCTTGAACTCAGCCATAGGTGTGAACCACAATATTCTGGTTTGAGGCTGGGTTTAGCTTTATTTTTTTTTTTAAGCTAGGGTCTGCTGCTTCACCAAGAGAGAAAGAGGAGTGGGAAGAGGGAAAGAACACACATGCCATGATGCACGGTGGGGTGGAGGTCAGAGGTCAACTTTCAGAAGTCAGTTTTCTCCTTTCACTGGGGATTGAACTTAGGTCTCCAAGTTTTAAAGCAGGTACTTTACACCACTTAGATATCTCATCAACCCTGGGTCTTGCCTTTGAAAAAATAATTATTAAAAAAATTGAAGCACAGTCAGATAATCAGCCCACACCCACCATTATACCACCCCAAATGTTCTTGATCACCTAAGTCAACATTTAATTACTAATAAAAAATAAATCCTTTGCCTAAGCGTTTGTCTGGAAGGGTGGCTTGTGAAGGGCCAAATATTTAAATATTTTATTCATTCGAGAAAGTGATTGCAGGTTTTGTGTGTGTGTGTGAAAGAGAGAGACAGAGGGAAAGAGACAGAGACATTGCAGGTGCCTGAGAGAGAAGGAAAGATTGCAGGCTTATGAGTATATGAGAGAGAGGAAGAGAGATTTCAGGATCGTGTGTGCAAGGTGCACATGTTTCATCTGCAATCAGATTGTGAGCAGGAACTGACCCACTGGGCTTTCTTGCCTGCCCCTTCCACTTTATCTTTTAGAGGCTGGGTCTCTGATCAAATTCAGAGTTCTATGATAAGACTCACGTGGCTAACCAGCTCGCTCTAAGGTTTCCCGGGGAGACTTTTTTGCACACATCTGACATTTTACTTGTATGTGGCTTCCGGGGAATCTGAACTCTGGTCCTTTTGCTGGCATGGCAAATACTTCAACCACGAAGTCAGCTGTCTCCCCAGCCCAAGATCCCAATTGAGGGAGGAGGAGGAGACTTGTGAGATCGACGTCTCGGGTACCAACCAACCAGCGGCTGTGGCGTACACGGCCGCAGTTCCACCTCCGTCCGCTGGGCGGCGCGGCGCACCGCACGGTCGGGCCGCTCTAGGCTGCGGCCGCACACCGGAAGTCTCGTTCCCCAGGCACGTCCGCTCTCTTGCCGGGGCTTGGGGCTGCGTGGAGAAGAGTTGACCATGCCGACTGGCGACTTCGAGTGAGTTCTGGGGTGCCAGAGGAGGAAGGGGGGCCCGCTGAGGGTCGATTCTGGGTGTTTGCGGGGTCTGACCGCGGATTGGGGGGTTCCGCGGAGGCCGAGACTTGGCCGACTTCAGCTCTCTTGTTCCCGCAGTTCGAAGCCCAGCTGGGCGGACCAGGTGGAAGAGGAAGGGGAGGACGGTGAGCGAGTCCGGGGCGCATCGGCGGCGCCCCAACGCTTCCCCGGGGCCACCCCGCCCGCGTCCCCGCAGCCGCACCCTTGCGCCGGGGAGGAAGCCGCCGGGGCCTCTGTTCCCGACGCCCGGGTGGCTGGCTGGGTGTCCCCCCACTTCACCCTCACCCTCAGGCCAGGGGTCCCCAGCTCTTGCTGGCGCGATCTAGGCTCAGCGCTCCCTGTCCTCGCGTCCCTCCCGTCCATCCACCTTTGCCTGGAAGCGGGTGTTATCCCCGTCCCCCAGGGTCTTTCCAGCCCCCGCCCCCAGTCCTCCCATCTCAGCTTGGCACTGCCAGCTCCGTGGCCGTGGCTGAGCCTCCCTCCTGTCCACATTACCTCCGACAGACAAATGTGTCACCAGCGAGCTCCTGAAGGGGATCCCCCTGGCCACCGGGGATGTTAGTCCCGAGCTGGAGCTCCTGCCCGGAGGTGAGCGGCAGGCCACTGTTAAATGTACATCTCGTGTGTGTGTGTGTGTGTGTGTGTGTGTGTGTGTGAGAGAGAGAGAGAGAGATCTGGTCCTGGTGTTCCAGAGCCGAGTGTCTGTCCCCCTTCCCCAGCTCCACTGCCCCCTCCCAAAGAGGTCATCAATGGAAACATAAAGACAGTGACCGAGTACAAGGTTGAGGAGGACGGCAAGAAATTCAAGGTGAGACGGGGGAGGGGAGGTCTTGGGCTTGGGGGCACCAAGGCTCGAGGGTGGGCAGGTGTTGCTTGGCTTTGCCCAGGAGGAGATCTGGGGCTTCGCAGGAAACCCACCCTTCTGTGCTCCCCGACTGTAGATCGTCCGAACCTTCAGGATTGAGACTCGGAAGGCGTCCAAAGCTGTAGCTAGGAGAAAGGTGAGACCTTTCTGTCCCCTCCCTCCAGCTGGCCCGGAGAGCTGACCACTCCTTCTTGGGCTGAGGTGGAGAGTTCAGTGTTACCACTCTTGGGGGGGGGAGGGCAGAGTCTAGGGCATGGAAAGTAAGCGAGGGTAGATTTAGGCGAGGGTAGATTTATTTTTGTTGTGAGGTTAAAATTCGTTTAATTGTTGTCATCATTAGTGTGTGTGTGTGTGTGTGTGTGTGTGTGTGTGTGTGTGTGTGTCTTATGTGTGTAGGGCAGAGCATACATGCCACAGGATGAGCATGGAAGTCAGAGGACAACTTTCTGTAGTCAGTTCTCTTTCCACATTTACCTGGTTTCTGGGGATTGAACACAGGTTGTCAGACTTGCGCGGCAAGCACCTTAACCTGTTGAATCATCTTACTGGCCCTGTTCAAAGCTTTTTTATTAGCATATGTTACACGGAATAATGAGTTTCATTATAGCATTTTCAAACATTTATTTTTCTCCTTGATTTTTAAAAATATTTTATTTATTGTGCAAGTGTGTGTGTGTGTGTGTGTGTATCAAAGGGCACATGTGTTCCTGTGGAGGACCAATAGTGACTTCAGGAGTCATCCTGGATTGCTTCTACCTCTTCCTCGCTTTGCTCTGGGATTTCCTGGGCTCTGTCCACCAAGGCCAGAAGTACAGGCTACTGCCGTTTCCACCTGACATTTTTATGTGAGACCTGGAATCTGAACTCAGGACCTTCTCCTTGTGAGACAGAGTCTTAACCCCTGAGCCATCTCTCCTTGATTTTATTCTTATATGAGAAAGAGGGAGGGAGGAGAGCGAGTGTGTACACGCCATGGTGTTACATTCTCTCCTTCCACCATGTGGGCTTCTGGATTTGAGAGCAGTACCGTACCTACTGAGCTATCTTGCTGTCCCAGAGCATATATGCATTTTTATCTCGTATACCCCATTACCCCTTGTCCCCTTCTACTCCTGTTGATCCCTTCTTCCCAAGAAGCCCCCTTCTACTTTCATGGTGTGTGTGTATGTATGTGAATGTGTGTGTATGTGTGTGTGTCACAGGGTACTGTGTGTCCCTGTGGAGGACCAAGGGTGACTTCGGGAATCTTCCTGGATTGCTTCTACCATCCTGGATTGCTTGGCTCCGCCCACCAAAGCCATTGCCATTTTTACATGAGACCGAAGATCCAAGCTCAGACCTTCTGCTTGCGGGGCAGAGTCTTAAACCCTGAGCCAGCTCTCCTTGATTTTATTCTTATATGAGAAAGAGGGAGGGAGGAGAGCGAGTGTGTACACGCCATGGTGTTACATTCTCTCCTTCCACCATGTGGGCTTCTGGGTTTGAGAGCAGTACCGTACCTACTGAGCTATCTTGCTGTCCCAGAGCATATATGCATTTTTATCTCGTATACCCCATTACCCCTTGTCCCCTTCTACTCCTGTTGATCCCTTTCTTCCCAAGAAGCCCCCTTCTACTTTCATGGTGTGTGTGTATGTATGTGAATGTGTGTGTATGTGTGTGTGTCACAGGGTACTGTGTGTCCCTGTGGAGGACCAAGGGTGACTTCGGGAATCTTCCTGGATTGCTTCTACCATCCTGGATTGCTTGGCTCCGCCCACCAAAGCCATTGCCATTTTTACATGAGACCGAAGATCCAAGCTCAGACCTTCTGCTTGCGGGGCAGAGTCTTAAACCCTGAGCCAGCTCTCCAGCCCCACACCCACCCTTTCTGAGAATTCAAATTCAGGTCCTTGTAGTTGCATGGCAAGTAGTTTTACCCAGCAAGCCAGCTCTCAGCCCCCTTCCTTCTTTTCATGAGTCGGTCACATAGCCCACGCTGGTCTGACACTTGGTATGTGTCCGAGGCTGACCTACCTCCTGAGCCTCCTGCCTCCATCTTCCCGGTGATGGCACTGTGACCCCCAAGTTGGGCTTAGCAAGTGGCGATTGTCAGCGATGCTGCTGTGGGAGGCCTTGGGGCGACAGGGATGTGGGGCTCAAGACCCTAACAGGCCCGGGGAGGTTGGGGGTCGTGGTGGCCTAAGGTGCTCCAATGGGATCTCACCCGTGTCCCCCTCTCCACCTCTTGCCAGAACTGGAAGAAGTTCGGCAACTCAGAGTTTGACCCCCCGGGACCCAATGTGGCGACCACCACAGTCAGTGACGATGTATCCATGACATTCATCACCAGCAAGGAGGTGAGAGGCAGGCCTGCAGTGGGGGTTGTGCCCAAGGCAGGCCATGGCAGTTGCTGAGTGGCCCCCGGCTGGCTTCCCATAGGACCTGAACTGCCAGGAGGAGGAAGACCCCATGAACAAGCTCAAGGGCCAGAAGATCGTGTCGTGCCGTATCTGCAAGGGCGACCACTGGACCACCCGCTGCCCCTACAAGGACACGCTGGGGCCCATGCAGAAGGAGCTGGCTGAGCAGCTGGGCCTGTCCACAGGCGAGAAGGAGAAGCTGCCAGGAGGTGGGGCTACCGGGAGGTGGGGGCCGGCACTCATAGGAGCCCTCTAGTTGCTCACCTGGGGGGGCAGAGCCTGGCCCCTTCCTGGAGTCTGGGGGTGCTGTCCATAGCACAGTGGGGCCGCATGTGCTCCTGCAGCTGGAGTGCTGGGGGCACAACACTGGGCTCTTGTGCAGTAGGGTGTGTAAGGGGTGTGTGTGTGCAGTGGGGTGTGTGTGCAAGGGGTGTGTTTGTGCAGTGGGGTGTGTGTGTGTGTGGACATGCGTCCAGTCCAGCTGCTCATCTGTGTGGGGCTGTGTCCCCCCTCTTCCCCTTACCCAGGGGGAGTGTTAACTGCACAGGCGTGACTTGGCGTGGCTCTGTGGCCCAGGTTCCTGTCGCTCAGTGCTATGGGCCCGCATGCGCTCCTGGGACGACCTCCACAGGGCCAGGGGGGACTCCGCAGGGTTGTGGCTTCCTGAGTATGACCTTAGGGTTCCCAGGGTGCAGCGGGACCTGTGGCTGGGGAGGGGCGCGCGTGTGACCCTTTTCTGTGCAGAGCTGGAGCCGGTACAGGCCGCCCAGAACAAGACCGGCAAGTACGTGCCCCCCAGCCTGCGGGACGGGGCCAGCCGCCGAGGGGAGTCCATGCAGCCGAACCGTAGAGGTGAGGGCTGCGGGACACGATGCTGGGGAAGCCAGCAGGGGCTTTGGGCAACTGGGTCCACCGCTCACTGCTGCCTGTCTCGGTGTTTCCGCCTGCAGCTGATGACAACGCCACCATCCGCGTCACCAACCTGTCCGAGGACACACGTGAGACCGACCTGCAGGAGCTCTTCCGGCCCTTCGGCTCCATCTCCCGCATCTACCTGGCCAAGGACAAGACCACTGGCCAGTCCAAGGTGGGTGGGTGGCCGCTGGGGAGGGAGTAGAGGGGACAGCAGCCTGGCTTCAGCCCCTTACCTTCCTCTGCCTCCCCCAGGGCTTCGCCTTCATCAGCTTCCATCGCCGGGAGGACGCAGCACGAGCCATTGCGGGTGTGTCCGGCTTTGGTTATGATCACCTCATCCTCAACGTGGAGTGGGCCAAGTAAGCCAGACCCCTGCCTGGCCCCCAGCCCACACCAGGGGTGCCTGAGGGGCATTCCTTTTATTGTCCTTAAGAAAAGCCCACCTGTGGGGTGCGAAGGCCCCTCCCCTCACTCCCCCCTCTCTCTCCAGGCCTTCAACCAACTGAGCTGCCCGTCACTGCCACCAGATCCTGGGGACAGATGTTGCCTCACCGGGCAATAAAGAGGCTCAGAGCAGTGCGTGTGGCTGGCTGTTCTCTCTGCGCTGCCCCTGTGCTGGGTGGGTGGGCAGGACTCTGCCTGTGCAGGTGTGTGGGTGGGAAGTGAGCAGCTGGTGTGAGCTCCTCATCAGGAAGTGGTTGGGGGCCCTGGAGTGCATCTGGCTGTGACTGTCCTCGGAGTCAGGCTGTCGGCTCGGAGCTACTTGTGACGTTGAGTGGCAGGGCGGGGCTCCTGTCTTTCGGGTGGCGTTGGCTCGGGCAGAGCAGGGCAGCAGCAGGCTGAGTACCACAGCCATGGGGAGCAGTGGGTGCGTGCAGGTGGCCAGGGGTGTGATCATTGTCACCTGGTAGCCCAGGAAGGGCCCAAGCTGCAGCGTGTCCATGGCTGCCTTCTCTCTTGGGAAAGCCAGGCAGCAGGTTAGCCAAGGTCGGGCTTCCCCCTGATCCCCCTCATGACATGGTAGAGCATGTGAGAGGGCATAGAGCACCATGCCAATGGCCACCAGCACTGCATGTGCAGCTTCTTCACCTGGTAATGCTGTGGCTGTGGCGCACCACCCGCCCCAGGTGCCAACTTGCTGGTACCCAGGCACTGCCCGCCACCCATGGCTCAGTCCCTTCCTGCCTCTGGCCGCTTCAGGCGGGAGGATAAGACCGTGGGAGTGGCCAGGACCAGCATGCTGTGCTAACAGCCCAGGAGCATTTAGGGTGCAGGGGGCTGTGGGTGAAGAAGGGGTGCACAACCCCCAGGTAATGGTTGAGGCTGATGCAGGTGATGAGCAGGACCCCACCCAGGAGGTTGCAGATGAAGTGCCCCAACAGCAGGCCAGCCCCCCAAAGCTGTCTTGGGATGTCAGGAGCAGGTAGCTGAGCACCAGCCACGCCTGGAGCCAGAAGCCACCAGGTCGGGACAGAAAATGCTGGGCGCTGTGCAGCTGGCAACAAGTTGGCGGGGCACAGGTGGGTACCTGCAGGAAGGGCCAGCCACTGTCCATGCTGGTAGCCCCCATGGCCCCTCCCCCAAAGCCTGTGCTGCACACACAGATCCATAGAAAGTGCAGAGGGGACACGGTCACTGGTTTATTGGTGGGCAGATCCTTTATGAAAGGCAAGGGGGGAGGGGGCTGGTGGCTCTGGGCCTAGCAACCCCCACAAACGAGGTGGAAGCAGTCCATGGTGGTTCCCGAATTCGTCTGTGGTTCTGCGAGCGCGCACACGCGCACAATTGAATAAATAAAAAAAATTTTTACAAAGGCAACCCGGGCTGCTGTGCTTGGCTCCGGGGCAGCTCCAGGACCCCAATCTGGGGCATCTTCTGTTTGCACCCTCCAGGGTCAGGTCCCTCTCCTTGGCTTGCTGCGGGCTCGAGCCCCGGCTGTGGGCCCCAGCTTGACCTGGGCTACCCTGGCTCTGCCCTGCAGTTTTGGAGGCCGCTGGTTCCTGCCGTGGCCCCGCCGCCGCTCCTTCTTGCCTCGGTGCTCTGGCAGCCGCCTCCGTTTGGCCGCCCCCGGGAACATGTCTACAGGGACAACACAGTCAAACTCCTGGGGACAGGACGGGACAGGGACCCAGGCTCCTTCCCTGTAGACCCCGGCGTGCACCGCACCCTCATCGGGCTCCTCGCCCACAGCCTGGCGGAAGTACTCTGCCTCATCCTCTTCCTCCTCCCGCTGCCCAGGGCCCTCGGCCTCTGGGGGCGCCCCGGGGTCCTCAGCATCACTGTCACCTTCGCTGCGTGCCCGCTTCATGCCCGCCAGGCTCTTCTTCCTGCAGAGAAGAAAGTGAGCCCCAGATAGAGGCCCGCGCCGCGCACCCCCCGCGCCGCGCGCGCGCCCCCCCCCCCCCCCCCCCCCCCCCCCCGCACCTGTGGGCTTCCCGCTGCTCCTGCTTGCTTTGCACGTTTTGCGCCTGGGCGTCCTGGCGCTGTGCCTTGAGCCGAAGCTTCTCCTCCTTGGCCGCCAGGATCGCCTGCAGCTCTGCCTCTGTCTTGTGCACTGGGTGAAGCCCACACCTCAAGTCACTCATGGGACCCCGCAGGCCGGGGCCCCGCCGCCCACGTGGGCTCATGGCACTCACCGAAGCTGTGGAAGAGGACATTGCCATTGCCAACACCCTCCTGGATCTTAATGAGCTGCAGCGTCATCCGTGGTCCGATCTAGGGGATGTCAAGGGGGTGTCAGGCCAGCTCTGGAACTGGGCGGCAGGGATCACCAGGTCACCCCACTCACCTCAGTAAGCCTCAGGGCACTCTGCTGGGCCTGCATGTTGCCGCGACCCGCCACAGCCTGTGGCAGCTCTGCGATGTTGTGCTCCCCATCAGGCTCGGCCTCGCTCTCGGAGAGCCCCACGCCCCTGTGAAGGGAGGGGGCCATGAGTGGCTGCCCAGGCTCCCCGCAGCCCCAGGCGCCCCCTGGATCGGCTTGCTCACATGGCCAGCAGCTCGCTGATGTCCTGCAGGCGGCTCATGTTGGGGAACTTTTCCTGCAGGAGTTTCTTCATGCCGCGACTGGCACCCACCGGGACCACCTTGATGCTGCTACAGGGGGAGGAGGGACATTGAGGAGGGGGCAGGCAGGCTCTGCAGCCTCTCTTCTTCCTCTTCCGGGCATCAGAGTGTTTACTTTGATGCTGGGCAGTCACAGATCTCAGCAGCAAAGCCTTCATCAGCCACCCCGCTGCCCCGCCCCAGCCCCCGCCCCCCTCCACCCCCACCCGGGGTCACTCACTAGTGGCGGAAGTCCAGCTCCTGGGAGTCCGGGTTGTAGTTAATCAGGAGGCAGCGCTTGATGGTGTTAAGGTTCACCTGCGGGGAAAGCAGACTGTGAGCCGGACCACACCACCACCAGTGCCCACCAGCTGCCTCGGGTGCTGGCTAGAAACCCTGGCCGGGTGGCACTGATCAGACTGTAGCGGGTGGGGCCAGGGAAGCACAGTGGGCAAAGCACCCAGTGGGCAGATACAGCGGCAGGCAGGAGCTCAGATCGCTGAGTGCTGATCGCAGTGGTCTAAGCATTCAGGAGACAGGAGCGAGAAACGCCCCAAACCAAGTACCCAAGTGACCCTTGAGGCGTCAACGGCCTCTTTGTGAGGAGCAAGGAGGGGTGCAGATGACTACATAGCTAGGGCTTAGTTAGGAGCCAGTTCTAGCATGCTGGAGGGCTTTAGGTGTACCCCGCCACAATAATAACAGCAGTAATAAATAGGGGGAGGGTCTAGATGCAGCTGAACCGGTGAGATACATGCCCAGTGTGCATGAGGCTCCAGTGTGGGCTGGCTCCAGAGGGGCCAGCTGTGAACAGCCCCAGGCTCCAACATGGCGGAAGCTGCCTCTGTGGCTGATGCGTGCAGGCATGCTCAAGGAAGACTTCCTAATGACAGCTGTCCCAGGCTGACCCGAAGTGAGACCCTTGCTCCCCTCTCTGTGCAAGGGGCATGTGACATCAGCCCCTGGGTGCCTGGGTCCCGCCCCTGGGCCCCCACTCACCTTGTGCACATTTATGGCCGGAAACAGGTTCTGGAACATGGTGGCCATGAGCTTCACGTGCATGCCCCGGGGGCCGAAGCTGTTCAGCACCAGGAGGGGCGGGTGGGCAAACTGCTGCTCGTGCATGCGATGACGGCGCAGCGAGGAGACCACGTCCCGCACCAGGGTGTACTGCAGGAAGGGGAGAGGGAGGTGACAGAGTCCTGGGGTTTGGGGCCACACCACCCCTGCCTCCCGCATCACTGCTCCCCTCACCTTCTTGATCTCAAAGGTCAAGGTGGGACCTCCTGGGAGGCGCATCAGCTTCTGCAAAAGAAGGATGTTGGAGTGAAGGGGGGAATCCAGCTAGGGATAGAGCGAGGGGCACCCCTGCCCCATCTCTTCAGAGCGTTTACTTTGCAAGCCAGAATCACGGCAGCTCAGAGGCGCATGGGTTCATCATGAGCTTAGGGAGGGGGTGCAGAAGGAGAGAAGGGGCTTGGCATCTACCCACCAAGTACACACTGGTGTCTGTCTTGCTCAAGACCAGGAAGTGTGTGACCCCCAGGGGCCCAGCCACGGCCACGCAGTCCTTCAGCGAGTTCTTCTTGCGCACCTGTGAGTTAGACAGGAAAGGATACGCCCAGAGACCCTCGGCTGAGCTCCAGCCGGAACCCCTGATCACTTGTAGTGTGGACCCTGGAGCCCAAACCCGGGGTCTTTGAGCAAACCAGCCGATCGGCTTGCGTGAAGTGAGGGTGCCAACCATGTGCCCGTGTGAGGACCTCTTTCAGGAGTCCACTGTCTCTTTCCCATGTGGATTCTGGGGATCAAACTCAGGTTGCCGGCTTGGGCACAAAGCACTCTGACTTGCCAAAGCATCTCCATGCCCCCCCCTTTCCTTTCGTTTTTCACAAGAGGCTATCTCATCCTGAACCTGAAGCCTTGAATTCCTTCAAGGTCCCTCTGCCTTTACCTCCCAAGTTGCGGAGACACACGCGTGCGCCCACGCAGGCTGGTGATCGAGCCCAGGGCTTCCTGCACACCAGGCAACCATCCATCAGGCTACATCCTCTCGCCCCTCGACCCCCTTTCTACTACGATGGCTACTGTTACTGTGCTACCGGGGAAGGGCCCTAAGAGCACCTGCATGCGAGACAAGGGACCTCAGCACCCCACCTCCCAGGCCCAAGAATTCAAATAAGCCCCCCCACTCCCCGCTGGATGCGACCCTCTGCACGCCCTCGCTGCAGTGGCAGGTAGATCCAGATACCATGATGCCCCAAGGACTCGCGCTGGGGGATTCGGGCAGAGGGAGAGCCTGCGGCCACGATCCCCGACCGCATGGGGAGGTGGGCGCGGGCCAAGGGGCGCTGACTGACCTGCAGGCGACTAGCGGTGAGCGGCTCCATGACCCGCCGCACATCCAGGCTGAGCTGCCGCACATTGCGGCCCGCGCGGCCCCGCGTGAACACGAACGAGTGCGGCTGCGCGGCATAGGCCTCGAGGTTGCGGAGCTGCGCCTGGGCGCGCGCGCGCTTCTGGTGCCGGGACTGCGGGGGCGACAGGCGAGCGGTGAGCGCCCCGACTCCGGCCCCGCGGGGTCCCCACCGGCGCCCCCTGCCAGCCCCGGCCGCCGGGCCTCACCCGCCCCGACTGCCCCATGCTGCCTTCGCGTCCACGAGGCCGCGGCCGTCGGCGCTTCCGGCCCCGTGCCCCTCACTTCCGGTCTTGCGCTTCTCTCACTTCCGGCGCCACTGACTTCCGGTTCCGCACCCCCTCCCCTCTCACTTCCGGCGAGACGGACGCTGACGTTTTCAGGCCGGGCCTGCGCATTAGGAAGCCTCCGGGAAGGAGGCAGAAACGGGTGGGGTGGTTGCTACGGAGACAGCGAAGCCTGTTTCTAAGGAAACCGGCGCGGAGCTGCCAGAGGCTCGCAAGTTCGGATCTCGCCGTGGTCCGTTTCCTCCTACTGTGTGAATTTCTGTCTCTCTGTCTCTCTGTGTCCCTGTCTCTCTCTTTCGCTTTCTTTCTTTCTTTCTTTCTTTCTCTCTCTCTCTCTCTCTCTCTCTCTCTCTCTCTCTCTCTCTCTTTCTTTCTTTCTTTCTTTCTTTCTTTCTTTCTTTCTTTCTTTCCTTCTTTCCACCAGAAAGACCTCACTCTCTGACTGGGGTGGTCCTGAACTCAATATATACTTCAGATTGGCATAGAATTCACAACAGTCTTCCTGCCTCGGTCTCCCAAGTGCTGAAATGTTGAGACTTGCAGGCGAGCTACCATGTCTGACTTCAGACCTTTGCTGCTTGCTCTCTTCTCTTTTTCTGATATTGGAGAGAGCATTATTTCATGAACGAGCAAGAGAGAGCAGGCACATGGAGCGTGTGTGGAGGTCAGACGACAGCTTTGAGGAGTCAGTTCTCTCCTACCACCATGTGGACTCAGGAAATTTGAACTCAAGTCACTAGGCTTGCGTTGCAGGCTCCTGTAACCCCCAAGCCATGCTAGAAGGATTGCTAGGGGGATGCCAGGCAGCAGATCTACCTCTGAGCACGCCCCCACCCCCTTACTGGGGAATGCTAGGCAGGGGCTCTCCCTCTGAGCCACGTCCCCAGCCCCTCCCCAGAGGATGCTAGGCTGTCACTCTCCCTCTGAGCCACGTCCCCAGCCCGGCCGCTCGAATCAAAATGAAGCAGGGGCGTTTGCACTGACATTCGGCTCCTCTCCCCGCCCGGCCACTTCCACGTGGTCCCGGCGCGCGTGGCGTGGGCGTCTGGGTCGGGATCGCACAGGTCCATCCCAGGGCCTGCAGCCTGTGTCTGTCTCTGCATGTTGGAGGCCGGAAGGGGAAGACCGGGGCAGGCCGCTGGCCTCTGTTATCACACTCTGGTGGCCTGGCCAGGGGCGTCTGGCCTGTCAGCCTGGGTTCTCACGGTGGGAAGGCTAAATATTTACACTCTCTGCACTCTAGGGGTGGGGAGGGTGGGGGCGGCTTCAGAACCTTCTCGCAGCTTCTTCCTGGCTTCTTCCGGCTCGGCGGTCCTTCCCCACCTCAGCCTGGGATTTCTTGTTCCCTCTGGACACCTCTTGTGGAGTCGGGGTGTTGGTGCAGAGAGGTGAGAGGATGGGGGTGCAGGACTAGGGAGGATCCCGCTTGCCATGAGACCCGGTCTTGGGTGTGTCTCGGGTCTCTTACTTGCTCCGGGCTGAGGGTGTGGACAGTGTGTGCTGGCCCCTGCTGGGGTAGCCAGACCCGGATCCAGGCAGGTCCCTGCCTCGGGCTTGGGAGCTGCTCGCTGTGGGGTGAGGGAACACGTGTCCACTAATCCAGCTCTGAAGCGTCCACAGCGCCCACCTGCCTTAACACAAGCCCGCAAGCCCTGCCCGCAAGCTCTGGG
The DNA here is from genome assembly GCA_023101885.1 of Typhlomys cinereus. Lineage (NCBI taxonomy): Eukaryota > Metazoa > Chordata > Mammalia > Rodentia > Platacanthomyidae > Typhlomys > Typhlomys cinereus. Next base: position 182,807 of record JALPQD010000967.1, on the reverse strand, counting down.
GGCCTCCTCCTCCATCACTCTCCCTCCCCTCTTGGCTGTTTATTCCTGAATACATCCAAAATGAGGTCCAAACTCAGGGACTTTGTGTGTGCGTGTGTGCATGTGCGCACATGCCTGCCTGCCCAAGGGAAGACCCAAGGGTGACCCTGGGAATCACCCTGGATTGCTTCTCCTCCTGGTTGCTTTACTCTGGAGTTTCTACCTTCCAGGGCTGGAATTACAGGCCACCCCCATATCCACCTGTAGTTTTTATGTGGGATGTGGCGATCCGAACTCAGGTCCTTTTGCTTGTGAGGCAAAGGCTTAACCCCTGAGCCATCTCCCAAGCCCAATCTCAGGCCCTTTGTGCTTGGGGGGGAGGGTAACCTGATTTGCATAAGGCAGTGTCCCCTGGTATACAGCAGGTACTCAAGCAGTGTTTGCTAAGGAATAACCCACGTGACCAAACGTGCGGGATGGCATGGGGTGGAACTGGGTGCTGATTCAGGCCCGTATGCACACATTTGCCACACATCTCCCAAGTGGCCCGGTGTGTGTGTGGCCCCTACAGGGCCAGGCTGGGCAGCCATGAATGTCCACCTGGTCAAAGATACTTGTGTGTGAAATCTGGTACTGAGGTGACACAAGCCTGTCACCCCCAACACTCAAGAAGCTGAGGCAGGAGGATCATGAATTTGAGGCCAACCTGGGCTAGGTAACAGTTTTGGATAGAAGAGACAGGACTTTTTTTTTTTTTTTTTTTTTAAATAGCTGGGGCCATAAGCTTAGAGGTAGAACTGCCTAGAATAAATGAGACCCTGGATTCCATCCCCAGCATCACAGGGACAGGCAAAAAAGGTGATGGGGGTATGAGCACACACGTGTGCATGCATAGAATATTCTAGGCAGTAGAATCCGTGAGTGCAAAGGCCCTGGGCCTGGGTCTAAATAACACCTGGAAGCTGAGAGTCAGACGAGAGACAAGACCAACAGGACTGGGTCTCCTGGGCCTTGAAGAGGATTGGGGTCTTTCTTCCAATGGGAGTCACAGAGGGATCTGGGGAGAAGGGGGTGCTGGGTGTAGGGTGTTCTCCAGCATTTTCCAGTGGGAACAGAGCCCGGGCCCTGGGCGGCCGGATGGACACCAGGAGGGCAGCTGGTATAAGGAAAATTCCAGATGGTGTCTGGAGCTGGGGGCGGGGGAAGCGAGGATGAGAAGGAGTTCAGAGTGTATCAGAGGAGGTGACTGGGTGGGCTAAGTGATCAAGCTTCAGGCAGACCAGTTGCTTAGCATGGGAGAGAGAATGGAGTTTTAAAAACATTTACAAATTATTATTTTATTTTATTGTCCAAGCAGAGGTCAGAAGACAACTCTGTAGAACAAGTTCTCCCCTTCCACCTTTATGTGGACTCGGGGGTTTGAACTGAGGTCCTCAAGTGTGTGCAGCAAACCCCTTTAGCCCGCTGAGCCACTTTCCCCGCCCCGAAGCCTGGGCTCATCATTCTCAGTCTCATCCTTGTTTCTTGTCCACTCACTGCTGAGCTCCACTCCTGTGTGAGGTCCCAGAGTCTCTCCTGTAGTCTGAGTCTCAGGATTCAAGATGTGCTTGGGGCTTGGGGATCAGGACCTGTGGACACAGGCCTGTCTGTCCAGTTACTTGGGAGGCTGGAGCAAGAGGATTGCCTGCCTGGGCTACAGTGAGAATTCAGGCTAGCCCGGGTCACTTAACAAGCCCTGATTTCAAGTTGAAAAGTTAGAAGAGAGTGCAGGGACCTACTAAATGAGTATGTAGAGCATTTACCTGGCATGCAGGAAGCCCCCCAGGTTCCATCCATATCAACCCAAAGCCTGACAGATATGGGGACACATGCCTCTCGATCCCAGCGCTCAGGTGAAGGCAGGAGGATCATCCTCAGTTACATAGGCCTCTGGAGGCAACTTAGTGGGAATCTGTCCCAAATTTAAAAAAAAATAACGCGAGGTGTGGCCGCAGCGAGATCGCTCAGGGGGGTTCACACACCTGCTCCCAAACCCAGCGGGGTGACTTGGAAAAAGGCCACGTGTCAGGAGAACTGACTTCTGAAAGCTAAGCCGGCCTCGGACCGCCTCCTGTTGTGCCCACATGCATCTGTGCGGCTTCTCCTTCTCGCATAAATGAACCATCCAAATGAAAGTAACACGATGGGCCGGACTCCCCAGCTCCGTGGGTAGAGAGCTGGCCCAGCGTGCACCCAGCCCCGGGTTGCACACCCGGCACCACAGAAAAGTGTGCACGACCTGTCTGTCATCCCGGGGTCCGGGGCTTCGTGAGATCCCCGTGTGCACGTGAGGTGTCACCACCTCCTCTCCCCTCTGTCTGCCTGCAGGTCTCCATGGCGACGATCGGGCTGTGCGCGCTGCCGCCGCTGCTGCTGCTGGCGCTGGGCGCGTGGCGGGCGCGCGCTGGCTCGGCGCGCTGCACCTACACCTTCGTGCTGCCGCCGCAGACCTTCACCGGCGCCGTGTGCTGGAGCGGCACTGCCCCCGCCCGGTCGGCCCCGGAGGCGGCCGACGCCCGCGAGATGGCGGCGCTGGGCGCGCGCCTGGGCCGCCACGAGCAGCAGCTACGCGCGTTGCTCACCGAGAGCCGCGGCTTGAGTGCGCGCCTGGGCCAGCTGCGGGCTCAACTGCAGCGCGAGGAGGCGGGGCCAGACACCGGGACGGAGCCTACTCCGGAGGCGGAGCCTACTCCGGGGGTGGGACCTACTCCGGGAGCTAAGCCTAGTCCAGGGACCGAGTCCAAGCCAGGGGCAAAGCCTAGGACAGGAACGGAGCCTAGTGTGGGGGCGGAGCCTGAGCCGGGGGCGGACTCCGAACCGGGGGCGGAGCCTGCCGCCGCGGTGCTTGCGCTCCTGGGCCAGCGGGTTCTCAACGCTTCCGCCGAGGCGCGCCTGGCTGCCCAGCGCTTCCAGGAGCTCGACGTGCGCTTCCGCGAGCTGGCACAACTCGTGAGCCAGCAAAGCGGCCTCATCGCCCGCCTGGAGCGCCTGTGCCCCGGCGCCGGGAGCGGCCAGCAGCAGGTAACCGTGTCCCCTTCAGGAGCTGCCATTCGGTGGGCCAGGGACCATCACCTATTCTTCACCCACCCGTGTTCCGAAATTCAAAACCAACATTTATCTCCCAAACCAGATGCCTGCTGCCCCTGTCTCATTACTTGATTCAAAACGTGATGGTCGGCTCTGCTCAATCTGTTTAATGCAAATATCGGTGCTCGTGCATGTCATTATGAAGCAAAACCCCAAGCGTGTCAGCAGCCTTCTGAAGTTTGGAGCATTTGTGTCCTCATTTTTTAAAATATTTATTGTGTGTGTGTGTGTGTCAGAGGGCACTGTGTGTCCTTGTAGAGGACCAACGGTGAATTTGAGAATCATCCTGGATGGCTTCTACCTCCTTCTTGCTTTGCTCTGGGATTTCCCAGGCTCTGCCCACCAGAGCCAAAAGTACAGGACACTGCCATTTTCTCCTGGCATTTTTACATGGGACCTGGGATCTGCTTGAGAGGCAGAGTCTTAACCTCTGAGCCATCTCTCCAGCCCCTCATATTTTTAAAAACTGTTTATCGCGCGCACGTGTATGTGTTTATGTGTGTGTGTGTGTGTGTGTGTGTGTGTGTATGTGCTAGATGAGCTCTCTACCTCATCCCAGGCTGATTTTTTCTAGTCCTGTTGGAGTAGTGCTGCTGAGGATGGAATCCAGTGCCTTGTGCATGCCAAGCAAGTGTTCTGCTGAGCCATATCCCCAGCCCCTAGCAACTGGTTTTGGATGGGAGATTGTTTCTGTGTGATCTATCCTTCCTGATATGGGGATTGAGTGAGTTAAATACTCAGTGTTGGACGCATCCTAAGTTGACAAAAAGCGAGACCAAGACTGAGCCCAGTTAAAGCACGCCAAAGTAGATGTCCGGCCCAACCAGTTCTTGGGTTCCAAAGCCCCCTAGTCAGCCGGGGGTGGGTGCACATCTGTAACCCCTGGACTTGTGAGGATTGCCTTTGAGTTTGAGGCTAGCCTGGTCTACCTAGCAAGTTCTCATTCATCCTGAGAAATAATGGGAGACCTTGTTTCCCCTCCCTTCAAAAAAGACTGGGTGAAAACACAAGTTGTGTGAGCATGAGGTCCTGAGTTCGGGTCCCCAGCGTTCATGAAAGACAACTGGCTATGTCCAGGCTTGAGAGATGGCTCGGTGGAATTGTAGCCCTGGAAGACAGAGCCCGGGCATCCCCAGAGCAAGCTACCTGGCCAAACTAGCCCTAATGGTGTGCTCTGGTTTTGATGAGAGATCCAAGCTCACAACAATAAGATGGAAGAGTGGTGGAGGAGGATTTTCAGTATTACCCCTGGGCCTCCACAGGCACACATACTCAAATGCATAAAACCGTGCACATGAAAATACTCCATGCCCACATGCATGCAGGTTCCTAGTACATACATACATATGCAGGGACCAGAGTCAAGTTTTTGAGAAGATGGTGGTAGGGAACTGGATTATGTCCTGCCTGACTTCTACTTTATCTAGGCACTGGGAAATGTATCCCTGCTCTCCAAACCCTGGAGACCTGTTCTCCAGAGATGAGGATTCCTGAAGTTCCATTGTGTGTGTGTGTATGTTTGTGTGTGTGCGTGTGTGTGTGTTTGTATCAGAAGACACTGTGTGTCCTTGTGGAGGACCAGAAGTGACTTTGGAAATCATCATGGATTGCTTCTACCTCCTTTTTGCTTGGCTCTGGGATCTCCCAGGCTCCACCCACCAGGGCTGGAAATGCAGGCTGCCACCGTTTCTGCCTGGCATTTTTAAATGGGACTTTCTGCTTGAGAGGCAGAGTCTTAACCCCTGAGCCATCTCTCCAGCGCTGTGTGGACTATGTGCTCTGTGAGCTCTTTATGGTCTGTATGGTCTCAAAGAAGTCTGTGGACTCTACAGGTTCCATACTCTCTATGGGCTGTATGGATTCATGGACTCCAAAGTCTTCGTGGACTCTATGAACTTTATGGTCTCCATGGGCTCTATGGTTCCTGTGGGCTCTGTATGGTCGCTTTTGACTCCTATGGACTGTATGGACTCTCTGTGGTCTCTGTGGACTCTATACTCTCTATAGACTCTATGAACTGTATGGTCTTTGTGGACTCTAATGTCTCTGTGGTCTTTAGGGACTCTATGGTCTCTGTGGTCTCTATGGACTCTATGATCTCTGTGGATTCTACAGTCTCTATGGTCTCTTTGGACTCTGTGGTCTCTATGGTCTCAATGGACTCTGGATTCTGTGGTCTCTATGGTCTCAATGGTCTCTGTGGATTCGGTGGTCTCTGTGGACTCTATGGCTTCTCTATTGTCTCTATAGGTTCTAAGAACTCTGTGGACTCTATGGTCTCTGTGGTCCCTATGGTCTCTGTGGACTCCATGGTTTCTTTGGACTCTGTGGTCTCTGTGGACTCTGTGGACTGTATGGTCTCTATGGATTATGTGGACTCTATGGACTCTATGGTCTCTATAGTCTCTGTGGTCCCTATGGTCCTGTGGTCTTTATGGATTCTATGGACTCTGTGGTCTCTATGGTTTCTGTGGTTCCTATAGTCTCTGTTGTCTCTATGGATTCTGTGGTCTCTGTGGTCTCTATGGTCTCTGTGGTCCCTATGGTCTCTGTGGTCTCTATGGATTCTGTGGATTGTGTGGTCTCTGTGGTCTCTATGGTTTCTATGGATTCTGGGGTCTCTATGGTCTCTGTGGACTCTATGGTCTCTGTGATCTCTGTGGTCCCTATGGTCTCTGTGTTCTCTATGGATTCTGTGGATTGTGTGGTCTTTGTGGTCTCTATGGTCTCTATGGATTCTGTGGACTCTGTGGACTCTCTGGTCTCTGTGAACTCTATGGTCTCTATGGTCTCTGTGGTCTCTGTGTTCTCTATGGTCTCTGTGGTCTCTATAGTCTCTGTGGTCTCTATGGACTCTAATGTCTCTGTGGTGTTTATGGACTCTATGGTCTCTGTAGATTCATGGACTTTATGGGTTCTCTATTATCTCTATGGGGTCTAAGGACTCTGTGGATTTTGTGGTCTCTATGGTCTCTAATGTCTCTGTGGTCTCTATGAACTCTATGGTCTCTGTGGACTCATAGACTCTATGAGTTCTCTATTGTCTCTATGGGTTCTAAGGACTCTGTGGAATCTCTGTGGTCTCTATGGTCTCTGTGGACTTGTAGACTCTATGGGTTCTCTATGGGTTCTAAGGACTCCGTGGACTCTATGTGGTCTCTATGGTCTTTATGGCCTCTGTGGACTCTATGAGTTCTCCATAGTCTCTATGGGCTCTATGAACTGTATGATCTTTGTGGTTTCTATGGAGTCTTTGCATTCTATGATCTCTGTGAACCGTATGGACTCTATAGACTTGTTAACTCTATGGACTCGATGGTCTTTATGAACTCTGGATTCTATAGACTCAACAACCTCTATGGACTGTGTGGTCTCTAGGTCTCCACAGACTCTATCAACTCAGTGATCTGTGTACTCTAGAGTACATATGTTCTCCACAGTCTCTATGGACTCCATGAATTCCATGAACTCAGTGAACTCTATAGATCTCATGGACTATGGACTTTCTATGGACTCCATGAACCCTCTTCAGTTTCTATGCGCTTTAAGGACTCTATGAACTCTCTGTGGTCTCTGTGGGTGCTATAGTTTCTGTGGACTCTGGGGATTGTATGTTCCTTTTGGACTCTATGGATCTATGGCCTCTGTGAGCTATATGGCCTCTAGAGTCTCTGGACTCTTTACACCCTACGGACTCTCTATGGACTGTGTGGTCTCTATGGATTCGTTGGACCCAATGGTCTGTATGTTATCTATAAACTACATGGGGTCTGTGGACTCTGTTCTCTATGGTCTCTGTGGTCTTTAAGGACACTATGCACTCACTCTATAGTCCCTATGGTCTCTAAAAACTCTGCGGATTCTGTATTCTGTGGTCTCTAGGAACTCTGTGGATTCTGTATTCTATGGTCTCTAGGAACTCAATAGATTCAGTATTCTATGGTATCTAGGAACTCTATGCATTCTGTATCCTATGGTTTCTAGGAAATTTGTGCATTCTGTATTCTCTATGGTCTCTAGGAACTCGGTAGATTCAGTATTCTATGGTATCTAGGAACTCTATGCATTCTGTATCCTATGGTTTCTAGGAAATTTGTGCATTCTGTATTCTCTATGGTCTCTAGGAACTCGGTGGATTCTGTATTCTATGGTCTCTACGAAATCGGTAGATTCTGTATTCTATGGTCTCTAGGAATTCTGTGCATTGTGTATTCTATGGTCTTTAGGAACTCTGTGCATTTTGTATTCTCTATGGTCTCTAGGACCTTTGTGCATTCTCTATCCTATGGTCTCTAGGAAATTTCTGCATTCTGTATACTCTATGGTCTCTAGGAACTTGGAGAATTCTGTATTCTATGGTCCCTAGGAACTCTGCGGTTTCTGTATTTTCTATGGCCTCTAGGAACTCTGTGGATTCTATATTTTATAATCCCTAGGAACTCTGTGGATTGTGAATTCTCTATGGTGTCTAGGAACTCTGTGCATTCTGTATTCTCTGGTCTCTAAGAACTCTGCGGATTTTGTATTCTCTATCGTCTCTAGGATGTCTGCGGATTTTGTATTCTCTATGGTCTCTAGGATGTCTGTGGATTCTGTATTCTCTATGGTCTCTAGTAACTCTGTGGATTCTATATTTTATAATCTCTAGGAACTCTGTGAATGCTATATTCTATGGTCTCTAGGAACATTGTGCATTCTGTATTCTCTATGGCCTCTAGGAACTCGGTAGATTCTGCATTCTCTATAGTCTCTAGGATCTCTGTGGATTCTGTATTCTCTATGATCTATATGAACTTTGTGGATTCTGTATTCTCTGTTGTCTCTAGGAACTCGGTGGATTCTGCATTCTATGGTCTCTAGGAACTGTGTGCATTCTGTATTCTCTATGGTCTCTACAAACTCTGCAGATTCTGTATTCTATGGCCTCTAGCAACTCTGTGGATTCTGTATTCTCTATGGTGTCTAGAATCTCCATGGAGTCTGTGTTCTCTATGATCTCTATGAACTTTGTGGATTCTGTATTCTCTGTGGTCTCTAGGAACTCTGTGAATTCTGTATTCTATGGTATCTAGGACCTCTGTGCATTCTATATCCTATGGTCTCTAGGAATTTGTTCATTCTGTATTCTTTATGGTCTCTAGGAACTTGGTGGGTTCTGTATTCTATGGCCTCTAGGAACTCTGAGGTTTCTGTATTTTCTATAGTCTCTAGGAACCTTGTGGATTCTGTATTCTATGGTCTCTAGGAACTCGATAGATTCTGTATTCTATGGTGTCTAGGAATTCTGTGCATTGTGTATTCTATGGTCTGTAGGAACTCTGTGCATTCGGTATTTTCTATGGTCTCTAGCATCTATGTGGATTCTGTGTTCTCTATGATCTCTATGAACTCTGTGGATTCTGTGTTCTCTGTGGTCTCTAGGAACTCTGTGGATTCTGTATTCTATGGTCTCTAGGACCTCTGTGCATTCTGTATTCTATGGTCTCTAGGAACTCTGTGCAATCTGTATCTCTATGGTCTCTAGGAACTCGGTGTATTCTGCATTCTATGGTCTCTAGGAGCTGTGCGGTTTCATATTTTATGGTCTCTAGGAACTCGGTAGATTCTGTATTCTGTGGTCTCAAGGAACTCTGTGCATTCTGTATTCTACGGTCTGTAGGAACCCTGCATTCTGTATTCTGTGGTCTCTAGGAACTCTGTGCTTTCTATATTCTCTATGGCCTCTAGGAACTCTGCAGATTCTGTATTCTCTAGGGTCTCTCGGATGTTTGTGCATTCTGTATTCTATTGGTCTGCAGGAACTCTGTGGATTCTGCATTCTCTATAGTCTCTATGAAATCTGTGGATTCTGTATTCTCCGCGATCTCTAGGAACTTTGTGCATTGTGTATTCTCTATGGTCTCTAGGAACTCTGTGAATTGTGTATTCTCTATGGTCTCTAGGATGTCTGTGGATTCTGTATTCTCTATGGTCTTTAGGAACGCTGTCGATTCCCTGTTTTATAATCTCCAGGAACTCTGTGAATTCATTATTCTATGGTCTCTAGGAACTTTGTGCACCCTGTATTCTCTGTGGTCTCTAGGAACTCGGTGGATTCTGCATTCTGTAGTTTCTAGGAACTCTGTGCATTCTGTATTCTCTATGTTCTCTAGGAACTCTGTGGATTCTGTACTCTCTATGGTCTCTAGTAACTCTTTGGATTCTATTTTACAATCTCTAGGAACGCTGTGAATTCTATATTCTGTGGTCTCTAGGAATTTTGTGCATTCTGTATTCTCTATGTTCTCTAGGAACTCGGTGGATTCTGCATTCTATGATCTCTAGGAACTCTGTGCATTCTATATTCTCTGTTCTCTGGGAACTCTGTGGACTCTATATTTTATAATCTCTAGTAACACTGTCGATTGTGTATTCTCTATGGTCTCTAGGAACTCTGTGGATTCTGTGTTCTCTACGGTCTTTTGGAACTCTTTGATTTCTGTATTTTCTGTGGTCTCTAGGAAATCTGCGGATTCTGTATTCTATGGTCTCTACGTACTCGGTAAGTTCTGTATTCTATGGTTTCTAGGAATTCTGTGCATTGTGTATTCTATGGTCTCTAAGAACTCTGTGCATTCTGTATTCTCTATGGTCTCTAGACCTCTGTGCATTCTCTATCCTATGGTCTCTAGGAAACTTCTGCATTCTGTATTCTCTATGGTGTCCAGGAAGTTGGTGGATTCTGTATTATATGGTCCCTAGGAACTCTGCGGTTTCTGTATTTTCTATGGTCTCTAGAAACTATGGATATTCTGTATTCTATTGTATCTAGGAATTCTGTGGATTCTGTATTGTCTATGGACTCTAGGATCTCTGCGCATTCTGTATTCTATGGTGTCTAGGAACTCGGTAGATTCTGTATTCTATGGTCTCTAGGAACTCTGTGCATTCTCTACTCTCTATGGTCTCTAGAAACTCTGGACATTCTGTATTCTATTGTATCTAGGAACTCTGTGCATTCTGTATTCTATGGTCTCTAGGAACTCTGTGAATTCTTTTTTTTAATTTTTTTTATTATGTATTCAACTGTGTGCATATGTGTGTGTATGTGCGCGCACGTGTGTGTCTGTGTGTGTGTGTCTGTGTATGTGTAGAACCACGGACAAATTCGCGACCCACCATGGACGCCTCCACCTCCTTCTGCCCCGGGATTCACAGGCTCCGCCCTACCAGGACCAGAAGCGCAGGCCGCCCCCGCTTCCGCCTGGCGTCTATACGTGGGATCTGGGATCCGAACTCAGGACCTTCCGCCTGCAAGGCGGAGGCTTAACCCCTGAGCCACCTCTCCAGCCTGAACTCTGTGAATTCTATATTCTATTTTCTCTAGGAAATTTGTGCATTCTGTATTCTCTATGGTCTCTAGGAACTCGGTGAATTCTGCGTTCTATGGTCTCTAGGAACTCTGTGCATTCTGTATTCTCTATGTTCTCTAGGAACTCTGCAGATTCTGTACTCTCTATGGTCTCTAGGATGTCTGTGGATTCTGTATTCTCTATGTTCTCTAGGAACTCTGTGGACTCTATAATCTCTAGTAACTCTGTGGATTGTGTATTCTCTCTCTTCTCTAGGAACTCTGTGGATTCTGTATTCTCTGCGGTCTCTTGGAACTCTGTGGATTCTGTGTTCTCTATGGTCTCTTGTTATTCTGTGCATTGTGTGTTCTGTATGGTCTCTAGGACCTTGGTGGATTCTACATTCTATGGTCCCTAGGAACCCTGCGGATTCTGTATTCTATGGTGTCTAGGAACTCTACGGTTTCTGTATTTTCTATAGTCTCTAGGAACCTTGTGGATTCTGTATTCTATGGTCTCTAGGAACTCTGGGCATTCTGTATTCTATGGTCTCTAGGACCTCTGTGCTTTCTGTACACTCTATGATTTCTAGGAACTCTGCAGATTCTGTATTTTATGTCCTCAAGGAACTCTGTGCATTCTGTATTGTATGGTCTCTAGGAACTCTGTGGATTCTGTGTTCTCTGTGGTCTCTAGGTACTCTGTGAATTCTATATTCTATGGTCTCTAGGAACTTTGTGCATTCTGTATTCTCTATGGTCTCTAGGAACTCTGCGGATTCTGTATTTTCTATGGTCTCTAGGATGTCAGTGGATTCTGTACTCTCTTTTTTTTTAATTTTTTATTATTATTATTTATTCAACTGTGCGCATGTGCGCCTGTGTGTGTGTGTGTGTGTGTGTGTGTGTGTGTGTGTGTGTGTGTGTGTCTGTGTATGTGTAGAACCACAGACGAATTCGTGAACCATCATGGACGCCTCCACCTCCTTCTGCCCCGGGATTCATAGGCTCCGCCCTACCAGGATGAGAAGCGCAGGCCGCCCCCCACTTCCGCCTGGTGTCTATACGTGGGATCTGGGATCCGAACTCAGGACCTTCCGCCTGAGGCTTAACCCCTGAGCCACCTCTCCAGCCCTGGATTCTGTACTCTCTATGGTCTCTAGCAACTCTGTGGATTCTGTATTCTCTGCTGTCTCTTGGAACTCTGTGGATTCTGTATTCTCTATGGTCTCTTGTTATTCTGTGCATTGTGTATTCTCTATGGTCTCTAGGACCTCGGTGAATTCTACATTCTATGGTCTCTAGGAACCCTGTGGATTCTGTATTCTATGGTCTCTAAAAACTATGTGCATTCTGTATTCTACGGTTTCTAGGACTGCTGTGGATTCTATATTCTGTGGTCTCTAGGTACTCTGTGCTTTCTTTATTCTCTATGGTCTCTATGAACTCTACAGATTCTGTATTCTATGGCCTCTAGGAAGTCTGTGTATTCTGTATTTTCTGTGGTCTCTAGGAACTCTGTGGATTCTGTATTTTATGGTATGTAGGACCTCTGTGCATTCTGTATCCTATGGTCTCTAGGAACTTTGTGCATTCTGTATTCTTTATGGTCTCTAGCAACTTGGTGGGTTCTGTATTCTATGGTATCTAGCAACTCTGCGGTTTCTGTATTTTCTATAGTCTCTAGGAACTCTGTGCATTCTGTATTCTATGGTCTTTAGGAACTCTGTGGATTTGTGTTCTCTGTGGTCTCTAGGAACTCTGTGAATTATATATTCTATGGTCTCTAGGAACTTTGTGCATTCTGTATTCTCTATGGTCTCTAGGAACTCTGCGGATTCTGTATTTTATGGTCTCTATGTACTCGGTAGATTCTGTGTTCTATGGTCTCTAGGAATTCTGTGCATTGTGTATTCTATGGTCTCTAGAAACTCTGTGCATTCGGTATTCTCTATGGTCTCTAGCATCTCTGTGGATTCTGTGTTCTCTATGATCTCTAAGAACTCTGTGGATTCTGTGTTCTCTGTAGTCTCTAGGATCTCTGTGGATTCTCTATTCTATGGTCTCCAGGACCTCTGTGCATTCTGTATTCTATGGTCTCTAGGACCTCTGTACATTCTCTATTCTATGGTCTCTAGGAACTTTGTGCATTCTTTATTGTCTACGGTCTCTTAGAGCTCGGTGACTCTGTTTTCTATGGTCTCTAAAGACTCTGCAAATTCTGTATTCTATGGACTGTAGGAACTCTGTGCTTTCTGTATTCTATGGTTTCTAGGAACTCTGTGGATACTGTATTTTATAGCATGTAGGAACTCTGTGGATTCCGTATTCTCTACGGTCTCTAAGAACTCTGTTGATTCTGTATTCTCTGTGGTCTCTAGGAACTCGGCAGATTCTGTATTCTTTTTTTTTTATTACTTTTTTATTATTTCCGCTCATACAAACTTAATAGGTAGACAAGTTCCCTCCCTCCCTCCTCCTCCCCCCGAACACCCTGCTCCCCCTCCCCTCCCTCCCCATCCCCCAGTGCCTCCCCCCCCAAATCCCAGAGAGTCCTTTATTGTGTATGCCTAACTCTCCTCTGGGTCGTCCTCTCCGATGATGTACAAGGACCCAGTGGCATTTCCCTGAACCCTTTCTCGTGTTCCCCTTAAGCATAGGAACACTACAGTGACTGTCAATCCCTTGCCTCCAAGGATCTTGGTGCCTTTAGAAGATGCTAGACTTTGTGAGGTCAATAGAGTGTTGGACATTGCGCAGGGCATGCAAAGTCCTATTATGATTGCTTCGGCCCTAACTAGTGTGGAGAATCTTGCAAATCATTGCTCCTCCCATCCTTGTGCTCTTACAATCTTACTGCCCTCTATTCCGCAAATGTCCCTGAGCTTCAGGATGGGAAGAGATTATGCTGGCCTAGTTCTATGTGGTTGATATAGAGTCTCTGAAATTCTGGATTGTGGTTTGTTGATTTTCTTTTGCAGTTTTTCTGCTCCTGCAATGCCCTTCACTCCATCCTGCTGGGCACTGTATGTCACTCCCTGGTCAGAGACAAAAAGCTGTTAAACTGGAGTCTTGTTATAATAGCACATTCAAGGGTAGATGTAATAAAAGTAGGAAACCTCAGTGAGGGAGGGGTCAATCACCCATTTGCAAAATGATTACTTTTTATCTGCCAGACTATATGCCCTCCCCTTCTGGTGAGATCATACCCCCTCAGTTGTACATGATCAGGAACGAACATCTGAACTTAACCAGGTGTCACATTACTTACTTGCATTCCTTGATGGAGGCCTATTTTCTCTGCTGTAACATGGTCCCCTCTCTCCTTGTGTCTGGTATGGCCCTCCAACCCCATCCCTCCTGTTCATAATCCTTGCAATTACTGTAGGTATTACATAGGTTTACCTTTGAGTGTCTCAATGTGGGCTGGGTGAGTTTGGTACTAGGAGCCACCTATTAGGGAGTACATATGGCGCTTAATTTTCTGGGTTTGGGATACTTCACTTAATATAATTGTTTCTATTGACATCCATTTCCCAGCAAATTCCAGTAATTCATCATTTTTGATGGCTGAGTAGTACTCCATTGTGTAGATGTACCACAGTTTCCTTATCTACTTGTCAACTGTTGGACATTTGGGTTGATTCCATGACTTTGCTATTGTAAACAGTGCTGCTATGAACATGGTCGTGCTTGTGCTATTGAGGTGAACCTCTGCTGCATGGGGGGTTATTCCCAAAAGTGGGATAGCAGGGTCATATGGCATTTCAATCTTTAATTTGTTTAAGAATCTCCAGACGGCTCGCCAGAGTGGCTGTATGAGCCTGCATTCCCACCAGCAATGTAGGAGAGTTCCCCTCTCTCCACATCCTCTCCAGCATTTGTTGTTGTTTGTATTGTGGATTTTTGCCATCCTGACCGGGGTGAGATGATATCTCAGGGAAGTTTTGATTTCCATTTCCCTGATGGCTAAGGAAGTGGAGCATTTTTTAAGATATTTGTTAGACATTTTAATGTCATCCCTGGTAAAATTTCTTTTAAGTTCCAGGGCCCATTTTTTAATTGGGCCATTGTTTTCCTTGGAGTTTAGTTTTCTAAGTTCTTTGTGCACTCTGGACAGTAGAGCTCTATCAGATATGTGGTTAGTGAAGATTTTCTCCCATTCTGTGGGTTGCCTTTGAGCTCGTGTTACAATCTCTTTATCTGAACAGAAGCTCTTTAATTTCACAAGGTCCCAACTGTTGAGAGTTGGTAGCAGTGACTGTGCCATTGGATGTCTGTTTAGGAAATGTTGGCCTAGCCCAATCAGCTCGATGGAGTTCCCTATCCTTTCAACTATGGTTTTTATAGTCTCTGGTCTTATATCAAGGTCCTTGATCCATTTGGAATTAAGTCTTGTACATGGTGACAAGTACGGGTCCAGCTTTAATCTTCTGCATGTGGAGATCCAGTTTTGCCAGCACCATTTGTTGAAGATGCTGTTCTTTTTCCATTGGATTCTTTGGGCCCCTTTGTCAAAGATCAAATGGCTGTATTTTTGTGGGCTTATATCTGGGTCTTCAACCCTTATCCATTGACCTGTGTGTCTATTTTTGAGCCAGTACCAGGCTGTTTTTATAACTATGGATTTGTAGTATAGACTAAGGTTTGGTATGGTAATACCTCCAGCAGTGTTTTTGCTACTCAGGATTGTCTTTGCTATTCTGGGTCTTTTGTGCCTCCATATGAATTTTGAGATTGTTTGGTCAACTTCTTTGAAGAATTGCTTTGGGATTTTAATTGGTATAGCATTGAATTTGTATATTGCCTTTGGTATGATGGTCATTTTTACAATGTTGATTCTGCCAATCCAGGAACATGGGAGGTCTTTCCACCTTCTGGTGTCTTCTTCTATTTCTTTCTTTAAGGTTTTAAAGTTTTCATTGTAAAGGTCTTTTACCTCCTTGGTTAAGTTTATACCAAGGTATTTCATTTTTTTAGGGGCTATAGTGAATGGGATTGTTTCTCTCAAGGCTTTTTCACTTCTTTCATTCTGGGTATATAGAAAGGCCTCTGATTTTTGCACATTTATTTTGTATCCTGCAACCTGCTGAACTTCTCAATTAGTTCCAGGAGCTTCCTGGTGGAGGTTTTGGGATCACTCAGGTATAAGATCATGTCATCTGCAAATAGGGATAGCTTGACTTCTTCCTTGCCAATTTGAATCCCTCTTATGTCCTTTTCTTGTCTTATGGCTTCGGCTAAGACTTCAAGTACAATATTGAATAGAAGTGGTGAGAGTGGACAGCCTTGTCTAGTTCCTGATCGAAGTGGGAATGCTTCCAATTGTTCCCCATTGAGCATAATACTTGCTGTGGGCTTGTTGTATACAGCTTTTATTATATTGATAAAGGTTCCTTCCATTCCTACTGTCTCTAGCGTTTTGATCATAAAAAGCTGTTGGATCTTGTCAAAAGCTTTTTCTGCATCTATTGAGAGTATCATGTGGTCTTGGACTTTGGACTGGTTTACATGATGAATTACATTTATTGATTTGCGTATGTTGAACCAACCTTGTGTGCCGGGGATGAAGCCTACTTGGTCCCCGTGAATGATCTTTTTAATATGTTTTTGAATCCGATTTGCTAAGACTTTGTTGAGAATCTTTGCGTCTGTGTTCATCAGAGAGATTGGCCTATAGTTTTCTTTTTTAAGTGAATCTTTATTAGGTTTTGGGATTAAAACGATATTAGCTTCATAGAAGGAATTTGGTAGTGATCCTTCCTTTGCTATTTGATGGAACAGTTTAAGGAGTATTGGTACTATTAATTCCTTAAATGTCTGGTAGAACTCTGTGCTGAATCCATCTGGTCCAGGACATTTTTTGGTGGGAAGATTCGAGATTACTTCCTCAATTTCCTTATATGTTATAGGACTATTTAAATAATTCACAACTTCCTGATTCAATTTAGGTAAGTTGTGTTTACTTAGAAATTCATCCATCTCTTTTGTGTTGCCAAATTTCACAGAGTATAAGTTTTGAAATATGATGTTATAATTCTCTGGATTTCTTGGGTATCAGTAGTGATTACTCCATGTTCATTTCTAATTTTGTTAATTTGGGTTTTCTCTCTCTTGCTTTTGGTTAATTTAGCTAGGGGTGTATCAATCTTATTGATTTTTTCAAAGAACCAGCTTTTTGACTGGTTGATTTTTTCTATCGCTTTCTTAATCTCGATTTCAGATATTTCTCCCCTTATTTTGCTAATCTCCTCTCTTCTACTACTTTTGGGATCAGATTGCTCTAGTTTCTCTAAAGCTTTAAGCTGCATTGTTAAGTTGTTTATTTCTGATGTTTCCATTTTTTTGATGTAGGCATTAAGAGCTATGAACTTACCTCTTAGAACAGCTTTCATTGTGTCCCAGAGATTTTGGTAAGTTGTATTTTCATTATCATTCGCTTTCAGGAAATCTTGAATTTCCTTTTTAATTTCTTCCTGAATCCAGTTCTCATTCAGCATCATATTGTTAAGTTTCCAGGAGTTAGTGTATTTTCTCTTGTTTGTGGTGTTGTGGATGTCCAGCTTTAGGCCGTGGTGGTCTGATAGGGCACAGGCTAGAATTTCAACTTTCTGTATATGTGTAGATTCGTTTTGTGGCCCAATATGTGATCTATTTTGGAGAAAGTTCCATGTGCTGCTGAGAAAAATGTGTATTCTTTGGTACGTGGGTGAAATGTTCGATAGAGATCTGTAAGGTCCATTTCTTTAAGGGTTTGATTAAGTTCCAAAGTGTCTCTGTTAAGCTTTTGATCTGTTGATCTATCCCATGCTGAGAGGGCGGTGTTGAAGTCCCCAAGAATTATCGTTTGGGGGTTGATTTCTTGCTTTAGACGCTGTAGGGTTTTCTTAATGAATGTGGAGGGGCCCGTATTGGGTGCATATATGTTCAGTATTGTGAAGTCTTCCTGGTGAATTGTACCTGTGACTAAAATGTAGTATCCATCCGTGTCTCTTATAATTTTCTTTGGTTTGAAGTCCACTTTGTCTAATATCATAATGGCTACCCCTGCCTGTTTTCTGCTTCCATTAGCTTGTAGAATTGTTGACCAGCCTTTTATTTTTAGGGCATGCCTATCTTTTGTGATGAAATGGGTTTCCTGCAGGCAGCAGATTGATGGATTGTGACTTTTAATCCAAATTTGTAATCTGTGTCTCTTGATCGGTGAGTTAATTCCATTAACATTTAATGTTATAATGGAGAAACTATTTTGAATTCCAGACATTTATTATGTTTAGTAGTTTTTATAAGTATATTGCTTCACTGTTGATGGTGTTATACTTGCCTTCTGTTCTCCTGGATATGCCTGTTTTTTTCTTCACGCTTGAGTATCATTTCTAGTATTTTTTAAAGGCCTGGTTTGGTGGACATGTATCCCTTCAAGTTGTCTTTGTGCTGGAAGATTTTTCTTTATCCCTCGATCATGACGGATAGTTTTGCAGGGTAAATCAGCCTGGGTTGACATTTTTGCTCATTCAATACTTGAAGTATGTCTCTCCAAGCTCTTCTTGCTTTTACTGTTTCGACTGAGAAGTCATTTGTTATTTTAATAGGTTTACCTTTAAAAGTGACTTGTTTTTTCTCCCTTGAAGCTCTCAGCACCAGTTCTTTATCTTGAATGTGGAGTGTTTTAACTATTATTTGCCGTGGCGAGCTTCTGTTTTGGTCATATCTGTTTGGGGTGTGGAATGCCTCTTGTATATGGATGGGCCTCTCTTTTTTTAGATGAGGAAAGTTTTCCTTAATGATCGTTTGAAAAATTTCCTCAGGGGTGGTATTTTGAGATTCTTGCTCTGGTATTCCATGAATACGCATGTTAGGCTTCTTCAGGGTGTCCCATATCTCCTGGATATTTCTCTCAAGTATCTTTTTGGCTTTAACGACCTCTTCCATTGAGCCGGTTAATACTCCCACTTTATCTTCAAGGTCTGAAATTCTGTTTTCTGCTTCGTTAGTTCTGCTGATAAGACTCTCTGTGGAGTTCTGGGTTGAAGATAACTTGTCTTTTAGCTCAGTTTTAAACTCTGCTTGAGTCTGTTTTAACTGCTCTATGCCAGTTTTTGTTTCTTCCACTGTTTTTCTCAACTCCTCCAAGTGTCTGTTGTGTTCCTCTTCAAAGCAATTGATTCGATTATTTAATTCCTCCCAGATTTCCTCTTTCATGGTATTGAACATGGTAATGATCATATTTTGAAAGTCGTTATCCTGGGTCAGGCTTTCATGGCCATTTTCCGTGGGTTTGTTCTGGTTGGAGTCTAACATTATGGGATTAATTCCTTCAGTGGGAGATTTGTTTACTTGAGTGTTGTTTCTCATGGATTTGCACTTTGACTTTGGCATTGTCGTTTTAACTCTTAAGATCTTCTTTCAATTTCTGTGCGTTTTTCACTAAACTGAATTATTTGATCTGGGGTTCTGGGCGTGGGCAGGGACGGAGCTTACCTAGGTCGCGGTGAGGCCCGGCTGGACCGCACATGTCCGGGGCAGCAGGGTGGGGGAAGGGAGGAGGGGGTGTCGGTGGGGTGCTATTTAACTTGGGGGTAGCTGGGGCGGGGTCCAGGCGCAGAAGGGGTGGCCTCCTCCCACGCCCTGTCCGGTTCCGGCTGGATGGCGGGAGGAGCTGGGTCCCTTGGGCTGCCTGGGGTTCTGGGGGTGGGCGGGGGGGGGGGGCTTGGAGCTTACGTAGGTTCGCGGTGAGGCCCGGCTGGACCGCGCGCGCGTCCCAGGCAGCAGAGTGGGGGAAGGGAGGATCCAGATTCTGTATTCTATATGGTCTCTAATAACTCTGCAGACTCTATATTTTCTGTGGTCTCTAGGAACTCTGTGGATTCTGTATTCTATGGTCTCTAGGAACTTGGAAGATTTTGTATCCTGTTATCTCTAGGAACTCTGTGCTTTCTGTGTTCTCCATGGTCTCTAGTAATTCTGTGGATTCTGTATTCTCTATCGTCTCCAGGATC
This sequence comes from Typhlomys cinereus, assembly GCA_023101885.1. Classification (NCBI taxonomy): domain Eukaryota; kingdom Metazoa; phylum Chordata; class Mammalia; order Rodentia; family Platacanthomyidae; genus Typhlomys; species Typhlomys cinereus. Next base: position 163,373 of record JALPQD010000967.1, on the reverse strand, counting down.
TCTGTGGATTTTGTATTCTCTATGTTCTCTAGGAAATCTGTGGATTCTGTATTCTCCGTGGTGTCTAGGAACTTTGTGCATTCTGTATTCTCTATGGTCTCTAGGAACTTTGTGCATTCTGTATTCTCTATGATATTTTGGAACTCTGTTGATTCGGTATTCTGTATGATCTCTAGGAACTCTGTCGATTGTGTATTCTCTATGGTGTCTAGGAACTCTGTGGATTCTGCATTCTCTATGGTCTCTAGGAGCTCTGTGGATTCTGTATTCTCTGCTGTCTCTTGGAACTCTGTGGATTCTGTATACTCTATGGTCTCTTGTTATTCTGTGCATTGTGTATTCTATGTGGTCTCTAGGACCTTGGTGGATTCTACATTCTGTGGTCTCTAGGAACCCTGCGGATTCTGTATTCTATGGTCTCTAGGAACTCTGTGCATTCTGTATTCTATGGTTTCTAGGAACGCTGTGCATTCTGTATTCTGTGGTCTCTAGGAACTCTGTGCTTTCTTTATTCTCAATGGTCTCTACGAACTCTGCAGATTCTGTATTCTATGGCCTCTAGGAACTCTGTGGATTCTGTATTCTCGGTGGTCTCTAGGAACTCTGTTGATTCTGTATTCTACGGTATCTAGGACCTCTGTGCATTCTGTATCCTATGATCTCTAGGAACTTTGTGCATTCTGTATTCTTTATGGTCTCTAGCAACTTGGTGGGTTCTGTATTGTATGGTCTCTAGGAACTCTGCGGTTTCTGTATTTTCTATAGTCTCTAGGAACCTTGTGGATTCTGTATTCTATGCTCTCTAGAAACTCTGTGCATTTTGTATTCTATGGTCTCTAGGAACTCTGTGCTTTCTGTACAGTCTATGGTTTCTAGGAACTCTGCAGATTCTGTATTTTATAATCTCCAGGAACTCTGTGAATTCTTTATTCTATGGTCTCTAGGAACTTTGTGCACCCTGTATTCTCTGTGGTCTCTAGGAACTTGGTGGATTCTGCATTCTATGGTCTCTAGGAACTGTGTGCATTCTGTATTCTCTATGTTCTCTAGGAACTCTGTGGATTCTGTGTTCTCTGTGGTCTCTAGGATGTCTGTGGATTCTGTATTCTCTATGGTATCTAGGAACTCTATGGATTCTATATTTTATAATCTCTAGGAACTCTGAGGATTGTGTATTCTCTATGGTCTCTAGGAACTCTGTGGATTCTGTGTTCTCTACGGTCTTTTGGAACTCTTTGATTTCTGTATTTTCTGTGGTCTCTAGGAACTCTGCAGATTCTGTATTCTATGGTCTCTACGTACTCGGTAGGTTCTGTATTCTATGGTCTCTAGGAATTCTGTGCATTGTGTATTCTATGGTCTCTAAGAACTCTGTGCATTCTGTATTCTCTATGGTCTCTAGACCTCTGTGCATTCTCTATCCTATGGTCTCTAGGAAACTTCTGCATTCTGTATTCTCTATGGTGTCCAGGAAGTTGGTGGATTCTGTATTCTATGGTCCCTAGGAACTCTGTAGTTTCTTTATTTTCTATGGTCTCTAGAAACTATGGATATTCTGTATTCTATTGTATCTAGGAATTCTGTGGATTCTGTATTGTCTATGGACTCTAGGATCTCTGCGCATTCTGTATTCTATGGTGTCTAGGAACTTGGTAGATTCTGTATTATATGGTCTCTAGGAACTCTGTGAATTCTATATTCTATTGTCTCTAGGAAATTTGTGCATTCTGTATTCTCTATGGTCTCTAGGAACTCTGTGGATTCTGCGTTCTATGGTCTTAGGAACTCTGTGCATTCTGTATTCTCTATGTTCTCTAGGAACTCTGCAGATTCTGTACTCTCTATGGTCTCTAGGATGTCTGCGGATTCTGTATTCTATGGTGTCTAGGAACTCTACGGTTTCTGTATTTTCTATAGTCTCTAGGAACCTTGTGGATTCTGTATTCTATGGTCTCTAGGAACTCTGGGCATTCTGTATTCTATGGTCTCTAGGACCTCTGTGCTTTCTGTACACTCTATGGTTTCTAGGAACTCTGCAGATTCTGTATTTTATGTCCTCAAGGAACTCTGTGCATTCTGTATTGTATGGTCTCTAGGAACTCTGTGGATTCTGTGTTCTCTGTGGTCTCTAAGTACTCTGTGAATTCTATATTCTATGGTATCTAGGAACTTTGTGCATTCTGTATTCTCTATGGTCTCTAGTAACTCTGCGGATTCTGTATTTTCTATGGTCTCTAGGATGTCAGTGGATTCTGTACTCTCTATGGTCTCTAGCAACTCTGTGGATTCTATATTTTATAATTTCTAGGAACTCTGAGGGTTTTGTATTCTCTATGGTCTCTAGGAACTCTGTGGATTCTGTATTCTGTATGGTCTCTAGAAACTCGGGAGATTCTGCATTCTATGGTCTCTAGGAACTCTGTGCATTCTGTATTCTCTATAGTCTCTAGGAACTCTTCGGATTCTGTATTCTCTGTGGTCTCTAGGATGTCTGTGGATTCTGTATTCTCTATGGTATCTAGGAACTCTGTGGATTCTATATTTTATAATTTCTAGGAACTCTGAGGGTTTTATATTCTCTATGGTCTCTAGGAACTCTGTGGATTCTGTGTTCTCTACAGTCTCTTGGAACTCAGTGGATTCTGTATTTTCTGTGGTCTCTAGGAAATCTGCGGATTCTGTGTTCTATGGTCTCTACGAACTCGGTAGATTCTGTATTCTATGGTCTCTAGGAAGTCTGTGCATTGTGTATTCTATGGTCTCTAGGAACTCGGTTCATTCTGTATTCTCTATGGTCTCTAGGACCTCTGTGCCTTCTCTATCCTATGGTCTCTAGGAAATTTCTTCATTCTGTATTCTCTGTGGTCTCTAGGATGTCTGTGGATTCTGTATTCTCTATGGTATCTAGGAACTCTGTGGATTCTATATTTTATAATCTCTAGGAACTCTGTGGATTCTGTATTTGATAGTGTCTAGGAACTCTGTGGATTCTGTATTCTCTCCGGTCTCTAGGAACTCAGTGGATTCTGTATTCTCTGTGATCTCTAGGAACTCTGCGGATTCTGTATTCTGTGGTCTCTAGGAACTTGGTAGATTCTGTATTCTATGGTATCTAGTTATTCTGTGCATTGTGTATTTTCTATGGTCTCTAGTAACTTTGTGCATTCTGTATTCTCTATGTCCTCTAGGAACTCTTTGGATTCTGTATTCTACGGTTTCTAGGAACTCAGTGGATTCTGTATTGTCTGTTGTCTCCAGGTTCTCTGTGGATTCTGTGTTCTCTATTGTCTCTAGGAACTCTGTGGATTCTATATTCTCTGTGGTCCCTTGGATCTTTGTGGACTCTATATTTCAAAATCTCTAGGAACTCTGTGGATTGTGTATTTTATAGTCTCTAGGAACTCTGTGCATTCCGTATTCTCTATGGTCTCTAATAATTCTGCGGATTCTCTATTCTCTGAGGTCTCTAGGAACTCTGCAGATTCTGTATTCCCTATTGTCTCTAGGACTTCTGCGGATTCTGTATTCTCTATGGTCTCTAGTAACTGCGGATTTTGTATTCTATGGTCTCTAGGAACTTGGTAGATTCCGTATTCTATGGTCTCTAGGAAATCTGTGCATTCTGTATTCTGTGGTCTCTAGGAAATCTGTGCTTTCTTTATTCTCTATGGTCTCTCAGAACTCTGCAAATTCTGAATTCTATGGCCTCTAGGAACTCTGTGGATTCTGTATTCTCTATGGTCTCTAGGATCTCTGTGGATTCTGTATTCTCTATGATCTCCATGAACTCTGTGTATTCTGTATTCTCTGTGGTCTCTAGGAACTCGGTGGATTCTGCATTCTATTGTCTCTAGGAACTCTGTGCATTCAGTATTCTCTATGGTCTCTAGGAACTCTGCAGATTCTGTACTCTCTATGGTCTCTAGTATCTCTGCGGATTCTGTATTCTATGGTCTCTAGGAACTCGGTAGGTTCTGTATTCTATGGTCTCTAGGAATTCTGTGCATTGTGTATTCTATGGTCTTTAGGAACTCTGTGCATTCTGTATTCTCTATGGTCTCTAGCATCTCTGTGGATTTTGTGTTCTGTGTGATCTTAATGAAATCTGTGGATTCTGTGTTCTCTGTGGTCTCTAGGAACTCTGTGGATTGTGTATTCTATGGTCTCTAGGTACTCTGTGCATTCTGTATTCTATGGTCTTTAGGATCTCGGTGTATTCTGCATTCTATTGTCTCTAGGAACTGTGCGGATTCTGCATTCTCTATGGTCTCCAGGAACTGTGTGGATTCATATTCTATGGTCTCTAGGAACTCGGTAGATTCTGTATTCTGTGGTCTCTAGGAACTCTGTGCATTCTGTATGCTACGGTCTCTAGGAACCCTGCATTCTGTATTCTGTGGTCTGTAGGAACTCTGTCTTTTCTGTATTCTCTATGGCCTCTAGGAACTCTGCGGATTCTGTATTCTCTAGGGTCTCTAGGATGTCTATGCATTCTGGGTCTGCAGGAACTCTGTGGATTCTGCATTCTCTATATTCTCTAGGATCTCTGTGGATTCTGTATTCTCTATGATCTCAATGAACTCTGTGGATTCTGTATTCTCTGTGGTCTCTAGGAACTTTGTGCATTCTGTATTCTCTATGGTCTCTAGGAACTTGTGCATTCTGTATTCTCTATGGTCTCTGGGAACTCGATGGATTCTGTATTCTATGGTCTCTAGGAACACAGTGCATTGTGTATTGTCTATGGTCTCTAGGAACTCTGTGGATTCTGTATTCTCTATGATATTTTGGAACTCTGCGGATTCTGTATTCTGTATGGTCTCTAGGAACTCTGTGGATTGTGTATTCTCTATGGTCTCTAGGAACTCTGTGGATTCTGTATTCTCTATGGTCTCTAGGAACTTGGGAGATTCTGCATTCTATGGTCTCTAGGAACTCTGTGCATTTTGTATTCTCTGTGGTCTCTAGGATGTCTGTGGATTCTGTATTCTCTATGGTATCTAGGAACTCTGTGGATTCTATATTTTATAATCTCTAGGAACTCTGAGGGTTTTGTATTCTCTATGGTCTCTAGGAACTCTGCAGATTCTGTAGTCTCTTCTCTTGGAACTCAGTGGATTCTGTATTTTCTGTGGTCTCTAGGAAATCTGCGGATTCTGTATTCTATGGTCTCTACGAACTCGGTAGATTCTGTATTCTATGGTCTCTAGGAATTCTGTGCATTGTGTATTCTATGGTCTCTAGGAACTCGGTTCATTCTGTATTCTCTATGGTCTCTAGGACCTCTGTGCCTTCTCTATCCTATGGTCTCTAGGAAATTTCTTCATTCTGTATTCTCTGTGGTCTCTAGGACCTTGGTGGATTCTTTATTCTATGGTCCTTAGAAACTCTGTGCATTCTGTATTCTATGGTCTCTAGGAACTCTGTGCTTTCTCTACTCTCTATGGTTTCTAGTAACTCTACGGATTCTGTATTTTATGTCCTCAAGGGACTCTGTGCATTCTGTATTCTATGGTCTCTAGGAACTCTGTGGATTGTGTATTCTCTATGGTCTCTAGGAACTCTGTGCATTCTGTATTCTCTATGTTCTCTAGGATCTCTGCAGATTCTGTAGTCTCTATCGTCTCTAGGATGTCTGTGGATTCTGTATTCTCTATGTTCTCTAGGAACTCTGTGGACTCTATATTTTATAATCGCTAGTAAATCTGTGGATTGTGTATTCTCTCTCTTCTCTAGGAACTCTGTGGATTCTTTATTCTCTGCGATCTCTTGGAACTCTGTGGATTCTGTATTCTCTATGGTCTCTAGGACCTCGGTGGATTCTGCATTCTATGGTCTCTAGGAACTCAGTGGATTCTGTATTCTATGGTCTCTAGGAACACAGTGCATTGTGTATTGTCTATGGTCTCTAGGAACTCTGTGGATTCTGTATTCTCTATGATATTTTGGAACTCTGCGGATTCTGTATTCTGTATGGTCTCTAGGAACTCTGTGGATTGTGTATTCTCTATGGTCTCTAGGAACTCTGCGGATTCTGTATTCTCTATGGTCTCTAGGAACTTTTCGGATTCTGTATTCTCTGTGGTCTCTAGGATGTCTGTGGATTCTGTATTCTTTATGTTCTCTAGGAACTCTGTGGACTATATTTTATAATCTGTAGTAACTCTGTGGTTTGTGTATTCTCTCTCTTCTCTAGGAACTCTGTGGATTCTGTATTCTCTTTGGTCTCTTGTTATTCTGTGCATTGTGTTCTCTATGGTCTCTAGGAACCTTGCGGATTCTGTATTCTATGGTCTCTAGGAACTTGGTAGATTCTGTATTCTATGGTCTCTAGAAACTCTGTGCATTCTGTATTCTACGGTCTCTAGGAACTCTGTGCTTTCTTTATTCTCTATGGTCTCTACAAACTCTGCAGATTCTGTATTCTATGGTTTCTAAGAACTCTGCATTCTGTATTCTATGGTCTCTAGGAACTCTGTGGATTCTGTATTCTTTGTGGTCTCTAGGATCTCTGTGAATTTTATATTCTATGGTGTCATGGTTTGAAACGTGTCCCCCATAGTCTCATGTGTTTGGCAAGGTCATGGCACCTTGAGAGGTGGAGCCTTGCTGGAGGAAGGCAGTCACAAGGGGTGGGTCTTGAAATGGATTAGTACCACCCTACCTCCAGGAGAAGTCAGCCTTTGCTGCAAGCAGTCTGCAGCTCTCAGCTTCCAAGATGTCTGCGGTGACTTAGCCTCCTCCAGCTTTGGCCAGCCAGCCATGCCGCCTCTGCTTTGAGAGACTGTCCCTTCCCTCTGGAACCGTAAGCTGAATAAACCTCCCTTTCTCCCTTAAGTTGATTGACGTTGGGTGCTCTCTCACAGCAATAGTTAAGAGTAACTGTTACAGAAATTGGTACCGGATAGTGCGGTATTGCTGTGAGATAAGAACAGCTGGTACCACAAAGTGAAGTTGTTTATGAAGCTGAGAAAAGTTGGTACCCAGAAGCATGGCCAATGCTGTGATGTGGCTAGTGTGCCTTTGGAACTGTTTGCTGGGAGAAATATGGAGAACTTTGGGACTTTGTGCTGAGAAAGTCTTTGTGTCTTGCCGGTTGGGCCAAAGGGACTTTTCTTGTGAGAGCTCAGAGGAGAGCAATGCTGTGAGAGACGCAGATAATGGAAGCCCAGCTTGTGATGGTCCAGAGGGGAACAGAGACTGTGATTGCAACTGGAAGAGTGCCACATGGAGCCATAGTTTAGTGAAGTTTTGCCCTTGTCCTGAAAGTTTGTCTGAAATTAAGCTGGAGTACTTGGTGGAGGAAATTTCAAAGCAATATAGCTTTGATAATGTGATATGGCTACTTTTTAGTTGTCTTCAGAGTTATGAAAAAGAACAAAGAATCAGGCAGGAAGAAGCAAAAACTGTAAGATCCAATGATGAAAAATACAATGACAAACTTAGAGTTAAACCAGGAAGAAGCAGAGAACAAAATGGCTGTTGAAGAGATTAGCTCCATTTGAAATTTGAATAATAGGAGAGGCCCTAGCTTGAGGGCAGGATCCTCGGGGAGGGGTTCCACTCATAAGAATGCAAATCCTTTCAGAAGACTGGAGCTAAAGGGTGAAGTTCCAAAGCAAGAGTTGGTTTCTCTTACAAAGCAACTGTCCAGGAGTGAAAGAGATGGTCAACATAGAGAAGCAGAATCAGCTGTGATTCAAGGGGGCCAGTCTTGGCAAAGTTGTCCACGTGGTTCTGGTTTTAGAGGCATCAGTGATGCAAGAGGGAAGAGATCATGGAGTCCTCCTCCAAGATTTCAAAAATTGGCAGATTCCAGGCATCATGAGGCAAGAAGCCTGCAGTTTAGAGGCCCAAGAAGGGCAGTTTGTGCTGCAGAGTTAAAGCCTGGTTTGCCATTGAGAAGTAAAGATGTTAGAGATTCCAGACACAATGTGGGACACCTGCCAAGGAGAGCTGTATATCCTGGGAGGAGTCAGCTCAAGAGACCAACGTATTCTATGGGCAGCTGCATCGGAGGGGTGGAAACAAAGCCCTTTGGAACTGAGATGATTTCAACAAGAGGATCACCTGTTGGACTTGGAGCTACAAGATATGGTCTCGGGCTGGAGAGGTGGCTCGGGCTGGAGAGGTGGCTCAGGGGTTAAGCCTCCGCCTTGCAGGCGGAAGGTCCTGAGTTCGGATCCCAGATCCCATGGAAGACCTGCGCTTCTGGTCCTGGTAGGGCGGAGCCTGTGAATCCCGGGGCAGAAAGAGGTGGAGGCGTCCATGGTGGTTCGCGAATTCGTCCGTGGTTCTACACGCACACGCACACGCACGCGCACATACATACATACACACACGCGCACAGTTGAATAAATAATAAAAAAATTAAAAAAAAAAGATATGGTCTCTAGGAACTTTGTGCATTCTGTATTCTCTGTGGTCTCTAGGAACTCAGTGGATTCTGCATTCTATGGTCTTTTGGAACTCTGTGCATTCTGTATTCTCTATGTCCTCTAGGAACTCTGTGGATTCTGTATTCTCTATGGTCTCTATGATGTCTGTGGATTCTGTATTCTCTATGGTCTCTACGAACTCTGTGCTTTCTGTATTCTCTGCAGTCTCTTGTTATTCTGTGCATTGTGTATTCTCTATGGTCTCTAGGACCTCAGTGGATTCTGTATTCTATGGTCTCTAGTGAGTCAGTGGATTCTGCATTTTCTATGGTCTCTAGGAACCCTGCAGATTCTGTATTCTATGGTCTCTAGGAACTCGGTAGATTCTGTGTTCTATGGTCTCTAGAAACTCTGTGCATTCTGTATTCTACAGTTTCTAGGAACTCTGCATTCTGTATTCAGTGGTCTCTAGAAACTCTGTGCTTTCTGTGTTCTCTATGGCGTCTCGGAACCCTGTGCATTCTGTATTGTATGGTCTCTAGAACTCGGTTCATTCTGCATTCTCTATGGTCCCTAGGAACTCGGTGTATTCTGTATTCTATGGTCTCTAGAAAATCGATAGATTCTGTATTCTATGGTCTCTAAGAACTCTGTGGATTCTATATTTTATAATCTCTAGGAACTCTGTGGATTCTGTATTTTATAGTCTCTAAGAAGTCTGTGGATTCCGTATTCTCTACGGTCTCTAGGAACTCTGTGGATTCTATATTCTCTGTGGTCTCTAGGAACTCTGCAGATTCTGTATTCTCTATGGTCTCTAGGATCTCTGCGGATTGGGTATTCTATGGTCTCTAGGAACTCGGTATATTCTGTATTCTATGGTCTCTAGGAAGTCTGTGCATTCTGTATTCTATGGTCTCTAGGAAGTCTGTGCATTCTGTATTCTGTAGGAACTCTGTGCTTTCTGTATTCTCTATGGTCTCTTGGAACTCTGCAGATTCTGTATTCTATGGCATCTAGGAACTCTGTGGATTCTGTGTTATATGGTCTCTAGGAACTTTGTGCATTCTGTATTGTCTATGGTCTCTAGGAAGTCTTTGCATTCTGTATTCTGTGGTCTCTAGGAAGTCGGCTTTCTGTATTCTCTCTGGTCTCTAGGAACTCTGTGGATTCTGTATTCTGTGGCCTCTAGGAACTCTGTGCATTCTGTATTCTATGGTCTCTAAGAACTCTGTGGATTCTGTGTTCTCTATGGTCTGCATCAACTCTATGGATTCTGTATTCTCTGTGGTCTCTAGGAACTTGGTGGATTCTGCATTCTATGCTCTCCGGGAACTCTGTGGTTTCTGTATTTTCTATTGTCTCTAGGAACTCTGTGGATTCTGTATTCTCTATGATCTCTAGGATGTCTGTGCATTTTGTATTCTATTGGTCTGTAGGAACTCTGTGGATTCTGTATTCTCTATGATCTCTAGGATGTCTGTGCATTTTGTATTCTATTGGTCTGTAGGAACTCTGTGGATTCTGTATTCTCTGTGGTCTCTAGGATCTCTGTGGATTCTGTATTCTATGGTCCCCAGGACCTCTGTGCATTCTGTATTCTATGATTTCCAGGACCTCTGTGCATTCTGTATTCTATGGTCTCTAGGAACTTTGTGCATTCTTTATTGTCTATGGTCTCTTAGAACTCGGTGGACTCTGTATTCTATGGTCTCTAAAGACTCTGCAAATTCTGTATTCTATGGACTCTAGGAACTCTGTGGTTTCTGTATTCTATGGTTTCTAGGAACTCTGTGGATACTGTATTTTTATGCCCTGTAGGAACTCTGTGGATTCCGTATTCTCTACGGTCTCTAGGAACTCTGTGGGTTTTTTTTATTCAATTGTGCATGTGTGTGGGTGTGTGTATGTATGTGTGTGGATGTATGTGTAGAACCACGGGCGAATTTGGGAACCACCGTGGACGCCTCCACCTCCTTGTTTACTCTGCCCAGGGATTCACAGGCTCCGCCCTACCAGGACCAGAAACGCAGGCCGCCCCCGCTTCCGCCTGGCGTCTATACGTGGGGTCTAGGATCCAAACTCGGGACCTTCTGCCTGCAAGGCAGAGGCTTAACCCCTGAGCCACTTCTCCAGCCCCAACTCTGTGGATTCTGTATTCTCTGTGGTCCCTAGGAACTCTGCGGATTCTGTATTCTATGGTCTCTAGGAACTTGGAAGATTTTGTATCCTGTGATCTCTAGGAACTCTGTGCTTTCTGTATTCTCTATGGTCTCTAGGAACTCTGTGGATTCTGTATTCTCTATGGTCTCCAGGATCTCTGTGGATTTTGTATTCTCTATGGTCTCTAGGAACTCTGTGGATTCGGTATTCTCTGTGGTCTCTAGGAACTCTGTGGATTCGTTATTCTCTATGGTCTCTATGAACTCTGTGCTTTCTGTATTCTCTATGGCCTCTAGGAATTCTATGCATTCTGTATTCTATGGTCTCTAGGAACCTTATGGATTATGTATTCTCTGTGGTCTCTGGGAACTCTGTGGTTTCTGTATTCTATGGTCTCTCGGACCTCTGTGCATTCCCTGTTCTATGGTCTCTAGGAATTTTGTTCATTCTGTATTCTCTATGGTCTCTAGGAACTCTGTGGATTCTGTATTCTATGGTCTCTAGGAAATCTGTGGATTCTGTATTCTATGTTCTCTAGGAACTCTGTGGATTTGGTATTCTCTATGGTCTCTAGGAACTTTGTTCATTCTGTATTCTCTATGGTCTCTAGGATCTCTGTGGATTCTGTGTTCTCTATGGTCTCTAGGTATTCTGTGGATTTTATATTCTGCATCGTCTGTTGGATCTCTGTGGATTCTGTATTCTCTATGGTCTCTAGGTATTCTGTGGATTTTATATTCTGTATCGTCTGTTGGATCTCTGTGGATTCTGTATTCTCTATGGTCTCTAAAAACTCTGTGGATTCCATATTTTATAATCTCTAGGAACTCTGTGGATTCTGTATTTGATAGTGTCTAGGAACTCTGTGGATTCTGTATTCTTTCTGGTCTCTAGGAACTCAGTGGATTCTGTATTCTCTGTTGTCTCTAGGAACTCTGCGGATTCTGTATTCTGTGGTCTCTAGGAACTCGGTAGATTCTGTATTCCATGGTATCTAGTTATTCTGTATTCTGTATTTTCTATGATCTCTATGAACTCTGCGGATTCTGTATTCTATGGTCTCTATGAACTCTGTGGATTCTGTATTCTCTATGGACTCTAGGAACTCTGCGGATTCTGTATGCTATGGTCTCTAGGAAAGCTGCGGATTCTGTATGCTATGGTCTCTAGGAAATCTGCGGATTTGGTATTCTCTATGGTCTCTAGGAACTCTGTGCTTTCTGTATTCTCTATGGCTTCTAGGAACTCTATGCATTCTGTATTCTATGGCCTCTAGGAATTCTGTAGATTCTGTATTCTCTGTGGTCTCCAGGAACTCTGTGGTTTCTGTATTCTATGGTCTCTAGGACCTCTGTGCATTCCGTATTCTATGGTCTCTAGGAACTTTGTGCATTCTGTATTCTCTATGTTCTCTAGGAACTGTGTGGATTCTGTATTCTATGATCTCTAGGAACTCAGTGGATTCTGTATTCTCTGTTGTCTCTAGGATCTCTGTGGATTCTGTGTTCTCTATCATCTCTATGAACTCTGTGGATTCTGTATTCTGTATGGTCTCTTGGATCTTTGTGGATTCTATATTTCATAATCTTTAGGAACTCTGTGAATTGTGTATTTTATAGTCTCTAGGAACTCTGCAGATTCCGTATTCCCTATGGTCTCTAAGAATTCTGTGGATTCTGTATTCTCTGAGGTCTCTAGGAACTCTGTGCTTTCTTTATTCTCTATGGTCTCTAGGAACTCTGCAGATTCTGAATTCTATGGCCTCTAAGAACTCTGTGGATTCTGTATTCTCTATGGTCTCTAGGATCTCTGTAGATTCTGTATTCTCTATGATCTCTATTCTCTGTGTATTCTGTATTCTCTGTGGTCTCTAGGACCTCGGTGGATTCTGCATTCTATGGTCTCTAGGAACTCTGTGCATTCTGTATTCTCTATGGTCTCTAGGAACTCTGCATTCTGTATTCTATGATCTCTAGGAATTCTGTGCTTTCTGTATTCTCTATGGCCTCTAGGAACTCTGTGCATTCTGTATTCTCTATGGTCTCTAGAAACTCTATGGATTCTGTATTCTCTATGGTCTCTAGTATCTCTGCGGATTCTGTATTTTATAGTCTCTAGGAGCTCTGTACATTCTGTGTTCTATGGTCTCTAGGAACTCTGTGGATTCTGTATTCTCTGTGGTCTCTGGGAACTCTGTGTATTCTGTATTCTATGGTCACTAGAAACTCTGTGGATTGTGTATTCTATGGTCTTTAGGAACTCTGCGGATTCTGCATTCTTTATGGTCTCTAGGAACTCTGCAGATTCTGTATTCTATGGTCTCTAGGAACTCTGTGCATTCTGTACTCTCTATAGTTTCTAGGAGCTCTGTGCTTTCTGTATTCCCTGTGGTCTCTAAGAACTCTGTGAATTCTATATTCTATGTTCTCTAGGACCTCTGTGCATTCTGTATTCTGTTGTCTCTAGGAACTTTGTGCATTCTGTATTCTCTAAGGTATCCACAGAATCTCGGTGGATTCTGTATTCTGTCGTCTCTAGGAACTCTGGATTCTGGATTCTCTATGGTCTCTAGGAACTCTGTGTATTCTGTATTCTCTATGGTCTCTTGGAACTCTGCGGATTCTGTATTCTCTATGGCCTCTAGGAACTCTGCAGATTCTGTGTCCTCTATGGTCTCTAGGAACTCTGTGCTTTCTGTATTCTATTCTGTCTAGGAACTCTGAAAATTCTGTATTCTATCGTCTCCAGGAGCTCTTTGCTTTCTGTATTCTCTATCATCTCTATGGTGTCCATGAACTCTATCGATTTTGTAGTCTCTATGAACTCTATGGTCTCTACGGACTCTCTATTCTCTATAGACTCTCTGTGACCTCTACAGATTCTGCGATCTCTATGGATTCTATAACCTCTACGTTTCTAGAGACTGTCTGTGAAGTGTGTGGATTGTATCGTCTCTCTGGACTTTATAGCCCCTATCGACTCTCTGGTCTCCGTGGACTCTCTGGTCTATGTGGACTCTCTGATCTAACTCTGTGGATTCTCTAATCTCTGTGACCCTATGCCTTCTCTTTCCCTAGGTCCTGCCACCTCCCTTGGTGCCTGTGATACCCATCAGTCTGGTGGGTAGCTTCAGTAACAGCAGCCAGAAGCTTGACCCAGCTTCAGCACCCCAGAGACAGCAGGGCCCATTGGTGTCCCTTGTGTCCGTTGGACACCCTGCTGTCCCCACCAAGCCAGTGGGTAAGTGAAGTCAGAACCGTGGGAGGCGGGTAAAGACCCTGGCGTTTCTAGCGCAATGAGGGCATAAGGAGGTGCACCTGTTGGATTTCAGCTCACCGTGTTAAGATGGGAGGAAATGAGGCTTTTATTTTGATGAGGGTATAAGAATAGTCCTTTTATTTCTTGTGCATGAGTGTGTGTATGTGTGTGTGTGTGTGTGTGTGTGTGTACAGAGGGCACTGTGTGTATCTGTGGAGGACCAAGGGTGACTTTGGGAACATCCTGGATTGCTTCTACCTCCTTTTGCTTTGCTCAGGGATTTCCCAGGCGTACAGGCTGCAGCTGTTTCTGCCTGGTTCTTTACGTGGGACCTGGGATCTGAACTCAGGACCTCCTGCTTGGGAAGCAGAGTCTTAACCCCTGAGCCATCTCTCCAGCCCAATCCTGTTTTGATAAAATAAAAATACCAACAAAAGAGGCCGTGGCTGGGTATGTGACTCAGGTGCTGCACCTGCCTAGTGCGCACAAGGGCCAGGGTCTTACCGCAGCCCCGCACAGACAAAAAGAAAAAGAAAAGAGGAGTTCTCATCTGGATGAGGGCGCTTCCACCAGATTACTTCTTGCTGCAAAGTTGGCTCAGAGAACTCCTGTTCTGGTGAGGAGATCAAGGCAGCTGAATCTGAGAACCCCCGTTTTCCCACAGACTCTAGTGGGACCAGAAAGATGGTGAGGCTCAGGAAGACGAATGACTCTTATTTGGGTGAGGGGACCAGTTAGAACCAGGACCCACTCTCACCCTCCCATTTGGGTGAGGGGACCAGTTAGAACCAGGACCCACTCTCACCCTCCCAGTCAGTTAAGGGATTGGATGCACTAGCCGCTGCTTGGCCACATCCCGCTGTGCTCACAGGCCCGTGGAGGGATTGCGCTGAGGCCCACCGGGCGGGCCACGGGCAGAGTGGCGTGTATGAGCTGCGCGTGGGTCGGCGCGTGCTGTCGGCGTGGTGTGAGCAGCAGGTGGAAGGCGGAGGCTGGACCGCGATCCAGCGGCGGCAAGATGGCTCTGTGAACTTCTTCACCACATGGCAGCAGTACAAGGTGGGTGTGGGATGAAGGGCACAGGAGGGGGGCCGGCTGGGCCAGGCTCCGTCCATTCCTGACCTATCCTGGCTCTCCTACCCTCCCAGGTGGGATTCGGGCGCCCGGGAGGGGAGTACTGGCTGGGCCTGGAACCGGTGCACCAACTGACCAGCCAGGGGGAGCACGAACTGCTGGTGCTCCTGGAGGACTGGGGGTCCCGCGGGGCCCACGCCCACTACGACAGCTTCTCTTTGGAACCTGAGAGCGACCACTACCGCCTGCGGCTGGGCCAGTACCGCGGGGATGCGGGGGACTCACTCTCCTGGCACAACGATAAGCCCTTCAGCACCGTGGACAGGGACCGAGACTCCTATTCCGGTAAGGGGGACTTTTATTTTGGTGGGAGAGTAAGGGACGTGGGGCTGCTCTTTTGACAAGAGAAGCAGTGGAGTCAGCTACAACAGTGAGTTTGAGGCTAGCCTGGATTGTATAAGTGCATTTCAAAAAATAAAATACATGAGCTGGGGAAATGCCTCAAGGGTTAAAGGCAAAAGGACCTGAGTTCAGATTCTGGATCCCATGTGAAAAATGGCAGTGGCCTGCAATTCCAATCCTGGAAAGCGAAGCCTGGGAGACCCCCAAAGTAGAGCATAAGGAGGTAGAGCAATCCAGGATGAGGAGGTCTCTTTGACCTCCACAGGGACACACACTCAAGTGCCCTCTTGTGTACACACACACACGCAGGCACACGCACATACATGCAATAAAATATAGTGAAATGATTCTTCCCTGCTAAGTGCTGGAGTAAGGAAATGTCTAAGTTGGGTAGAGAATAAGGATGAGAGATGGGAAACTCAGATTCCTTCTTGGATAGAGCAGAAGCAGCCCCATACTGAAGATGAAGACTGGAATTCTTATTTTGATGGGGAGACAGGAATCCCTGCATGTCAGACATACACTGTCCCCTAAGTTCAGACTTTTTTCAGTTGGATAGGCACCCGCAGATCCTCTTGCCCGTGTCTCCCACATCCTGGGATCACAGGTGTGCACTAGCATACCTGGCACAGAAGGGTTTTTCTCCCCCCCATAAAAGAATGAACCCTAGACCCCCCCCCACTTAGCCAACACCGTAGGAACAGCGTGACTTCTATTATGATGAGGAGACAGGAAGGCAGTTACTCTGAGGATGAAAGTAGGAAGCCAGGGCTTTTATTTTGGTGAGGAGGTGCGCCTCTAGGGGAGATTGGGAGGTGGCCAACAGATGGCTGGGAAAGCGGTGCACAAAGAAGTGCTAGTTGAGACTTTTATTTTGGTGGGGGAATCCAGGCTCCTCTCTCTCCCCTTAGGTAACTGTGCCTTGTACCATCGCGGGGGCTGGTGGTACCACGCCTGTGCCCACTCCAACCTCAATGGAGTGTGGCACCACGGAGGGCACTACCGGAGCCGCTACCAGGACGGGGTCTACTGGGCCGAGTTCCGCGGCGGGGCATACTCTCTGAAGAAGGTGGCTATGCTGATCAGGCTGGCGAGCCCATGACTACAAGGGGTGTCCCTTCTCTCTGTCCTCTAGGTCCCAAGGTGGCCGCCAACCCACAAGGTGCCCCCTAAGGGCGCCGCGATCTCTTGCTTGGAGTAACACGAGGCATCCACACGGCACGTCTGGCTGGCTCGTTCTTGTGCGCACACCTCGCCGCCCCACCGGGAGAGAGGGGGGTGCTCACTCACTCACTCCCGGGGTCCACCCCCTTCCTCCTCATCCTGTTCCCCTTCCTCCTCCTCCTCCTCCTCCTCCTCTTCCTCCTTCAGATCCTCCAAGATGAGATGGTCCAAGTCATCCAGGAGGCCGCCCTGACTCAAGCATGTGGCCACGGTGGAGCCGCTGCTAATGTGGGGGTTGCTGGGGTGCAGGACTTTGGGGAGGTGGTTCTGTTTGCGGCTCTTGGGGTGTGCGCAGGAGGTCCCGGGCACGTGGGGCTCTGGAGGGGAGAGAGAGGAGGGGACCGTGGGATTGGGGGACCCACGGAGACCCCTCACTGGACACAGGGACTGCAGCCACATGTCAGGGACAGAGCTGCCAACACTTGGGGACCTTGGGCTAGCGGGCTTGACATTAAGGAGCTATGGAGGAGGAGCGAGTGGCCCCAGAGAGCAAATGCTGTGGTTCCGAAGGCCCCTGGCCACACACTGCTAGGAGGAGTCAGGGTGGATTGGGGTGCGCCGGGCTCACCTCGCCGATTGTAGCAGTCTGCGGCGGAGCACGAGTGGGTGTGGGTGCTGCGGCGATCTAGGTCCCGGTCCCAGCGCGGCGGGAGGATCCGAGTGGGGTACACAGGGAAGCCGCACCCATAGCAGGGAGATGGGGACCCCATCTGCGCCCAGCCCCTGTGACAGGCAGGTGCTGTGAGGGGCCGAGGCCCGGCCAGGATGAATGGCTGGGGCAGGGCTGGGACAGGTGGATGGATGGATGGGTACAGGGCTGGCACACGTGGGTGGAAGCAGGGGTTGGGCCGGGCTGGGACAGGAAGGGGGTCCCTGCCCTCACCGGAAGTTATGCCGACATTTCGGACAGTGGAACTCAGCCAGGCCCCACATCTTGTCTCCTGGGACTGGCTCGTAACGTTTGCGGCACTTTCGACACCGGGACACCTGAGGTGAGGGGCGCACAGGGGAACGGCCCGGGATGTCAGAGATGCCACTTTAGGATCACAGGAGACAGCACTTCACATAACCTAGGCTGGACCCTCCTGTGGCTGAGGCTGACCTTAAACTCCTGATCCTCTCCCCTCCCCCTCCTGCGGGCTAGGATGACAAGCAGGCGCCACCTCACCGGGTTTCTGGGGCATCAGGGGTAGAACCCATATCCTCAGGCATACTAGACAAGCACACTACCCGCTGAGCCATGTACAGCCCTCGTTAAACTTTTATCACAAATAGAAAATAGGGGCTGCAGAGGAGTTAAAGGCTTTGCCTCGAAAGCAAAAGGACCTGAGTTCGGATCCCCAGATCCCAGGTAAAAATGTTGGTGGAAATAGTGGCGGCCTGCTAATTCCCGCTCTAGCGGGCGAAGCCTGGTAAACCCCTGAGCAAGAAGGAGGTAGAAGGAATCCAGGGTGATTACCGAAGTTACCCTTGACCTCCATAGGTACACACAGTGCTCTCTGATACACACACACATCCACACATGCAAAAAGTTTAAAAAATGCTGAGTCTCTTCCTACAAACATTGGTTTGTAGTGGGTAAGGTTTCCATTCACAAACCTGGAGACCCAGTTCAATCCCAGGAAGCCCATATGGTGCATGCGTCTCTCTCTCTCAAAATGGCTCTGCGGGCAAGACACCTGCTCACAAACCTGGCGACCTGAGTTTGATCCCTGGAGCTCACATGGAGGCAGGAGAGAACCGAGTTTGGAAAGTTGTCCTGACTTCTGCCCACACACCACGGCACCCCCACCCCCCACCCTCCAATGAAGAGAGAGAGACAGAAAGGAAGAAAAGAGTTGTGGAAGATCCTCGGAGGTCTCTATGCACATATGTTCACATGCGTGCACGCGCACACAGCAGAAGCTGGGGGTCCCTGACTCCCAGGACTGGTTGCTGAGCACAGGTGGGACTCAAGCCCTGAGGGGGGGCGTCACCTCCTTCCGCTGGGGCACACGGCGCCACCACACGTGGTCGCAAGAGGAGCAGGCGAACTGGCGGTCCACGGCGGGGATGAGGTCGTCCTGGGCGCGCTGGAACATGCGCAGGTTGGCCTCGGTCAGCGGCAGGAGAGAGGCGGCCACGGCCTGCAGGTGAGGAGAGCCGGGAGAGGAAGGTGGCAGATATGTCACCGTGCTCCCTTCCCGGGATGTGTCCTCTCTCCGTGACCCCTACCCCCACCTCCGATGTCCCTGCAGAGGGTGGATGGGTGTCCCGGCTGGGTCCCATTCTTCCCTCTACCTCACCCAGGACACTAACGCACCTGGATGTCTCGGTCCTGCTTCATGCCTTCTGGGGGGTCCTAGGGTGGGGGAGACAGGGAGAAAGGGCAGAAACTGGGGAAGGCTCTCAAGGGCTCTGCACGGGGAGAGAGGATCCCGGCTCCGTGTGGGTCGCAGTGGCCCAAATGTCATCCAACGACACATCCCTGCCTATGGACTAAGAGTCGCCAGGCCATTTCCCGTGTGCTTCCGGGGGGCTCAAGCACCTCGTCACTGACTCGCGAGTCTGAGGTAGGAGGATTGCAAGGACTAGAACTCAGTAAGACCTGTCTCCCAGGCTGGAGTGGGCTGGGGGCGTGTCTCAGCGGCAAAGTGACAACTCAGCATCCTCCAGGGAGGGACTGGGGGTGTGGCTCAGAGGTAGAACCCCGGCCTAGCACGCACTACGGTAAAAATAAAGACATGCAAAAAGAAAACCCCGAGAGTCCTGAACAGCTAGCACACCTGTTTCCCCCATTTCCTAGGTAGGGAAACCCACGCCCAGAGTTTGACGTCCCCCTCCTGGGGTATAACTGGTGGAGCAATGCAGAATGGGACAGTTGGCCCCTCCTTGCAGCCACCTAGTAAAGGCCTTCACCCCTCCCCCCAGATCTCAGCATTTCTGGCTGTGAAATGAATTTTGTAAATAACTGGGGCAGGTTTTCTTTTGGGGGGGTGCGGATAGGAATGCGGAGGACTACCCCATGGGGCCATTCCCCCTCAATGACACACCCACAGGTCCAAAGGGGAAGAATGAGCTGTGGTGCGTTGCTCTTAAAGAACACTTTTCTGGGACTGCCGAGATGACTGAAATAAGCTTTATTACGCCTCTGCCTCACATGCAAAAGGACCTGAGTTCAGATTCCCAGATCCCACATAAAATGTCAGGTGGAAATGGAGGCAGCCTGTAATTCCAGCCCTGGAAGGCGGAGCCTGGGAAACCCCAGAGCAAAGAAGTGAGGTAGAGGGATCCAGGATGATTCCCAATGCCCCCCCATCACTTCCACAGAAATGAATTGCCAGGTGGCAATCACCCCAGGCTAAGAGATAAAGTAACTTCATTCACTCATTCATCCATTCATCCTCCTTCCCTCCCTTCCCTAGGCCTCCCTGGCTCTGTTCCCACCCCCTCCACCCCCCAGTAGGGAGCTGGAACAAAGCCCAGGGGTCACACACACCAGGCCAATGCTCTACCACAGAGCCATCTCTCCTTCCAACCCCCCCATCTCACTGGAGTTCCAACCTCCCGACAGTCGCGTGTTCTCCCCCTCCCCCATCCAGAGACGCTCAAGTCCCTCCTTCCCCACTGTCCCTGCCCCCAAGCCTTCTCTGATTGCCTCTTCGGCTTCCTGATCAGCACATAATGAGCTCCTCCTGTTTGCAGACTGCTGTTGAAAAAGTTGGACCGTGAAGTCGTAGACCCGCAGAGGGGCGCGTGCGCGCGATGGGTATAGAAGAGTAGCAGGTCCCCCTCTATTCCTCCTAGCATTTCCCCCCTCTCCTCCTGGGAGCGGAGGGATCAGGTTACCTGCGCATCCAAGTCGTTGCTCAGCTCCTGCCCGTCCCTCTGCTTCACACCTGGTGGGGGAGGAAGGAAGGGGCTCTTCATGGGTGTGTAGGATCTCCAGGTACTCCACAGACTCCCAGAAACGAAGCTCTTGTGGGGAGATTGGGAGTGGGGGGCAGGTCTCCACCGCAGCTTCCCACCGAGGAGGAGAGGGGTCCCGACTCACCATACACAATGGAACGCCCCACTCCCGTGTGGTCGCTCCCAAATTTTCTCATAAGAGCCCCCGCTTTCTTGGGGGACACTTTGCCATGAAACTTCTCGCGGAGGCGCCTGACGCTCTTCTCCAACTGGGGTAACGGCCGGAAGGAAAGGGGTGTAATGGGTGAGTAGGTCAGAGGTGGGGGTGGGGGTAGGATTCTGGGGAGCAGCGCTCAACTCTCGCCTTCTCCCGGGTGTCATCGACCCCCTATCCTCCCCTCAGGCCAGGCCTTGACCCTGACTCTGGCCTTTCCTCCCCCCCTTTCCATCCCTTTAAGGCATTTCCTGGAAAAATCCAAAGTCCTCCCGTGATGTGGGGGAGGACGCGCGCGCGCGCGTCTCAGCCTCTCTCTGGGGTGCAGACCTTGTTGGGGTTTGGGAGTGTGTATGCATGTGGGGGAATCAATCTAGGTGTGATCTCCCCACAATTGACCCCTGATCCCACAGCCCCTGTTTTTAATCCCCTCCCCAAATGATGCTGGCCAAGGGTGGGTGTCGCGTGTCGCTCGCTGGGGGCCGTGGAAGTCGCCATCCTTCCCGTGGGGGGGCAGGTATGCACGGAGGATGGGGATGAAGATGGGGTGGCTGGCTGGCTGGCTGGGGGTGCCCCCCTTCTAGGAACTACGAAGTCTTCCCTCTCCGTCCTCCCCCCACTCATGGGTGCTCCCTCCCCACCCCGCCCTGCGCACCCAGCGGGACTGTGGTCGCCTCCTACCTCCACGCCTTCCTGAGACATGGTGGCGTTGCGCGTGGCTCCGCGGGGGTCCGGCCGCGGGTCTCCTGGGCCGCGCAGGGCAGGGGGCGGTGCCTGATCGCGCTCCGCCCTTCCTCCGGGTCCCGTGTTTCGCTTTCGCTTCTCCGCCGCAGCCGCCGCGCTGGCTCCGCCCCGAGCCCGGCCTCTGCTCCTGCGCGCCTCCCCCAACTGCCCCTGCAGGTGGAGGGGAGGGGTCGAGCCAGTGCGCGCGCGCGCGCGTGTATGTGTGTGTGTGTGTGTGTTATGGAGGTGGGGTCCTGTGCCCCCACTCACACACTCCCTTGCTTCCGTCCCGCTGCACACCGCACCCCGCGCGCGCGCGCCTCCACCGCCCCGGGAGTCGGAAATGCTGCAGGCGGCGCGGGATCTGCAGTTGGTCACATGTCCCCACGCAGCGCGGGGTCCGCGTCTGCACGTCCCTCGTGGGGGCGGGGTGCTCTCCATCCTCCCTGTGCTCCTCCCTTCCTCCAGCAACAGCCTCCCTCCTCCTCCCCCCAGAACCCGGTGCCGCTGAGGACTCCCGACTCTGGACTCCTCTGAGTCTTCCACGCAGCCTCAGTATTCTCGTCCATGAAATGGGGTTGCGGCCCAAGCTGCCCCCCAGGGTTGCTGTGGAGCCCAGGATGGCCTTGAACTCCTGATCCTCCCGCCTCCACCACCCCAGTGCTGGGATGACAGGCAGGCGTGGGTCCCCATGCCCAGATTTATCGATTGACGCATTCATTCGAATAACATCTTCGTTTAATCAAGCAATTGATTAAAGACAGGTTTTCATGTCGCCCAGGCTGCCCTCAAACTCAGTAAGTAGCCGAGGATGACCTGGAACACATCCACTCGACTTCATCCGATTGTTGGAGTGACCGTTGTGAGCCACCGAGCCCAGCTTGCACAAGAGAAAATGTAATGGCCCCTGGCTTGGTGTAGCTATGGCGCTATGCTGGGGACCACTTCCAGAGGGACCCTGGGAGAGACAGGCAGTGCAGGATGGATAATGCCGAAGGTGGAAAAACACTGTGGGTCCCCAGCACCCTGCCGAATCCATTCCCCAAGGACTCCATCCTTGTCAATCAAAAGGCTGAGAGTCCCACACAGGATGCTGATTTTGAGACCCTTGGGCAGCGCAGCCAGATGCCGGCTCCCAATTAAAATTTTCAAAAGTTTTAGGAGGCCGTCATTCAGGCCTGCCCAGCATGCAGGAGGACCTACGTTCTGTCCCTAGTACCAAGGGGAAGGCATGGAAAGATTCCCTGGGAAAGGACAATGTTCAACCAGCCCAGTGGGTTAGGGACTCCTTACTTAGCTGGGGCTCTGACCTAGGCTGGGGAGCCATCAATGTGAATCTTGGTTAGGAAATGAAGAGGAGGTATACTACAGAGGGTCATTGTGTGCCTCAATAAGAACACAAAGACCCGGAATACTACACAACCATCAAAAAGACAAAAATCCTGTTGTTTGGCATAAAGTGAATGAGGCTGGAGGGTTTTGAGTTAAGGGGGGGAGGCATGTACCTGGCTGACCAGGAGGCTGAAAGAATTGATCCAGAAGTGGGACAGGCTTCCCGGAGGCCAGAGATGGACAAAGGTCACCCTTGTGGGATGAGTGTTTAGAATACCTGATATATTTCAAAACAGCCAGAAGGGAGGTTTCAAAGGTCTGGCCCGGATGCCCACTTGCTGTGGTAGATACACTAATTGCTCTTACCATGATATAATGTTCCCAGGTAGCAAAAGGTCACATTGTAAGCCTAGAAAAATGTACAATTGGGGCTGGAGAAGTGGCTCAGGGGTTAAGCCTCTGCCTTGCAGGCGGAAGGTCCCGAGTTCTGATCCTAGGCCCACGTATAGACGCCGGGCGGAAGCAGGGGCGGCCTGCCTTTCTGGTCCTGGTAGGGCGGAGCCTGTGAAAATTTTTAAAAAGTACAATTATGTGTCTATATATAAAAAAAGGAAGCGTTGTGAGGTTCAGTGCACAGAGAGCTGGTATGATATGCATGAGGTTCCTGGGTTCCAATCTTAGCATGGTAGAAACCAGGCGTAGTGGGCACACACCTGTCACCCCAGCACTGGGGAGGTGGAGGTATTCAAAAGGGGGGTCTGCAAGATCACTCAGTGGGCAAGACACTTCTCCAAAACCTGGAGACCTAATTTTGATCCTTGGAACCCCACATGGTGGAAGGAGAAAAGTGACTTTTGAAAATTATCCTCTGACCTCCACCTGTGCAACATGGTATGTGTGGTCTCTCTCTCTCTTTCCCTCTTTCATAATAAAATATTTACAAAAGAAGGAAGTCAGTTTGTAAAGACAGAAACTTCACCAGGTGATAAAATATGGACACATGTAGATAAATCAGAAACAGACAAACAACCCCCCCCACCTACTCAGCCGTCATATGGGGTCACTATCTCCCCATCAATTGTTCTGGCTTTTGCCATGGCCTTCTTAATCCCGTGCACACCTGTGGGGGGGGGACACCTGTGAGCCCGACCCCATGGGATCCTCTGGGAAAAAGTGTGGAAGAGGAGAAAACCATGCATGGAGCCCGGGGATGCTCAAGGTAGTCATGGATACCCTAGCATAAGGAAGTCAGTACCAAATCCCATTAGCTCTGTGTATTTGGTATTGGGTGTGATGGTATGAAGGGTGTGTGTGTGTTGGGGGGACATTCTGGGCTACAGAGCAAAACCTTGTGTCAAAAATAATCATGGGGGCTGGAGAGATGGCTCAGGGGTTAAGACTCTTCCTGGAAAGCAGAAGGTCCTGAGTTCGGATCCCAGGTTCCAGGTAAAAACACCGGAAGGAACCGGCAGCCATCTGCACTTCTGGACCTGGTGGGCGGAGCCTGGGAAATCCCAGAGTGAAGCAAAAAGGCGGTAGAAGCAATCCAAGGTGATTCCCAAAGTTACCCTTGGTCCTCCACAGGGACCCACAGTGCCCTCTGATATGCACATCACATTAAAAAAAAAAAAAAAAAGGGTCTGGAGAGGTGGGCTCAGGGTAAGCCTCTGCCTTGCAGCGGAAGGTCCTGTTCGATCAAGATCCCACGTATAGAACCAGGCGGAAGCGGGGGTGGCTTGCGCTTCTTGGTCTGGTAGGCGGAGCCGTTGAATCCCCGGGCAGAAGGAGGTGGAGGCGTCCTGGTGGTTTCGCGATTCGTCCGTGGTTCACACACACACACAGAACACACACGCCCGAACGACAACATACACCACGCAATGCATAAATAATGAATAAATATCATAATAAAAAAAATTTAAAAAAAAATTGAGGGCTGGAGAGGTGGTCAGGGGTTTAAGCCTCTGCCTTGCAGCGGAGGTTCTGAATATCAATCTCTAGACCCCACACGTATAGACGCCTGGCAAAAGTGGGGGCGGCCGCGTTCCTGTCCTGGTAGGGCGCACCTGTGAATCCGGCGGTAGAGTAAACGAGGAGGTGGAGGAGCGTCCATGGGGTTCCTGAATCATCCTGAGTTCTAAACACAATAACATACTACAACGCGAACACACACCACACGGCACAATTGAATAAAATAAAAAAAAAAAAATTGCTTGAAGCGGACACGGGGGAGCTCCTAGCCTTGTGAATTAATAATTAATCCGATTAATAATCTTGGACCATCAATTTCTCAAAGCCACCAAGCTGAGGGCCTGTGAACTCTGCACGCAGGCCCGCCTTCTCTCTCCCCCTCGGAGTGCTGGATTGGGGGGGTTGGATATTATTTTCATGTGAGAGTCGGCAGTGACCCGATTTTGATCTTCCCACAGGGTCGGTGAGCCTGTGGGAATGGGGTTGTCAAGGGAGCTTCCTGGAGGAGGAGTGACTTCCCTGCCATGTTCTTGAGATCGTGTCTGAGCGAGCTTTTAGGTATGGCCTTTTTTAAAGATTTCTAAAATTATTCATTTATTTGCCTTGCTCTGGTGTGTGTGGGTGTGTGTGTACAAGGGCAAGGTGTGTGTCCCTGTGGGGGACAAGGTGACTTCAGGAATCATCCTGGATGGTCTACCTCCTTTTGCTTCACTCTGGGATTCCCACCGAGAGAGAGGGAAGTGCAGGTGTTGCTGCTTTCTCGCTGGCGTTTTTTGTTTTTAATTATTTTTATTATTTATTCACATGTGTCGTGTATGCGTGTGTGTGGTGGTGTGATGGTGGTGTGTGTGTGGTGTTGTGTGGTAAACACGGAGGAATTCGGGGACAACATGGACGCCTCCACCTCCTGTTTACTCTGCCCCGGGATTCACACACAGGCTCTGCCCCTACCAGAGACCAGAAACGCAGGCCGCCCCGCTTCCCACCGGGCTATACGTGGCCTGGATCAGAACTCGGGACCTTCGTTGCAAGGCAGAGGCTTAACCCCTGAGCAACCTCTCCCAGCCCCTGCCTGGCGTTTTTATGTGGCATCTGGGATCTGAATTCAGGACCTTCTGCTTGTGAGGCAGAGTCTTAACCCTCGAACCATCTCTCCAGCCCTCACCTGCCTCTTATTTATCCTCCCTCCCCACGGGAAACCTTGCGAAGCAGAGGACTTATTTATTTTTCAAATGAGAAAGCCGGTTCAAGAATCCGATCAAAGATCAAAGAATCTGCAAAGAGTGGGGGACCCCGAGCTGGGGTCAGGGGACGGAGAGTTTGCCTGACACGTTCGAAGCCCTGGGCTCCATGCGTGGAAGCGGGTGCAGGGTACACACGCCTGTGACCCCAGCACGCAGGCAGGAGGCGCAGGAGGTCAAGGTCATCCTGGGCTGCAGATAGCAGTTGGAGCTCAGTTGGGCTACATGGGTATCTGTCTCAGAAAAGTCCACCAAGAAAACAACCATCAAAAGAATCAGGGAGGGCCAGCGAGATGCCTGTGTAGACAAGGGGGCGTGCTACCAAGTTTGATGACCAGAAGGAACCCACAGGCTGGCAGGGGAGAACTCTTAAAATTCCGTTCACTCCACCCACATGTCGCAGCACAGGCTAGTCCACACCCATCAGCGATGCAAATAAAAATGGGCTGGAGAGAAGGCCCAGGGGCTAAGCCTCTTCCTCACAAGCAGAAGGACCTGAGTGCCGATCCCGGATTCCACGTATAAAGGACAGCAGCCTACGGCACTTCCGGCCTCGGAAGGCAGCAAAGCAAAAAGGAAGTAGAAGCAATGCTGCGTGATCCCCCAAAGTCACCCTTGGGCCTAAGCAGGGACACACAGTGCCCACTGACACAGCATACTAAATATAAATAAAATTTTTTTTAAAAGTGGAAAACTAAATGGCAAGAAGAGAGAAAGAGGGAAAAAGAAACAGAAAAAGATAAAGCAAAGAGAAAGGAAAGAAGAAAGAAAGGAAGAGAAAGAGAAAGCTGGACCGCGCTGGGTTCTAACTCCTCTGCAGCTCAGTGTGGGTGAGCGCGCCGCCATCTGAACGGCGGAGTCTGATTTTACAGTTTCTCATTTCCCGAGCTCCGCCGTGGAATGTTCTGGGCTGCCCCAGGTGGTTCTCTGCCACCAGCAAAGGCTTCCCCAGATGCGCCCCGCCCTTTGACCCCCGTCCTGAACTGTGTGCCCCAAGGTAAACTGTTGCTGGAGACTCAGAGGCAGAGCGCGAAGGGGAACCTGGTCAATCAATGCGCCCAGGTCGGTTGCTTCTGACTCAGCCTGTCCCGTGGAACTACAGGCAGCAGCAGCAAAGTCTAGAACGTCTCCGGTCCCTGGGCTGTGTTAGCTGGTTTCTTTTTCTTGTAGTGCTTGATACGGACCTAGGGGCTCATACATGCCGGGCTGTCATTTTTCCTCTGAGCCACGCCCACAACCCCTTCCCTGGAGGATGCTGGGCTGTCATTCTACCTCTGAGCCACGCCCCCAGCCCTCCCTGGAGGATGCTAGGCTGGGGCTCTACTTGTGAGCCTCGCCCCCAGCCCTCTATAGGTAAGGTTTAGGTCACTGAAGAAGTGACTCTTCTAACGAAGGGTTCCAAACCCCGTGTAGGGGTGAGGATTGCTGCAAGCAGCGAGTGCAAAGTCCCTGAGGTAGAAACCACATGTTCTGAGAAGACCATAGAGGAGCACAGGGAACGGACTGATCCCCACTATCTTGGGCAGGTGCTCAGGGCTCTTGTGGAAAGTGGGGACGGAGACAAATATGCATCCTTTGGGGGACGATATTATTCTGTTGCTCTTTTATTGGAGATTGAGGGAGGCCTTGGAGACCCCTCTGCCACCCCCCCCATGTCAGGACTGGCAGCCGTGGGTTTGCATGTACTCGGAGAATTCCTGTAGTTGGGTTAGCCACGCCTTCTGGTGGATGTCGTCCTCCTTCGGCCAAGGCATGAGGACTGTGTTCTTGCCCAAGACATAGATATAGCTGTGGGTAGGAGGTAGCAGGACGGGTCAGCAGGGTGTGGCACCTGTGGGGGACACAGCTCTGCCTCCGCCATCTATATCTTCCGTGCTGTGTAGACACAGAGCCTGTAGCATCCTTTACTCCTCTGCGGCTGCCTCCTCTCTTGGAGATTACAGCCCCCCCAAAAATGTGCTACTTCCGCCAATCCTCTACCCCCCTCTGCTGGACAACCGAGTAACAAGCACCCACAACTCTCTCCTCCCAGGGAATCCAGACTTTTTTCCTCTGACAGTTCCAAGGAGAAACCTTGGAACCCAGGATTGGGCTGGGGAAGGGAAGGATACTCAGAGGGACCTCTAAACTTCTTCACCTCCCCCTCCACGCACTCAGATTTGACTTTCCAGAGCTCTGATTCGTGGCCCATGATAAGGTGGATCCTCTTCCTGCCAACCCCAGGGACGCCTTGGCAGGGGTCGGGGACGCACGCGGCGAGCAGGGGGAGACAGACGGCCACGTGTGAGGAGGGAAGAAGGGGTTCCCGGGGGGGGAGACAGATCGAAGGAGAGGCCCCCGTCTTCCCTGATCGCCCCCATATGCCTCCGGGAGGAGGCTGTCGGCCGGGGGATGACTTTTTGGGGGAGAAGGAGGGGTCTGCGCGGAGGGCGGAGTCTTGGGTGAGGGGGTTCTGGAGTGAACGGGGGGGGAGGGGAGCGAGAACCCGCCGGCCGAAGGGTTGCGGCGGGCGGGCGCCCCGGGTGGGGCACTGGGAAACGCGACGTCAGTAGGTGGAAGGGAGAAGCGTGAGGTAGTTGGCCCGGATGGGGAAGGCGGACAAGGGCGGGGAGAGAGTTGGGTGCCCGGGCGGTGGACTGAAGGGGCCGTGGAGAACCCCGGGGGGGGTCGAGCGGGGGGGGAGCGGAAGAGATGAGAAGAGGGGAATGTCTGGGGATGGGCTGGGGCCGGGAGGGGGGGTGGAAGGGTGGGGAGCAAGCGGGACGTAGCGAGAAGGGGGGAGGCGGGGAGGGTCGGAAGGGGTGTTGAGCGGGGTAGAATGCGAGCATGCGACACATGGGCGGAAACCACCAAAACCGCTTGTTCACCGTGAGGGCCATCAGGGCTGGGTCCGTGCCTGGAATGGAAATGGGTCCGGGGTGAGTCCTCGGATTTCCCCCCCCTTCCCATCCCTGGGGGTGGGGACATCGGACGACATCTCCCATACTCCCAACAACACCATTACCGCTATTTGATGAGGTTTATTTGATTCGGACCACATGTGGTTTGTTAGTAGTAGATGTAGGGGGAGTGGAGGCTGCGGCCCTCCACAGCCTCCCGGTGAACCTTGTACACTACGGCAAGGTGGGGGTTGGTGTCTGGCCAGCTGGGCGTGGGGCTCCCAAAATCCCTTTCTCTCCCCTTCCCCCCATGCTGCCGCCTGCCCAACTCTCACCGAAGTCCACGCCCACCACACAGGCTGCTGTCTGGAGGTCCTCCTGCGACACGCCCCGGATGTCCTTCTTCACCGCCGCGCACTGGTCTGCGGGGGCAGCGGCCAGCTGCTCTGGGTCGCTGGGCCAGGGGGCTTCCTCCCACTTTTCCCCACCAGCCTTCCCTCAGCCCCAGGCCCCTTGCTTGTTTTTCTAGGTCTTTGTTTGGCAGGTTTTTCTCCTCTCTATATGAGATCACGTAGCCCAGGCTGGCTATGTAGCTGAGGATAACCCTGGACTCCCCCCCCCGCCCCTATTTCAGGTATGTAGGTATGGGGTGGGGTGTGTGTGTATGTGGGGGGTTGTGTTGTATATTCAAGTTGCACTTGAATGTGTTTGTCCCTGTGGAGGCCCAAGGGTGCATCGGGAATCCTCCATCGCTCTTCCACCTCACAGTGCGAGACTGGGTCTCTCATGTGAAACCAGAGCTACACGGAGGGCTCCTCTGGCTCAGCAGCTTGCCGGGGATCCCCAGTCTCGGCATTCAAGGGCAGAAGAAGTTATAAAGCAGACATCAAGCCACCTGACAATCTCTGGGAGTTTGGATCTGAGGATCTGAATAGGTCCTTTGGCTTGTGAGGAGACAACAGCTATAACCAAGGATTGTCTTCCCTCAGCGTGATATTGAGCTCCTGACCCCCCATCCCCATCCGAGCTGGTGTTTGACAGGCGTGCCACTCGGTGTTCATAGTGCTGGGGAACGGACCCCCTCCGAGAGTGCTAGGGCAACGCTCTAGCCGCTGAAACCCAGACCTTGCTTCTCGGTGCGCCCCAGGCAGGGTCTTCCCATTGTAGCCCCTATGGACTCAAAGCTGCGACCCATCCTGCCTTCCGTCCTCCACACTGGGGATGACAGGTGTTAGGACCCCCATGACGACAGGTATGCAGGCCCAGGTGGATTTCTGGCTTGCTGGATTCACTCAGCGGGGGTCTGAGTGACCAGTGGACAGTCTGTCACTGTGACCGCATTGGAGCGGGGTGGGGGTGGGGGGGGTGGTATGGAGAAACTTCGCTATGCTCCCCCTTTTACTCTCACCAAAATGCACCCGGCGCACACGACAACTTACCCTCCCCGCACATCTGCAAGACGTCTTTGTGGCCAGCAGATCTTTAGCAGGAAGGAAGAAGGACAGGGGAAGCTCGCTTGCTCGGCAGGTTTGTTTAGAAAAGGGCTCCGCTGCACTCCGCTGCTGCACCTGTGCGCTGAGGGGGAGAGGGAAGGTGTGGAGAGTGGGGGTGCTAGAGCTGTTGGAGAGAAATGGAGGCTACGGAGTCTGGGCGGCCCCCCTGAGGCCCCGCCCACCTGAGGCCCAGCCCCCAACTCCATAGCAGCAAACTACCAGTTCCAGTGACGTTAGGTGCTCTCTGGACCCACCGCACTCTAGGGTCCCTGTCCTTTCTCCCCCCCATTCTTTCTTCTTGGTCCTTATTGCGGAAGATGAGGCATCTTTCAAGACCCCCTCCTCCACAATTCCAAATAGTTTGCTCACTCCCTATGGGATTCTGTGCTCCTGGGCTCCGACCACCTGTTTGTCCTCGCTTTCGCTCCGCCCACCCCGGGCCCCGTCATCCCATCCACTCCCAATCAGTCCTCATCCTTTATTGGATTCAGATGCTTCCTGGTACCGCCTCCATCAGAAGCCAATTTCGTTCTGTTCGGTCCCCATTGAGCTCAGCTGCGTCCTGGTCCCGCCCACCACTCCCACTCGAGGCCCCTCCCCATCGAGGGCCCCCTCCCACCAGGAAGAAAACCCGCCGCCCGAGGCCTCGCCCCTAGCCCCAGAAATTCCATCAGTTCTTCTCAGTCCGGGTTGGATTCAGCCGCTTTCTGGCCCCGCCCACCTGGGCCACCCAGCTGCCCCGTCCCCAGTGTCTAGGGACGCCCGGTATTCCCGGGCTCCTGGGCCCACGCAGCCTGGGGCTCCGTCCTCATCCCGCCCCCCCTCCCGCCCTCACCTGGCTCGTCGTGTGTAGATGTTTTTTGGACCCGTGGCCGCCAGCCATGGAAGGAAGTGGAAATCGGCACATGCTTGGCCCTGCACTGCAGGCCTGCCCTTTGCAGCATCCTGTAAACCGGAAACCCATCAACGTTTGTCCGTCATCGTGGGGAAAGCTGCGGGGGCCCAGAAGAGTCGTGATGGGCTCGGGGTCCTACCACAGGACCTTAGTCCAGCCACCGACCGACACCAGGGCTCTCTCCCCCACCTTCTCCAGGTAAAGGACACGTGCTGTGCTGGG
This sequence comes from Typhlomys cinereus, assembly GCA_023101885.1. Lineage (NCBI taxonomy): Eukaryota > Metazoa > Chordata > Mammalia > Rodentia > Platacanthomyidae > Typhlomys > Typhlomys cinereus. Next base: position 132,019 of record JALPQD010000967.1, on the reverse strand, counting down.
GGTCTGGATGTCATTGTCATTTAATACTGGAAAGGCGTCGTTGACATCTCCACGCGGCTCGTGAGCTAGGAGCGAAGGGAGACAGTTCTGGGGGGGGGAGTTTGTAAGCCGAGAGCCCCCCAACACCTCCCCCCATATCTCTCTCATCAGCCGTGCAATTCGAGGAGGGGGAGGAGGAAACTGAGGCAGGAGCAATGGGTAATGGCAAGGGGGCGGGGGGGGGAAATTGGAGGAAAAGGAAGAGGGAGCAAAAAAAGGAGAGAAGGATAAGGAAGGAGGGGTGGGGCGGGGGGGGGGGGAAGGAAAGGGGGGGTGGTTGGCGCGGGGGAGAAGGAAGGGAAGAGGGTTGAGGGACGGTCGGGACATGATTGTGCCCGGTGCGGCTCGCCCTCCGCAAGCAGCGTGGTGTGGGATCCACCTGCGTGAGGTCGTGGTGTGTCGGGATAGAAAGCTGTGTTTGAGCAGAGGACAGGACTATCTCCCACGAATTGTCATGGTGGGCCGCTTCGGACCCTGGAGAACCTAGGGAGGGGCACAGGCTCTCCCTCTGCACCCCCCCACTCCCCCGGTCTGCCAGGGCCTGCGTCGGGACCCCTGCCAGTTGCCTCTCTTTGGGTGTGGTCCACTCTGCTCCAGTTGACAGCGTTAGCAGCAGAAACTATTGGCCCCTGCCTGACATTTGACTCCAAATAAGCTTGTTCCAGGCTCTCTAATTTTCCGGATGTCATGTTCCCCATCCGGACTCCATTTGATCCCTTTAAGACTCAAGTGCATCCCCCCTGGGCATTGCACACACTCTGATCTAGCAGCAGGGCTCCTCGCAACCTCTTATCCTGAAGACCCCCCCTCCTTCTCTGGGCAGGGAGGGTGGCGGGAGGGAGGGGGGCGGATGTAGGGAGGGAGGGCGGCGGGAGGGCGGCGTCGGGCGGGCGAGACGGGAGGGCGGGAGGGGCGGGCGCGCGCGCGCGGGCGGGGCGGGGCAGGGCGGCGGGTGGCGGGCCGGGGGTGCACGTGCGAAAGGGGGGGCAGGGAGGGGGGGCGCGGGGCCCGGGAGGGAAGGCAGGCGAGAGGGACGAAGGAAGAGGAGGTAGGGAAGGAACGACGCGGAGGAAGAGGCACGACGATAGGAGGACTGGAGATGGCGAGGCTACGAGTCAATCTCCTACTCTTCCTCCTCATCGTCCGCCATATTTCCTCATTTCCTCTTCCTTCCTTCCTCCATCCTTCCTCTCCTACTTGTCCCTCCCCTAAATCCCTACTCTTCCTTCCATTATTCCTATCGTTCTCTTTTATTTCTCCCTCCACCTACTCTCCTGCTGTCACCTGTAGCTCAGGCTGCCCTAACTCAGGATGTAGCCAAGGATAAATGGCCTTGAACTCCTGACCCTCCCACCTCCACCTCCCGGTGCTGAATGACAGGTGTGTGCCACCCCTGGTTTGTACAGTGCTGGGGTGGAACCCAGGACAAGGTGCCTTCCGGATGGGGTGCCTGGGGTAAGTCATGAAGTAGGTGAGGCTGGGGGCGCGGGAGGAAAGGAGAAAGCCGACAAATAGGATATTAAAGGTAGCTAGCATTCCCTAGGCAACCGAATGGTGGTGCAAAAGGACCTGTGGGACCTTCCTGCCCTCACCCCGCATCTGGGCATCCTGACCTTGTTGATATCCGGAGCTGGAAGGTTTCTTCTCCCTTTTTATTTTCTGCAGAGAGAAAGCCAGAGGGTTTAGAAGGATGGCTGAGGGAGAGTGGGAGGCTTCCTATCTATGGCCACCACGCTTCTGCGTTCAGGGTCCTGATCTGTGTGCTGAACTTTGGGGAAGTCGATTTACCTCTCTGCCCCACCCAACACACATGTTCTCATGTGGTTAATGGCTGCCACAAGAGTGGTCCCCACACCGGGTATCTGTGAAAGACTAAGGGGAGTCCTACGAAAACACAGCCGCTAGGTGCGTCGAAGCAGCAGTATAACCGTGCGGGGGACACTCGCGGGTTGACGTTCATTAGCTGGTACATGTTAATCTCTCCTCCAGGACTCCCCAAGGTATTATTAGGTTACAGTCAGGATCTGCCTGGGCGCGAAAAGGGGTTACAAGGATGTTGACTCCGTGCTCTCCCCATCCATTGCCTCCCTGACCTTCCACGTCTCTGGCAGTGCAAGGAGTTCTCTCCAAGGTCTCTTGCCCTCAAGCTTCCAGAAGAGTCTCCAGAGTGGAGAGCAGCTGTCAGGAACAGGCGTCTCTCTAGCCTTTGCTTCAGAACAGCTGCGAAGTCACCATGTGACCCAGAATAATCTGAAACTCTCAGCAATCCTCCTGCCTCAGCTCTCTGAGCATTGTGGTTCCGGCCCCGGGGCAGCAAGTCTGTTTTTTCCTACCAGTTGAATGGAGGATGCCAGGCAGGGGCTCCGCCTCTGAGCCACGCCCCTAGACCCTTCCTGGAGGATGCCTAGCCCCCAGACCCTCCCTGGGGGATGGTTCACTAGTGCTGTTATTACTAAACACAGCCGGAGCCTGCCGTGTGATTCCAGCTGAGTGGGTGAATTCAGCCGCGTGTGTCCCACACTCACCGAGATGGTTCCTCTCCCGGTGCCACGGGCTTGGATCTCTAGGTCGTCCTGGGCCAAGAACTGCGGGTAGGAAGAGATCAAAGGTGGATAAGGCAGCCACATACCTTTCAAGTAAGGTCGTGGGGGGGGGCACACATAGGGTCTAGGCCTCTGGATACTTCCATGTGGAATTCATTCATTTACACCACCTCTTCCATGTGAAAGCTTTTCATTGTTATTTTCTGAGGTTTTTGTTTGTTTGTTTTTAGTGTGTGTGTGTGTGTGTGTGTGTGTGTGTGTGTGTATCCGAGGCGCCCTGTGTCCCTGTGGAGGATCAAGGGTGACTTTGGGAATCATCCTGGATTGCTTCTACCTCCTTCTTGCTCTGGGATTTCCCAGGCTCCACCCATCAGGGCCAGAAGTGAGGCTGCTGTCATTTCCACCTGGCGTTTTCATGTAGGACCTGGGATCTGAACTCAGGACCTTCTGCTTGTGAAGCAGAGTCTTAACCCTGGGGCCATCTCTCCAGCCCTTTTTATTTATTTTTTACAGGTCTCCCTTAGTTGTTCAGGCCTTTGATCACATTCTGTAGCCCAGACCAGCCTTGAACTTGGAATGTGTCCGCCTCACCCTCCCAAGCAACCTGTGCCTCTGGAGTCAGCAATGGTTTAAAGTTGTGGGGTTTTTTTTTAATATTAAAATTTGCTTTAATTTGTATAAATAAGATGGAAAACTCTACTTAAACAATGATTCATCTGGGTCTTCTTGTTTAATACAAAATTCTTCCATTGGAGTCTGAAGATTGGGAGGCCAGCAACTCTTCTCACATGTGTAAACTAGAATTGTTCCGAATTCCACAGAAAGACCTGCATCAGCACTGCTGAGCATGCTGACCAGGGCTGGCATCAGCTGAAATCAAATATCCTTCGGCCTCAGTTGTGGGTTTTTTAAAATATGTTATTTATTTATTTGCGGGAGGGGGACAGGGGAGAGAGAGGTCACACATGCCACAGCCCATACAACAGAGATCACAGGACAACTTTGGAAGTCACTTCCTTCCCCCTCCTTCCACCAGATGGGCTTCTGGGGATCATACTCAGGTCTCCCGTTTGTGAGCCATCTCGCTAGCCCAGAATTCTTTCTAGATTGTACCTTCCTCCGTAGCAGAGCCCGTAACATTTTCATAACTTGGGGCTGACACAAGATACCCTTAAAAGACTACGAATCACATGCCGCGGTGTTTTCACAACGCAATCCGGTCGCCAACTGTTAAGTCCTCTTGTGGGGGGAAGGTTGGCAGGGAGACCACACTTGGCCTCACCCCTGATGCCTCCCCTTCTGTGTGGACCTCAGCTCCTGACCTTTGCTGACCGCTGCTGATAGGCTGTGCTGTGGTCGATGGTCCACCGTATGTTCAAGGCTCTCTTGGGTGCCCTGATCTGGACGTGGAGATCCTGGGTCCGCTCGGAGGGGACAGCTTGGCTGAAGTGGATCAGAGCTTCGAGGGCCACCACGGTGGTCTGGCCACGGGGGGTGAGCAAGTGAGAGAGAGAGAGACAGAGACAGAGAGACAGAGAGAAGAGAGTTCAGCAGGATAGAGTCCACCTTGCACTCGTTCAGTACCACGGACAGTTCCCAGCCGATTGGGACGGGCACCATTAACCCACCCAGCCCAGCACCACCAGTGTCCATGGTTCAGCACCATGGATAGACCCCCCTACAAGCTGGGCCTGACTCCTTATTAACCATCCCAGCCTTGTACTATCTTAAAGGTCTTGTTTCAGCACCACGAACATAAGCGCCTTCGGGTGGTAGAGGCCAGGGCTGGGAGTGGGGGAGAGGGTGGGGATGGGGGCGGGCTTTCGGTTCCCTGGATAGTCCCATCTCCATTAAGAGCCCACCCAGCACTCGTGACAGCTCCATAGGTTGCCCCTGCCCAGTGGTCAAGGCCCCGTTTAGTACCATGGACGGCTCCCCCACCCCCCACCCCCGCCTAGCGGATGTGGTGTGCTCTGTTCCCTTGGCCCTGGGTGTTGGTGTGGACGCTCCTGTCCAGCGGGACTAAGCCCTGTGACCGGACAGACGTGGTCCCCCTTAAGCTTAAGTTAGGTTGTGACTTTATTAGCAACATGCAAAAGCAGCTTCCCACGGGGGTGGGGGCCAAGCACCCCCCATCACCTGAGTGGACCCGAAGCCGCCGCCCAGTTCTCGCTTCTCGATGAGCCACTTGGCGAGTGGCAGTGTCTGGTTGTGCAGGCCCAGCCGCAGCTTCTGCATCAGCGCGTACGCCGTGGCCTCCACCGTGTACAGCGAGTACTTGTCCAGCATGCCCGCTGGCCAGTAGCTCCTGTCTGCAAGAGGTGCATCCATCTGCTGCAGCCCAGCGGCCCCTAGCCTGGATGCCTCCTCCCCAGCTTCTTTTTGTCTCTCCTGCTTTCTCTCCAGGCGAGGTCTCCTGTAGCCCAGGCTGCCCTCAGTTCCCGGTCCTTCCACCTCCACCTCCCCAGTACTGGGTGGCAGGTGACCTGTTGGGTTTCTTTCTCTCTTTCTCTCTTTCTCTCTTTCTCTCTTTCTCTCTTTCTCTCTTTCTTTCTTTCTTTCTTTTTCTTTTTCTTTCTTTCTTTCTCTCTTTTCCTTCCTCCCTCTTTTCTTTCTTTCTGCCTTTCCTTTTCTCTTTATTTTACTTTCTTTTTTCTGTTTTCCTTTTCTCTCTCCTTTCTCTTTTTTCTTTCCCTTTATTTCTTTTTCCTTATTTGTTTCTTTCTTTCTTTTTTTTTTTTTTTTAAATTTTTTTTATTATTATTATTATTTATTCAACTGTGTGCATGTGCGTGTGTATGTGCGTGCGTGTGTCTGTGTATGTGTAGAACCACGGACGAATTCGTGAACCACCATGGATGCCTGCACCTCCTTCTGCCTCGGGATTCACAGGCTCCGCCCTACCAGGACCAGAAGCACAGGCCGCCCCCGCTTCCGCCCGGCATCTATACGTGGGATCTGGGATCCGAACTCAGGACCTTCCGCCTGCAAGATGGAGGCTTAACCCCTGAGCCACCTCTCCAGCCCTGTTTCTTTCTTTCTTTGTCTTTCTCCTTTCCCTCCCTCCCTTCCTCTCTCTTCTTCTTCCCTCTTTTTTTACTTCCTCCTTTTCTTCCCTTCCTCCCTCCTTCTCCCTTTTTTCCTCCCTCCTTTGCTTCTTCACTCCCTCCACTGCCTCTTTCCCTGACTAGATCATTCCATCCAGCTTGATCAGACCTTGAACTCATGACCCTGGCTGGGACTCCTGGGTGCTGCGGTGACCGGCGCGCATCACGGTGCCCAGCTGTCACCTCTGTTTTCATAGCCACCAGCCCTCCAATCTGCGCCTCTGGCCCACCGCCCCCCTCACCCACTGCTATCATGCCAGGGTGTGTGTCAGCTGGTGACTGCATGGTCATGTGTCTGTCTCCTTCCACCCTGGACAGAGCAACGAGAGTATGAAGGACAGGGGACTCTCTCACCTCTCACCGTCTCAGCTCAAGACTTGGAGCATAATAGTTACTCGGGAAACACTTAGTGTCAACTCCTGCGCTCCTGGATCTGAGATCGAGGCCGCACTAGCTGACATTAGCTTGGTGCCTTCCGCAGCCCCCCCTCACCCACCGTGGCTGGCGAAGCTGTCCAGGCGGTCATTGGCTCAGGGGCTATTGGCGAGTGCCAACGCGTATGAGGAAACAGCCATGGCGAAGGTCGTCCGAATGGTGGGCAGCTGGGTCTCCAGGAAGCCTCAAGCTCGCTTCATGCTGCCAATCAAATTCTAGACAGTCAGAGGGATGAGTGAGAAGGGGGATCCCAGAGGACTCAAGGGTGGGATGACCCCCCACATGCCACCCTTGTCTCTCCTGGGGTCCTACCGGCAACTTGGGGCTGCACAGTTCCATCCCCTGGTTCAGGGCGATCAGGACTATAGCTGTGAGTGATATGCTGTCCTCCGAGCCTGTATAGCCGCCCTGGGGGTACAGAGCCACATCCTCGATCTCTCCCCTAGCATTTCTTCCTAACTGTGAGATACCCCCAAATTCTGAGCTCTGGCCTGAATTGACTGGAGGTGAGATGCTTAGAAACAACAGGAGGTAGGCTGGGGCGATGGCTTAGGGGTTAAGTCTTTGCCTCGAGAGCAGGAGGACCTGAGTGCAGATCCCAGATTCCACATCAAAAGGCCAGATGGAACATGGGGTGGTCTGTACTTCTGGTCCTGGTGGGTGGAGCCTGGGAAACCCCAGAGCAAAGCAATAAGGAGGTAAAAACAATCTAGGATGATTCCTGATGTGTTCTCTCTCTCTCTCTCTCTCTCTCTCTCTCTCTCTTTCTCTCTCTATCACACACACACACATGCACATGCAAAAAATAAAAGAAAAAAAAACCCAGAGCTATTTGAGAATGTATCTGCATGGGAGGAGCTGCCCCAGGGTGGACTGGGAATAGGATCACTGGACCCTCCACATGGAGTTTGATTTGAAAGTAAAGACTTTGCAGATGTGCCATGAGGTCATGCTCCATTATGTGGGCATTAAATCCAATATCTCGTAAATTTCCAAAATTTCCAAAAAAGGATTTGAGGGATTGAGGTGTTCAGCAGTAGGGTACTGGGTTAGAATTTTCCAGTAAGGTGGGTGCCACGTCCTTATCCAACTAATCTGGTAGAATATGTCTTAGTTTGGAAAAGATGGATTCAAAGAAACATCTTTTGGGATAAGGATATGGCTTTCTTTAAGAGAAATAAGGAAAAATATGGGAATTGTCAGGCCTTGGTGTTTCTTCCCAGCTCAGGCCTAAAGCCTGTTCCCGGGGGAAGGTCACAGTAACGCCCATGAACAGGGGCTGGACACTCTCTCCTAGATAATTCGGGTTTTGCCTCGGGCAGGAAGAATTCTGGGAATTAGGAGTGCCCTTCACCTAGGTTTTGTTTTTTGGGGAATAGAGATAATTCTCTATTTTTGCCTCTGGCAGGAAGAATTCTGGGAATTTGGAGTGCCTTTTACCTGCTCTTAGATTTTTTTGGGACTAGCTTCCTGCTCTCTGTTCTAGAGAAGAAGCCTGCTTTTTAACATTAAGTCAAATTCTAAATAGAGATTTCATGTCTAGTCACTTACCATAAGTAGACTTGTTAGCCAGAATGTGTGCACTGATTTTAAGGAAATTAGAGAATAACTTCTAGAGTCTTAAAACATAGGTGGGTAAAATTCCCACCTATGTACTAACTCAGAAATTCCGGAAGTATAAGAAGAATATGCTATCAGTCCACTAGCACCTTAAAAGAAACTATGATACCCTCTTACCCTGGCTGAAGGCCAAGGAAGAGAGCATCATGCCAGAAAGTCTAGATGCCAAGACTGCCCCTGGAGATGGTATTTGCAATCCAAACTGGGAGAATCCATGTCAGAAGCAAAGGGGGCCGTGTCTTTCCTACGCCAAACAGCACCCTTATGAGAAATCACAGAGATGGACCATTCCAGTGCACTCCCACCAATGATCGCCTCTGCCCCGAAAGAGACACCCATGGCAGGCATATGGGGCCTGACAGATTGGACCCCAGGTTTGGAGTATGCATGGTTCACAGATGGGTTATCTAACTGATGGCAATACACTTCTGGAATTCCTCAAAGGAAGACAATACAACCTTACTATTAAAGGAATAGAAGGATGCTATTATAGAAGAAGTTATTCTTTTAATAATTATATTGCTTAAGTGTTTTCTTCAGTGCATACCTCAGTAGTGATCCATCGACAGAACTAGCTATAGCTTATGGGCCTTGAGTATCCAAGTCAAGGCCCCCTTAGAGATGTGGTTCAAGCTTGGATAGTAGAGACTGCATGAGCTGCATGCAACTTCCCAAGTTAGAACCTGCTGTCATGCCTGGTGTCCATATCGACCTGCCTGACTGAGAGTATCAACCTGGAGAGGACAACAGCAAAAGCTCACGCTGGGACTTACGGGGTGTTGGGGACTCCTATAGTTAATTGTAAAATATGTTCCGTGCTGAAATCAAAAGGAGATCATTCTGCCTCTGTGTATTTTTAAAAAAGCAGTCTCTGTTAAAATGTGGGCTCAGCCCCATAGCTATTTGGTGAAGCATTATAGATTAGATAAGAGAATGATTCCATTAAGTGCCTTTACCCTCAGGCAATGGGTTAGGTTGGGAAAAAAAGGGTCCACCCTGAAGGTGATTTTGCTGATTAGAAAATTATATGCGACATTCTTTACTCCAAAATTTTTTGTATAAAAGCTGTCACGAAAGTTTCAATAAATGGGTTCAGAATTCACTCAGCCAAAACGGCGTTGCGTGTATTCTGTTCTCCACCTGGTCCTGGGGAGCCCTGGTCTCGAGGCCGCGACTCTGGTCTGCAGCAGGTGGGCCAGACACTACAAGGATCGACTTGGCTTTGACTCGGTCACACATGTAAAGAATTAGTAGTTATGCCCTTAGCGAACCTGCGGGAGATTGTCTAATTGATGGGGAAAGACCCAGCACATGGTAGGCAGGGGGATAAAATGGAGGGAGCTGGTTAAGGAAGTTGTCATTCTTTGACATTCTAGAATAGATGTGCTGTCTGGTAAATGAGATTTGTCCCCCTCTCAGAAATCCTATGGCCAGTTCCCTCTGCCCCTGTTGTTGGTATGGTCGCTCCTGCCCAGCTGGATTGAGAACTGTACCAGGACAGTTGTAAGTCACAATAAAACCCCTAGTTCCCATAAGCTGTTTGATTGTAAATTTATCCACAACGTAAAGAGAAACTGCAAAAGAAGGGTTGAGAGCTGAAGAGATAGTTCAGGGGTTAAGACTCTGCCTCGCAAGCAGAAGCACCTGAGTTCCGATCCTAGATCCCACATGAAAATGGCCAGGCAGAAATGGAGGTGGACTGCACTTCCGGCCCTGGTGGGCGGAGCCTGGGAAATTCCAGAATTAAGCAAAACCCAGAATAATCCCTGAAGTCACTCTTGGTCCTCCACAGGGACACACAGTGCCCTCTGAGATACAAACGCGCGTGCGCACACACACACACACACACACACACACACACACACACACACACTCACTCAAAAAAATTTTTAAAACGGGTTGAGGGCGTGGCTTAGCCGTAGAGTGACCGCTCAGAATACTCAAAAAGGGGCTGGGGGCTTGGTTCAGAGGGGGAGTGACAGCCTAGCATTCTGCAGGGAAGGAAATGGAGGCGTGGCTCAGAGGGAGAGTGACAGCTTAGCATCCTCCAGGGAGGGGCGGGGGCGTGGCCCAGAGGGAGAGTGACAGCCTAGCATCCTCCAGGGAGGAGCTGGAGGCGTGGCTCAGCGGAGGAGCCCCTGCCTAGCCCAATTCAATCCCAGCATTGGTAGGAAAATATCAAGCTATCTGGCGTGGGGGAGACACCAGTCACCCAGTCTCTGGGATGGGGGCGCGGGGCCAGGATCTCCACCCTGGGCCTCTGCTCTCTCGTGTTCTCACTTCCAGTTGGCTGGACATCGGGGTCCTCTGGGGGTGCTGAGCCCTCGGCTTCGTTTGCACGACACGTGCAGGGGACGGTGGCTACCTGCATGGACGCCATGAACACGGGGCCCCTCTCCACGAAGCGCCCGTCCTCCGCCTGCCGGTGCGTGACGACCCAATCAGCCATGGCGCAGAGGGACGCCAGGTCCAGAACTTCGGTCTTCATGATGGGGTAGGCCAGGGCGAAGATTCGGAACACGTAGCTCGTGAGCCTGTGGGAAGCGGCGGTGCATGGGGGTGACCAAAGCTGATGGCATGAGCTGCGGTTTCCGTGGGAACTCCCACCAGCTCGTGCGCTTGAGCGCTGCGTCCCCCAGCAGAGGGCGCTGTTTGGGAAGCTGGTGGAGCCTTTAGGTGGAAGAAGGGAGACCTGTGGGGGGGAAGGGGGGTCTGGGGGTTTTTATAGCCCAGCCCCACTTCCTGTTCGCTTTTCATTTTCTCTGAGTGTTGCCTGGGGCTCCAACCAGCGCCCACCCTTGCCTCCCGCTCCATGATAGAACATGCCCGCAATCCGTGTGCCTGAACCAATCCTTTAGTGAACCCCCAGAACTGCTCTGGGGTCAACTGGGGAGCAGCGTGGCAGATGCACTTTCTTTCGTGTGCATCAGAGGGCACTTGAGTGTGTGTGTCTGTGGAGGCCCAAGGGTGACTTGGAGAATCATCCTGGATTGCTTCTATCCCCTTCCCCTTTTTGTTTCCGTTCTGGGATGTCCCGGGCTCCACCCAGCAGGGCTGGAATTACAGGCTGCTGCCGTATCCGGCCGGAAATTTTTTGCATGGGATCTGAGGACTGAACTCAGGTCCTTTTGCTTGGGAGGCAAAGGCTTTAACACTCCAGCCCTGGCAGATGGTCTTGGGGGTCATCCAATCTGTAGGGGTGGCGGCGCTGAGGGGCTGGGGGAGCAGGCTGTGTGTTTGTCCTTACCACGTGCTTCCTGGGCTCCCCTTGTGAATGTGGTAGGTTCCATCTTTGCTGCGGTGGGTTAGCATCTGGGCATGACCTGGGGAGAGATGGAGATGTGGGTCTTGTGGGGAGGTGGGTGTCTGGTGTGGACGAGAAGCGCTGTCACCAGCAACCAGGAGGAATCTGGCCACAGGGGTCTATACATGTGTGATATCTGCGGATCATCTGGGAAGGTCACGTGCAGGAAGGGTCGAGAACACATCGAGTGTGATGAAGGGACGCAAGAAAGACAGTGGTAACTATCTGGGAGTCACCTTGGGACCTCTTTACCAGATTCAGATATTTTGAGCAGGGTTACGTAGTATATTATTATTATTGCAGTAGAGGAGATGGAACTCAGGATTATAAAGGCAGGTGGATTCTGGGCAGGGGCTCTGCCTCTGAGCCACGCCCCCAGCCCCCTCCCTGGAAGATGCTAGGCTGTCACTCTACCTCTGAGCTACGCCCCCAGCCTTCCCTAGAGGATTCTAGCTGTCATTCTGCCTCTGAGCCACGCCTCAACTCTCTTGTTCCCTTCTGTTTTGAGAGGGGCGGGGTCCGTGTGCCCTGGGCTGCCCTGAAGCGGCGTGTTCCCCCCCCCCCTTGTCCGGGAAGCCTGGTATGCTTCCCCGTGGCAGGCTTTGGGTATCGCCATTTGCATTTCATCCCTGGTCACCCACAGACTGCTGTTCAGGTCACATTGCTGGTATTGGGTGGGGGGCTGTGACATGGGCAGTGTGTGTTTGAGAGACCCCTCCAGGAACATTTTGTGTCTGAGTGGGACCCGACCGTCACTTTGGGGGGAGTCTGCCTATGGCCTGGGGAGGTGTAAATTTTCAGGTACCCTGGGGTTGCCAGTCCCTGAAGTTACTCTGGAGTTCGTTGCTTGGCCTCACTTGGGGGAGGGTGACCCCGAGAACCACAGAGTCTAAACATAATATCCAATGCTGGGTAGTCATTGAGAGAAATTGAGGGTCTCCAGCCAGATTGGAAGAGGGCAGGAGGAGAGGAAATTGGGGAAATTTGTGTGGCGTATAATGCAATAAAGAAATCAGGGTTTGGACTCACTGCAGTGAGACTTGTCCTTCCCAAACCTGCATAGTGGCTGACACACCAACATGCCCCCACAGACTATAGGGGATCTCAAGAGAGGTAAGAGGACTGGAGAGATGGCTCAGGGGTTAAGACTCTGCCTCCCAAGCAGAAGGTCCTGAGTTCAGATTCCAGGTCCCATGTAAAAATGCCAAGTGGAAACTGCGGTTACCCTGCACTTCCAGTTCTAGTGGGCAGAGCCTGGGAAATCCCAGAGCAAAGCAAAAAGGAGGTAGAAGCAATCTAGGATAATTCCTGAAGTCACCCTTGGTCCTCCACAGGGACACACAGTGCCCTGAGACACATGCACACACACACACAAATTAATAAATAATAAATTAATTAATAAAATATTTAAAAAGGAGAGAAAACAGTGGAAACCTTGGGGACTAAAGCTGCATGAGTGAGGGGAAACGCCCCTATCAACAGGGTAGCCCTAAGAGAGGCAACTTGGTCTGCCACAGAGGCCTGAACCCCCACAAGAGTAGATAAGCCATAGGGGACCTTGGGGTTCACAGGAGTAGACAGGCAGGAGAATGGGAGGGAGTAAAACGGATTGATGAGGGAAAGGAAGGGCAAATGGGAGGAAGGGGGGATGGAGGAAAGCAGGGACAAGTACTCAATATGCTTGTAAAACTAGAAAAATAAAATAATTTTTTTAGAAAAAAATCAGGATTTGATTGACTTGCATGCGGGGCTGTTCCCCCAATCCTGAAGTTCCCCATCGCTTTCCTAACCCCCCAACCCCCAGTTGAGGCGCCCCTCATTCTCACCTCTGACCAGGTTGCTCATCACCTGCTCCCGGCGTGCTACCCCGACCTTGCCCCACTGGCCGGTGGCATCCAGGTAATTGGTAAGGATGACCACCTGTGCCAGCTTGCTCAGGGTCTGCTCCGGGCAGCCGCTGGGGACCCGCCCCAGGCTTCGGGCTTCCCTGGGGGTCAGGCTGCCCAAGAGCGTCTCTCCAAGGATATCACCTGTTTGGGGGGGCGGGTGGTCACCTGGTCCATGGTCTCTCTGATCGCCTTGACCGCTCTCCCTCAAGCCCTCCCCCTCCCATAGCAGCTCTCCCAGCTTCCACTGCTTCCTGGGGACCCCACACCTTGGACGCTGATGTAGACCTCAGCCTGTGTGCCGGGAACCTGGTTGGGGATGTCTTGTCTGGCCACGTGCGTTGTCTGGGTCTGACCTGGAAAGGGACACTGAGGTGTCCTCAGGGGGAAGCGCTGGACACCCTTGCTTCAGTCCCTCCTGTGCCATCAGCATCCCCCCCACATCCCCCAGCTGGACAACTCCCCCTTCCCCCCCCCTGTTCACCTTGGGGGTTCAGAAGGATGCTGTAGGAGATCCGCTCTATCTGACCCCCTGCCTATGGGTGGAAGAAGCAGATTGAAAGAAACCACTATGGCACGCTGGCAGTGATGACGACAGTCATGTGGACCCAGAGAGCAAGCCTGGCCTAGCTACGATGGCACGGACTCTGGGTTCGAGTCTCGGCTCTTCTGCTTCTGAGCTCTGTGCCTTTGGGTGGAAGTCTGACCCTCTCTGGGCCTTATTTTCCTCCTCTGCTAAAGAGAGATAATAATATTCCCAACTTTGAAACTCTAGCCTGAGGCTTCAATGAATTAATATTATATTAATTACATTATATATGAATTTAATATTATTGTTATTTGTGTAGGTATGCATGTGTATCTGTCTCTCTCTCGGTGTGTGTGTGTGTGTGTGTGTGTGTGTGTGTGTGTACAGAGAGACACTGTGTGTCTCTGTGGAGGCCCAAGGGTGACATCGGGAATCATCCTGGATTGCTTCTCCCTCCTCATTGCTTTGCTCTCTGGTTTCCCAGGCTTTACCTTCCATGGCTGGAAGTGCAGGCCCATGATATTTTTACGTGGGACCTGGGATTAAACTCAGGTCCTTTTGCTTATGAAGCAAAAGCTTTAACTTCTGAGTGGCCTCAGTGAACTGGAAGCTGGCTGCCCAGCTCTTGGGATCCATCCATCTCCACACACCCCCTCTTTCCATCGCTGAAGTTTCAGACACATACACGCTGTGCCCAACATTTTACATGGGTGCTGGGGATTTGAACCCAGGTCTTCTGTGCTGACAGAGTGCTTTCCCACAAAGCCATCTTTCCAGCCGAGTTTTACAATTACGTTTTAAAATTTCTGATCATGGCGGTAGCACGCGCTTGTGGTCCCAGCACTACAGAGGCGCAGGCAGGAGGACCAGGAGTTCAAGGCCAGCCTGGGCTACAAAGTGAGTTTGAGACCAGCCCAGATCACATGAGACCCTGTGTTTAAAAAATAAATAAATAAATAAAAACCTTAAAAATAAATCTGGAGCCAGAGAGATGACTCAGGGGTTAAGCCTCTGCCTCAAAAGCAGAAAGACCTGAGTTCAGATCCCAGGCATATGGGGCAAGTGGCTTGAACTTCCGGATCTGGGTAGAGCCTGGGAAATCTCAGAGCAAAGCAGAGAGGAGGTAGCCAGAGTGATTCCCAGTTACCCTTGGGTCTCCACAGGCAAAGGTAGTGCCCTTTGATACCCACAGGCACACACACACATGCACCTAATTCTTAATCATAATCATCATAATAAAGCTACTTATGAAAAGACAAACTTAAAAAGACCTAACTTTCTAATCATGTGGAATTTAGGTCACATGCCCACTGGCATTTCCACAGTTCTCTATTCATTCTAGATCCTATAAATGAGGATGCAGAGGCACAGGAAGTTCGTTCAGTAAGTTGCCCAAGGTCACACAGCCAAAGGTAGCATTTGAATTCACGGCTCTAAGGACAGGCTTTGTGACCGTCTCAAGCTGGCCCTATGGCGACCTGCAGCCCCTCTTCCTACAACTGGTTCTCATCTGGAAAACCCATGTGTGGATCTGGAGTCTCCCCGGATCTGGAACACAGCCAGGGACCTTCCCACACGCCCTCCTTTACCCCCCCCCCCCCCCCGCACCCAGGGCTTCTGTAGACACGCCCATGACCTGGACCAAGAGCGTCTTCTTCACGTGGTCCTGGGCCTCGGAGCCCACCACCTTGACCTCGACGTCCACCTGGCCGGTCTCCAGGGGCAGAAACACAAAGGGCACAATCTTGGTAGAGATAGGGGGCAGGGCCACCACTTGGTGAAATGGAGCTCCCGCTTTTGATGCACTGCATAAGGACTCCTGGTGGGGGAACTCCACTCGGACCTAGGGCCAGAGCAGCAGGTGACCAGGGGTACCCGAGTCACAGACACCCACAGAGCCCCCTTCCGTGGAGTCCCTGTTGTGTGACCTCAGGCACCCCCACCTCAAAGCGAACAAACAGCAAAAAACACCAAAAAACAACAACAGCCAAAAGATGTCATATGTGACATTGTCACCGACAGAAGCCAGGGGCCGTCCCAGCCTTGGAGGCAGGAGGATCTGAGTTCAAGTTTAGGATGGCTTAACTAGTGAGACCGTATCTCACACAGCAGTAGGGGCACCCTGCTGAAGGGCATGTGTGGGGGGTTCCCTTCACTTAGCATCTGGGGAGGCTCACCTTCACTTGGCGCCTTTTGAAGTTGTACAGCACCGCCTGGACGTGCACCTGCTCGTTCTTGATCGCGGTTGATGGCAGCTTCAGGTCCACAAAGAACGGCTTGGTGACCACCAGCTCGAAAGGGTCCGAGACGCAGATGCCTGGCAAGCCCCACCTTGGTGATTAAAACAGAGGCCAGAGGCCCCCCACATGTCCACCCCTGAGGGTCAGGGCCACAGCTGCTCTCCTCGTCTTCCTCCTCCTCCTTCCCTCCCTGTCCTCTTTTTCCTCTCTCCCTTCCTCTTCCCTCTTCCCCCTCCTCCTTTTCGTCCTCCCTTCCTCCTCCCCGTTCCCTTCCTTCCTTTCCTCCTCACCCTCCCCATCCTCCTTCCTCTTTCCTCCTCCTCCCTTCCCTCTTCCTCTTCCCCTCCCCCTCCTTTTCTCCCTCCTCCCTCTTCCCCTTTCCCTCCTTCCCTCTTCCTCTTCCCCTCCTCCCCTCCCTCTTCCTCTTCCCCTCCTCCCCTCCCTCCTCCTCTTCCCCTCCCCTCCTCTCTCCTCCCTCTTCCACTCCCCCCCTCCCCTCCCTCCTCCCTTCTCTCCCTCCTCCTTTCTCCTCCCTCTGTCCCTCTTCTCCCCCCTCCCCCCTCCCCCCTACCTTTTCCATCTCCTCTGCTCCCCCTCTTCCTCTCTTGCTCCCCACCGCCCCACTACTTCCTGAGGTCACCTTTTCCCTTCTTGAGACTGACAGCCACAAACTGCCAAGTGGTGATGGAATCCCGCATTTGCACAGTTATGAGGTGTTCCGAGAGGGTTCTAGAAGGTGTGGGGAGAGTCAGCTTTGCTGAGATCCAAATGCCTGGGCTTAGGTCTCTGGGCTTGGGGTCTGTTTTGATATTGTTGATTGCATCACCCCATTACCAGCATAATGGGGTACACAAAACTGGGATCTTTTTCTTGGATGTTTGTTTGAAACAAGGTCGCTTGGGGCTCAGGCTGGCCTCAAACTCATTATGCACATGAGGGTGACCCCAAAACTCCTGAGTCTCCTGCCTCTGTCTCCTGAGTGCTGGAAAGGCAGGCATGTGCCCCCGGGTCTGACTCCCCACTGACATCTTCCATCCCGTCTAGTTGGCATCCGTCCTGGGCTGTCTCCGGGGGTTTGAAGTCCATGTATGGGATTCTGGGCTCTGGCTCCCCGAGTGTGGCGAGGCAGCCTCCAGCTCACCCCGCATTACTCTTGGGAAGCGTGAATTTCCGCCACAGCCAGCTCTCGGGGAAGAGGGTCCGCACAGGCATGTCGTCCAGGAAGAGATCGTCAAAGTCTTCGTCTTCGTCAGCTGTGGGAAAGGGACAGGATGTGGGGGTCTCCATGACCCCATCCTCTGAGACACCTCATTGGGATTCCTTCCACCCCCCGCATGGCTTGTTTCACCCTCCTGTCCTGATACTCTCCCCACCCACCCTGTTTCCCCCACCAGAATCCTTTTCCCTGGCCAGAGTCCCCTCCCCCTACCAGGTTCCCCCCCAGGGTTCCCCCCAGCCAATGTCCCCTCTCCACCTGTCCCCAGAAGCAGTTGCTCCTGACGCGCCTCCCGGGTCAGGGTCTCGGACAGGCGGCAGCAGCGTAGGAAGGCAGCCACGCAGCCCGGGCCGTGGTGCACGTGGCGGGTCCTGTGGTCGCAAGGCAGCCCTATGGGACTCTCCCGCAGCCCTGCCTCGCAGCACCTGCGCTCCAGCCCGGAGCCGAACTGGCTCACTGTGAGCAAGAGGAAGAGGAGGAAGAAGGCTGGGACCTCAGGAAGTCCTGGGCCTTCCTGCCAGGCGTGTGGTGTGTGTGTGCATGTGGTCTATGCACATGTGCATGTGTGGTGTTGTGTGTGTGGTGTTATGTGTGTGCATGTGGTCTATGCATGTGTGTACGTGTGGTGTTGTGTGTGTGGCTTCCTTGAGGAGAACATGGGGTGTCTTTCTCTATTGCTTTCTTTTCTATTCCCTGGAGTCGGGGTCTGTCACTGAACCTGGATCTGGGACGAGCCAGCCTCCGGCCTCTGCACCCACACGCTGGAGTTACAGGTGGAAGGGTGGCCATAGCCCACTCTTAGGTGAGTACTGGGGATTTGAACTCAGTACCTCATGCCTGTGTGGCAAATGCTGTTAGCCTGCTGGGCCATCTCCCTTGCCCCCAAACACATCTTAATGGAACCCATATGATGAGCTCCCCCCTACCCCCTCCTCTTGCTGGTCTTTGCTGGAGAGCACTAAGCTCATGTAGCCCAGGCTACCTCACACTTGCCAATGCAGCCCAGGTTGGCCTTGACCTGTCCCACCACGCCTGACGTCTATGATCTCCTCAGTCTCCAGCTACCACCAGAACCTCTCCCTGTCTCCCTGTCACCCCTACGGCGTTGGCCCCGACAGAGCACTGGACAGGGAGTCCAGAAGGGCTCGCCTGGCCCAGGCCCGGGCCACCCACCTGCCTTCTGCTTCATCTCCAGCCTCTTCAGGGAGCGTTGGCGTCGGCTGCGGGGGGGACTCCGTGGACAGTGCCAGTCTGTGGGTGAGAGCCCAGACATAGGACCTCAGTGTCAGGACGGTGAGGGACGTTTCTGATAGCAATTATTGAGCGTCTCCTGTATGCTCCCCCCGAGGCCACCTGAAAGCTGAGCTGGCTTTAGTCAGTCACTGAACTCTCTGGGCAGTTCAAGCAGCTAAGGCGGGACATAGTTCTGTAAATGAGAACCGATAGGAACATAAACACGGCGTGTGTGTGTGTGTGTGTGTGTGTGTGTGTGTGTGTGTGTGTGTGTGACAGAGAGACATGGTCATGGAGGGGTCTGGATGGTGCCTGAGACCCCCTGAGACACATCCCCATAGCAGCCCAGACCCCCTGAGACACATCCCCATAGCAGCCCAGCCCCCCTTCCCCCGCCTCCGCCTCTCCCTCCCCTGCGGCACCTGAGCTTGTCGGTGTCTCCATCCCCGTGTTGATCTTGAGGTCCAGCCCCGCGTCCATGAACACAGCCAGCTGGTCCTTGCCGCTGCCTGCCGTGCAGCCCGTGTCATGCTCTTCCACCACGTCCCAGACCTGTGGGGCGAGCTGGAGCTGAGGGGGGTCTCAGGGGGACTCAGGGGTGGGCTAATAGTTCTCATGCCATCTCCCTGCTACGGGTCTTGTGCACAGGCACATGTATGTGCACAGCCCTGGGTATCATTCCTTGGGGACTCGACCTTTTGCACATTTATTTTATTTGTGTGTGTGTGTGTGTGTGTGTGTGTGTGTGTGTGTCTGTATTCCATGGGGGCATGTGGAGGTCAGAGGACAACTTTCAAGAGTTACTTTTCTCCTTCCACCTTGTGCATTCTGGGTATTGAACTCACATCATCAGGCTCTTGAGCAAGCCCCCTTAACCACTGAGCCATCTTGCCAGCCCACTCCCTCCCTCCTTCCTCCTTCCTTCCTCTCTACCCCCTCCTCCCTGCCTCCCTTCCTCCTCCCTCATCTCTCTCTCTCTCTCTCTCTCTCTCTCTCTCTCTCTCTCTCTGTCTCTCTGTCTCATGTAGCCAAGGCTGCCCTATCCCCTGATCCTCCTGCCTCTACCCCCTGGGCACCTGATGCACCGTGACCCAAGGGGGCAGCCCCCTTCCCCAGAGCCTTGAGCGCTCACCTTCCTCTGCATGAGCTTGTGTTTGCTGTTGAGCACGTCTACTGCTCAATGTCAGGCATCTTCTTCAATCGCTCCCCGCCTCTCCTTTTCTTTTCATGAGTGTGAATTGATGTAGGTGCGTGCCTGTTGTGTGTGCATGCGTTGCATGTGCGTGTGCAAATGTTATATGCATGTGCATGTGCACATGCATGTTATCAGGAATCCTCCCATCGCGCTTCCACCTCACTGCTGGGAGCCCGGGTCTCTCCTTAAACCAGAACAGCCATGAGGGCTGGTCTGGCTCAGCCAGCTAGCCCTGGGGATCTGCAGGCTCCACCTTCCAGGGCTGGAGTGACAGGTGCATACCACCATCATTGCCTGGCCTTTTATGTGGGGTCTGGGGATCCGAACTCAGGTCCCTTTGTTTGTGCAGCCAGTGTTTAGTCCCCCGAGCCATCTCTAGGTCTCCCCTAGAGCCCCTGGGTCCCTCACCAGGATGCTGAAGTGAGAGATCCTGTCCTTAGCTCTGGGGTCCTGGTGTCTTGTGTTGAGGCTCAGCTGGATGCTGCTGCCCACCTCGGTGCCCCACGTCTTCACCTCGATGTGCAGGAAGTTTCCAGAGTCTCTCTGAGTGGCGTAAGGCAGAGCGGTCATCCTGGCTGAAGCTGCCGGCCAGAGGAGGTCTTCCGTCTCCACCTGCCCAGCAAGATGAGTTGGCCTGTCAGTGAGGCCTTTCCGGCGCCCCACCACCACCTGGATGCCACCCCGACGCCTCTCCACTGGGTCGGCACCACAATCGGAAGCTCTTTCAGATTCACGTCGGTGTTGATGGTGACAAAGTCCACGCCGTCTTTGGACACGTGAACGTCTTGTGGTTCTGGCAATGGACCAGGACTCTGGGCGCCGGGGACCCATCTGGATTGGAGACCAAGACCTGCGGGTGAGAAGGATGGATATTTGTGGATTCACAGTGAGGGGCCCGAGGTGTGGTGGCGGGGTGCCATGTTGCAGCCTGGAGACCTTGGGCTCTGTCCCCAGGCTGCAACATGGCACCCCGCCACCACACCTGGAGTGGTGGCGCCTGTCAGTTATCCCAGCGCTCCAGAGGCTGGGGGTGGGAGGGTCAGGAGTTCAGGGTTAGCCTCAGTTTCCTAATGAGCAGCCTCAGCTACAGGAGACTCTTGTCTTAAAAAGTCAAAATCAAAGGGGATCTAGAACAACTTCGGAGTTTGTCTATAAACATCGCAGGTTGAGGTACGATTTGAGTGCCACCCTAGGAGGTCTGCTTGACGGAGCGGACCGCAGAACCCTGGGCCCTCAAGTCTGACCCTGAAGTGGAAGGGCATCCCCGGCTTGAAATACTGTGGCGTCCTGGTGAACTGGATTCTGTATGGGGTCCTCATGATCCACACCCCCGAGGTTTCTGCTTGGACCATTTCGCCCCCTGTGGAGATAGAGATGGAGGCTGGACAGCAGCTCAGTGCTGGGACAAGAGGCCGGGCGGGAGGGGAAGAGGGAGGCACAGCGCTCTGCTTCTCCCACCCAGTCATGTACATGTGTGTGCAGATATGTGCACATGTGTGCATGTGTGTTTGTGTGCATGTGTGTGCAGATGTGTGCATGTGTATGCATTGTGTGGATGTGTGCATGTGTGTGCAGATGTGTGCATGTGTGTGCATGTATGTTTGTATTTGTGCATGCATTTATGCATGCTTGTGTATGTATGTGCACGAGTGTATATGTGTATCCATGTGTGCACATATGTGTGCAGGTGTGTGGATGTGTGCACACATGTGTACTCGTGTGTACATGTGTGGATGCTCGTATGTGCCCATATGTGTGCATGTGTGCATGTATACATCTGTGTCTGTATGAAATGTATGCCTGTGTATGTACCTGTGTGTGTGCAAGTGTGTACATGTGTGCTTGTGTGGGTATGAGATGTATGTCTGTATCTCTGTGTGTGCTTGTGCATGTGTGTGTGTGTGTGCACGAGTTCTTCCTGCATATGTGCATGCATGTATATGCACACATATGTGTATGTGAGATGTATGCTTGTGTGTACATGTGTGTGGATGTGCACATGTGTCTGTGTGCACATGTTTGTGTGTGCATGTCTATGCACATGTGTTTGTGTGTGCACATGTCTATGTGCATGTGTGTTTGTGTGTGCACATGTGTCTGTGTGCATATATTTATGTGTGCATGTCTATGCACATGTGTGTTTGTGTGTGCACATGTCTGTGTGCATGTGTTTGTGTGTGCACATGTGTTTGTATGTACATGTATATGCATATGTGTGCATGTCTATGTGCATGTATGTTTGTGTGTGCACACGTCTATGTGCATGTGTGTTTGTGCACATATGTACATGTGTGTTTGTGTGTGTGCGCACGTCTATGTGCATGTGTGTTTGTGTGGGTGCACACGAGACTGTGTGCTCCCTGCATGTGCCTGTGGCAATCAGAGAATGAGTGGTGTCAGGTGACTTATCAAGCATGCTCACCGTATTTATTTTTTCTGACATAGGGCTGTCCGTACCCCAGGCTGTCCTCAAATGCATACACAGCGGAGGCCGACCTTGGATCCCTGCCCCTCCTGCCCCAGCCTCACGGGTGCTGAGTGACTGGGCTGCGCCTGCGCCAATGGATGCCCGGCGAACCGAAGGGCTCTGAGCCTGCCTGGCCAGTGCTCTGCCCACTGGGCTCCACCCCCAGCGCATCATTCAAAGCTCACTGATTGGCTAACCTCGCTTGTCCAGTGAGCCCCAGGGGTTCGCCTGTCTCCCCTCCCTAACTCTTTGACGCCAGAATCCCTCAGTCGGGACATCACCTGAGGAGAACACCGAGACATTGAGGAAGACAGAGGCCCCAATGAAATCCTTCTCGAGGCTGTCTAACATGGCAGTCAGCTGGGCCTTCTGGAGAGTCGCATGGCCCAGGCCTTTGGAGACCTGTTGGAAGAGCAGAGGAGGGGTAGATGGGTTCTGGGGGTGGGTGGGGGAAAGTGATGGGGAGGCGGGAGAGGAGGAGACCCGGACTCGCTCACCTCCACTCTCTGCAGGGAGCTCTGGATGGGAATCCTGCGGGAATGTAGCTTGATCCCAAAAATGGCCAGCGCGTGACCGTCTACCGGCTTGTTGAAGATATACCTGTGGGAAGAAAGGCGCCTTGCGGGCTCGGAGTCACCCGTGCACATGCGTGGCTTCAGGGGAGACGTCTCTGACCTCGTGGTATTCAAAACATGAGGTTCGGGCTGGCGCCAAGACTGAACAAATCAGGTGCTTGCCCAGCACCTCGGAAGCCAGGCACGGTGGTGATCGCTCCTTATCCCAGTGCTCAGGAGGAGACCAGGGCAGGGAGGTAAAAGTCTGTGCAATGTCAGGTCACCCAAGCCCTACCCACCTGGGTGGTCGGGTGGCCGCTGGGGACGGAGCATGCTGGGCGGGCCCTCTACCCATCAAGCCTCAAACTCAGCCCCAAACTCAGTCTGAGAGTCTCTTTTCGTTTTCTCTGTGTGTGTGGCGAGGGGAGGGTCTGGGATTTTCCAGGCTCTGTCTTCCAGGGCCAGAGTGCAGGTCACCGCCATTTCCACCTGGCTTTTTTTTTTTTTTTACATGGGATCCGGGATCTGAACTCAGGTTCTTTTGCTTGTGAGGCAGAGACTTAACCCCTGAGCCATGTCTCCAGCCCACCTTTGGACAGGGTCTCTCATGGGGCAGGAACTTGAGTAGGCCAGGTTGGCTGCCCAGGGAGCCCCAGAATCCCCAGGCCCCACCACCAGGTTCTTGCCACACTCTCTGCTTCATGGTCTCGGCTCCAGATACACTCAAACAGACACACAGACACACACACATAGACACATGCAGACAGACAGACACACACACAGACACACAGTCATACACACACACATAGAGACACACAGACACATATACACACACGTAGATGGACGCACACATAGACACAGTCACACGCACACAGACACATAGACACACAACACAGACATACAACACACACACAGACACACACAGAGACACAACACAGACACACACACAACACAGACACACACACAACACAGACACAAAGATACATACACACACACATACGCGCGTGCATCCCACCATTATGACTGAGCTTCATCATGCCTTCCCCACTACAATCATCCAAAATCCCCTGAAGTGCTGACTCCCAAATGAATCCTCCCTTAAGTAATTCATTCCCACACTAGAAGCAAGAGAGACAGACAGACAGACAGACAGACAGACACACACACACACACACACACACACACACACACACACACACACACACGCGCGCGCGCGCGCGCACACACACACACACACACACGCCTGCCTCGGCCAGCCAGGCTCCGCCTCTTAAAGGCACTGCAACCTCCCCAAACTCTGATGCCCTCAGTTGGAGACCAAGCCACCGGCTAGCATGGGTAGCATGGGAGGGAGGGGGCCGTGGCTGGGGGGGAGCAGCAAGGAGACTCACCGGGCCTGGATGTCAACACCCAACGCCTCATGGCTGAGGTGGAAGAATGTTCTGTTTGGTTTCAGCTGTACCTCAAAAGATGGGAGCACTGGGCACAACGGGGGGGGGTGCTCAGTGGGTGGTTTCTTCTTCTCCTGCCTCCATGACAGTCCCTCCCTGTTCTCTCACCAGCCCCCAGGGTTCCACTCCCGGGTCTCCTCTCACCATAGTCTTTCACGTCAAAGGCGGCTCTGAACTTCTGCTTGCTCGCGCTTTGGTAACTTGCCTCGATGGTCCAGGTTCCTAAACTATGGTGACAGACACGAGGACGCGTGAAGGCCAGAGCTGACCTCCGTCATTGTCATAATTGGCGACGGGTGACAGCTTGACAACTGGAGGCAGGAGTGCAGGGCAAGGTTGGGAAGAATTAGTTGTTGGGTTAAGCCCTGAGCAAGCCTGCAGGAGATTGTTTCATGGATGAGGGAAGACCCAGCCCTGTGCATTCTGCAGTAGGTCTGCTGTCTGACGGGTGAGGTTTGTCCCTCTCTCAGCAGTCCTGTGAATTGGGTGTGTTCAGTTCCCTCAGCCCCTGGTGTTGGTGTGGGCTCTCCTGCCAGCTGGACTAAGAGCTGTAAACAGGCAATCACTTGCAAGCCAGAATGAAACCCCTCGTTCCCTCTTCAGATGTTTGTCATGAATTTATCGGTGACACGCAGCACTGTGACCAACTCATGTTGTCCTGCATGAGAGTGTGCATGCATGCGTGTATGCACGCATGTGTGTGCATTTATGCATGTGTGTGTGTGTGCGTGTGTGTGTTTGGGATGTGTGTGTCCACTATTTTCTTGAGGGGCTGGGGAGAGATGCCCACCTTCTACAGCTTCTCTGGGGTAACTTTCACACCACATCTTTTTTTTTTTTTTAATTTTAGTTTTTTTATTATTATTATTATTTATTCAACTGTGTGCATATGCGTGTGTATGTGTGCGTGCATGTGTCTGTGTGTGTGTGTGTGTGTGTGTCTGTGTATGTGTAGAACCACGGACGAATTCGCGAACCACCATGGACGCCTCCACCTCCTTCTGCCCCGGGATTCACAGGCTCCGCCCTACCAGGACCAGAAGCGCAGGCCGCCCCCGCTTCCGCCCAGCGTCTATACGTGGGATCTGGGATCCGAACTCAGGACCTTCCGCCTGCGAGGCGGAGGCTTAACCCCTGAGCCACATCTCCAGCCCTCACACCACATCTTGAGAAGGGGGACAGCTGCGTGGGTTTGTCTTGGAGACCAAAGTTTCTACGCACACCAGTTCCCCCTCCCGCTGGATCACTCTGCCCTCCCTTGCCCCCCCCCAGCTTCTGGCCACCTGACAAGCTCTGGCAGGTGGAATGAGCTTGCAAAGAAGCCTTCCTGCGCCATAAGGCTCTGGCTGATGATGGTGATTCCCTCCGGGTTCTGTGGGGACAGTGGCGGGGGAGACAGAGATGGTCATTCTTCTCCAGGAGGTGTCATGGTGACCCAACATGTCAGCCCAGCTTTGAGACTGCCCTTCCCCCACCAGGAGTCACCTTGATGTCCAGCGAGAAGGTTCTGTACACAGGGTTCATCTTGTGGTCCACGGTGAACACTCGGTACTGGACTGGAAGAGGTGGGAGGACTCTAAGCGTGTGAGAGGGAGGAGGGAAAGGAGGAGGAAGAGGGAAAGAGGAAAAGCTGGGGGGGAGGAGGGAATGGGAGAGGCAGGAGGACTCTGAGCATTTGGGAGAGGGAGGATGGAGAGTAGGAGGAGGAAGAAGGGAGGAGGGAGAGGGGAGGATGGAGAGAGGGCAGTCAGGAGAGAGGACAGTCAGGAGAGAGGGCTTGTGGGGAGGATGGTGATGGCGCCACTGTACAGGATTGAGGGCAGGGGAGCGGGACTGCAGGAAGTGAAGAGAGGAATTTAGGAGGTAGGAAGGCATTTGGCACTAGGAAGCTCTAGGGGGCTCAACCAAGTCCTTAGGGACCATACTCGAGTGCTTGGGTATAGACGATCTTAGGGGCCGTACCCAAGTGCTCGGGGGTGTAGATGGTCTTGTCAGTCTGGATGAAGATGTAGCCAGCGTGGGGGGCTACCAGCACCACCTTCTCCATGAACGAGGAGATGGAGGTGGGCTCCCAGGTTGCCCGGATGACGATATATTGCTGTCCTGGTTTTGGGGGGTATACCAGGCTCTCAGGAATCTGGGGAGAGATGCCCAAGTTTCTCAGGTTCTTTTTTCTTCTGGGGGGGAGATCTTCCTTCCTAGGGAGGGGTAGAGAAGCCTTGGGCCAGATCTTGGGATAAGAAACCATGGACAGTCTGAGAGGAGGCCTCGGGGGTGAAGCCAGAGAGGGAGACATGTGGACCCCTGGCCTCCATGCATGCAATGCAGAAGCGCACACTCCCGCCATATGCGCGTGCACACACACACGCGCATGCAATGCAGAAGTGCACACTCTCACCATGTACACACACATATACACACGCATGCATGTATACATGCACACATGCACGCAATGCAGAGTTGTATGCTCCCTCAAACCTATGTGTATGCACACACACATGCAATGCAGAGGAGCATGTGCCCATAAACCCATGTGCATACACACACACACACACACACACACACACACACACACACACACACACGCAAAATTTAAAAAAGAAGTTATTTAGCCAGTTTGCCTTGGAGAGAATGTTGCTCACTGCACGAGGACACACGGCTAAGGGACTGAGATCTACTTCACACGCAACTTCCCAAGCTACCAGCAGAGGGCACTTTTCATGGTTTGCACACAGCACGCCACACAAGCCAAAGGCTCTTCCCATTCCTGTCTCAGGAGATTTGGGGGTTCCTTCCTTCCTCCCTCCCTCCCTCCCTCCCTCCCTCTCTTCCTTCTTTCTTTCCTTCCTTTCTTCCTTCTCTGTCTCTCTCTGTCTCTCTGTCTCTGTCTCTCTTTGTGTCTGTCTCTCTGTCTCTGTCTTTCTGTCTCTGTCTCTCTCTCTCTCTCTCATCAGAGGGCACTGTGTGTGCCCGCAGAGGTCCAAGGGTGACACTGGGAATCATTCTGAATTGCCCCACCTCCTTCCTGCTTTACTCTGAGGTTTCCCAGGCTCCACCTTCCAAGGCCAGAATCGCGGGCCATCACCATTTCCACCTGGCATTTTTACGTGGGATTTGGGGGTGCCAACTCAGACCCTTTCGCTTGCACGGCAGAGGCTTTGACCCCTGAGCCAGCTCCCCCTAGCCCCAGTGACTTCTGACTTCTAAGTGGACAAGGCACCACAGGATTGTTAGAAATGTCCAACCCCTTCATGAATTCTTCAGTCCTCCTTGTGGGAAGTCCCCCCTCATGTCTGCCTCCCTCTACCCTTGCTACTGACCCGGAGCCACCCTGCCCTGCCCCCTCCAGTCACGCACCAGCACAGGCGTCTGTTTCATGAACTTATTTTCGGGGGACAGCATGACCTGCCTGCTGGCCACCACCGTCTTCCTCAGGGGGAAATCCCACATGGTGAGGTTCACCTTCAGGGGCGTCTCTAGCGGCTGACTGGAGTCAGGGTGTGCTTGGAGGTGGATGTTCTCTTGGCTGCCCACCCTCAGGACTCGGGGGGTGACCAGGATGTACCTGCCGGAGGACACACAGCGGCACCAGGAATGACAGACAGCTGGTGGAGTGGTGGAGTCACACCTCCCTCCCCCATACACACAGAGAAAACCTCGGGGTTGCTCTGCTCGGTTTCCCAGACTCACAGGGGCTCGGCGTAACTCAGGGGGCCACCAGCCAGGGCCAGGAGACAGCCCAGGACCCAGGGCACATCCATGTTGGGCCAGAAGTGGCCGACGTGTGTCCCTTTCTCTGTGCCAGTCCTGAACTCTTGGCTTCTTCCTGACCAGTTAATATCTAAACAGTTTCTGGAAGCGACTCACTGGGAGGGATTGGGGAGCCATTAGGGGGTGCCCCCTCGTTTCCCAGCCAAGTCTCTAAGAGGTGTTCAGAACTTCGGCTTTAGAATCAGTATCAGCTCTTTTCTTGTGGGGTATGGGAAAAGTGACAGAAGAGAGCCACAGGTGTCCCAAGACCACCCTCCCTTTCCCGGCAAGGAGCCATGTGACCCCAGGGTACCGACCTCTGGGGTTATCTCAGGCTTGGCAGATGTACAGGTGGAACTTCTCTGCTCCTTGCCCCCAACGGGTAGCTTTTGTGAAATTAGTTGGCTTCGGGGATCGTTTAACTATGTGGCACAAAGAGTCCTGTGACCTGTCCAGTCACAGCTCTGTCGCTGGAACCTGAGAAAGGACATAGTCAAGACCTTCTCGGGGGCTGGGGCTGGGCTGTGTGGGCAGAGCACTGGCCTGGCACACAGGAAGCCCTGGGCTCCAGCCCTAGCACTGAATAAACCTTGTGTGACTGGCACATGCCTGTCACCCAGCCCTGGGGAGGTGCAGGCAGGAGATCAGGAGTTCCAAGCCAGCCTGGGCTACATGACAACCTGCCTTTAAAAAACAAGATAAGATAAAATAAGATAAGGTTGGGGCTGTAGGTGGGATAAAGAGCTTGCCTATTCATGTGTGAGGTAGCAGGTTTCACCCCCAATAGAGACAAAAGGGGGGATCTGAGGAGATCCTAGTTTGGATCACTGGAACCCACATTAACTCTGGGTGCAGTGGAGCATCTGTAACCCCAGAGCCTGAGGTGGGGACAGGAGAATCCTGGGGTTCTAAGACCCATCAGGTGAGCTCCAGACATGAGAAGAGATAGAGGACACCCATGTGTCCTCATGTGCATGCACACATGTGACATACATGCATCCACACACATCGCATACACAATGCACCCATGCACACACATGCAATGCATCCATGCACATGTAATGCATCCATCCATACACACATATGAAACACATGCATCCATGCACACACACACCTACAGGCATATGTATCTATGTATGTACATGAAACACATGTAAGCACACACAATACATCTGTGCACATGCAATGCATCCATGTATATACACACATACCAGCGGACACAAATGCACACAGAGATGCATGTGAACACATGTGTACACAATTATGTGCACATGTACACATATGTAAACACATGTGCATGTGTGCACCCACATGCACACACATAATATACATAGGCATGTACAAATTCACATGTGTGCATATACAATCACACATGTACACACACAGAAATACTTCCACATTCACATGCATGTACACACAGAAACCACACAGATATGCATCTGCACAAATACATTGCACACAGACATACACATGCATGCAGAAATGCATACAATTGGACATAAGTGCACACACGTGAGTGCACATTTATGCACAGTCATGTATGTATGATCACATATGTGCATGCATGTGAAAAACACACACAGCCATGTGTGCACACACACATGCACACACACGCTCACACCCTCTGGCTTGGCTGGGTGCCAATCTTTCAGCCAACAGCACATATCATGCAGGGTCCCCCCTCCCCCGCCCCGCAGGGGCCATCTGGGCTGGTTACATTGTGACCATTGTCTTTTGTTCCCAAGTCACACCAGATGGCAAATTATACATATTAAACCCAGGAAGAGCGCCCCAGGCTCCAGGCATTCTGGGGAGGAGGCTGCCCATTCCCAGCTAACCTTACAGGGGCTTTGGTGCCTGCTCAGAATAGAATTCTTCTGTGTTCTCTTCAGCCGGCTCAGATAGTCTTTCTTCTCTTCTCTCCCAACCCCCCCCCACACACCCAGGACCTGGTCTGTCCCTCTGACTGGCCTCAAACTATGTAGCTGGGGCTGGTCTCGAACTCCTGACCCTCTTGCACTGGGCTGACAGTGGTGCCCTGGACAGGTTGAAAAACTCCTCTGCGTGGGTGGACACTAGCTGAGAGCTTATTAAAAGCACAGGACACATTTTTTAATTCTTAAATATTGCACACTGTCACCCTAGCACTCTCAAGGGGGACGCAGCAACATAGGAGTTCAAGGTCAACCTCAGTTGCACAGTGAGTTTCAGTCCAGCCTGGGCTACCTGAGACCTTGTCTCAAGCAAAATAAACAAAGGGGGAAAAAAAACTTGTAGGAGTGCAAGGAAAGGTCAGAACTAAGTTGGAAGGTTCTAGAACACAGATGTTCCCTTATGGTGCCAGGTACTTGAGTCTCCGTTGACTGGTACATTTTGTAACTTTCTCACCAGGTGTTTGTTGTCTCTCCTGTGTTGAGGGGGATTCTGGGGTATAGGGGAGGGGAGGGGTGAGAGTAACCAGGGCTCTGTACTCAGCCCCTGACATTTACCTCTCTGATCTAGGGTCTCTCCCCCCCCCCCACTTCCCCAGCAATGGGGCCTACAACTCACACACAAGTCCCTTACTTCAACTCTGGGTCATGCAGGATATGGTGATAAACATTTGTTCAACTTTTAGTTTAGATTTTTTTTTGAGCTCTGTGTGTGTGTGTGTGTGTGTGTGTGTGTGTGTGTGTATCAGAGGGCACTGTGTGTGCCTGTGGAGGCCCAAGAGTGACTTAGGGTATCATCCGGGGTTGCTGTGCCTTCTTTTTTCTTTGCTCTGGGATTTCCTAGGCTCCGCCATCCAGGGCCAGAAGTACGGACCGCTGCCATTTCTGCCTGGTGTTTTTCTGCCTGGAATCCAAACTCACTTGGGACCTTCTGCTTGTGAGGCAGAAGCTTAACTCCTGAGCTGTCTCTCCAGCTTCCCATTTTTAAAAATATGAGTTCATTCATTATTGAAAGAGAGAGAAAGAGAGAGAGAAGGTGCACATAGCCTCATATGCACAGCCCACAGATGGCAGTCAGAGGTCAACTTTCAGAAGTCAGTTCTCTCCTCCCTTCATGTGGGCTTTTGGGGATCGAACTCAGGTTGCCAGGCTTGCACGCAGTGCCTTGATCACTGACTGAGCCATTTCACTGGCCCAGCAGTCATGTTTTGAACGCCTGTTGCTTAGGGTGATTGGTTAATGTGTGTGTTTAATTTTTTATTTTGGGGGTAGGTTCTTAAATAATGCAGGTTGTCCTCGAACAAACTACTATGCAGCAGGCTGACATTGAGGAATTGTTTATTTCAGAAGTCAGTTCTCACCAGGTGTCCAGGTTTGCAATCAGGCGCCCGACCCCCTGACTGACCTTGAACACGATCCTCCCACCTCCACATGGGATGGCAGGCCTGTGTTTCCACGCGGAGTTTATAGCTTTGTCTTTATCCCTTGAGGTCATCTCTAGCTACGTAGCCCAGGCTGGCCTGGAGCTGTGTCCTGCCTCAGTCTCCCTCCCCCCAAACGTTAGGCTCCTTAGTGGACGGAGCCGCCGCGCCCAGTCGCCGGCCGACTTAGGAAGTGGGTCAAGTTCACTGGTGCTTTCGCACTTGGCCACCAGCGGGCGCCGGCGAGCCCCAGCTCCGGGGAGCTGGGCTGCGCGCTCCCCGCAGGAATGCGGGCGCTGGGAGGGGAGGCGGCGCTGGCCTCCAGCCCGGAGCAGCTGCTGCCGCTGCCGCCGTCCAGCCCGCTGTCCCCTCCCCGGGACCCGCGGGGTTTGCAGCGCGGAGGCGCGAGAGGGGAGCAGCGGCTTTGTAGGGAATCAGTCTGACCCGGCTGGGTGGCTAGCGGTTGCCCCCCCCAACCCCACCCTACACCCCCTCACCCCAGGGCGCAGAGCCCAGGGCTTCCCGAGAAAAGGCTGAGCAAACCTCCTCCGGAGGTCAACAGATAATATTAACCCGTGGGTCCCAGGACCGCCAACCACCACTATTAATTTCATACACCAAGCGCGTCCCCGCGGTGAGGCGTCGCGTTTACCAGCACCGCGGCTAGTTGAGTGCACAGAGTGGAAACTGAGGCCCGGGAAGACACGGGATTGTGCCCCATGGGAGCGTGGGGACTAGGGGCGCCTCTCCCGGCCTCCGACCTGTAGCCCCCAACCACTGTTTTTGTTTGGTTTTGAGAAAGGATCTCTTGTAGCCCAGGCTGGCTCAAACTGACTGAGTAGGGGAAGAGAGCCAGCAGGACAACGTGACACCCCCCCCCCCCCCCCCCCCCACCCCCGCCTCTACCTCCCCACCCCTGGGATGACCGAAACTTTATTTTTATGTGTGCTTTTGTTTGATTCCACCACCACCCCCACCACCACCCCCGTGCATATGTGTGTGTGTCAGAGGGCACTGTGTGTCCCTGTGGAGAACCAAGGGTGACTTCAAGAATCATCCTGGATTGCTTCTACCTCCTTTTTGCTTTGCTCTGGGGTTTCCTAGGCTCTGCCTTCCAGGATATGGAGGTCTGATAATTTTATGTGATCTGAACTCAAGTCCTTCTGTTTGTGAGACAATGGATTTAACCCTTGAGCCATTTCTCCAGCTGTTTTCTCTTTTTTAAAAATATTCACTTATTTGAGAAACAGAGAGAGAGCAAGCAAGATAGAGAGGGGAGGGAGAGAGAGAGAGCAAGAGAGAGAATACATGTGGAGGTCAGAGGTCAACTTTCAGAAGTCACTTCTCTCCTTCTACTACATGGGCTCCAGGAATCGAACTCAGGTCTCCAAGTTTGCACACAGGCTCCCAAAGGGTTTCTGACACACTCCATGTGTTTTCTCCAATGCCGCAGACCCTGGGCTGGGTTTTCCCTATCTCTTTGGATGTCATGCGTCCCCCTTCCTCCACAAGGCCCCATCTCTTGACAGTGAGAACTGTCAAGAGACGTCAGTTCTGTTCCTGAAGAGAGATTGGAAGAAACCTGCACTGGGTAGCCCAGAACTAGGTAGCAGACTAGACTTCTGAGTTCAAGGCCAGTTTGGGCTACATAGTGAGATCTTGTCTTAGAGCAAACAGGTTGGAAAAATGGCTCAGTAGGTAAACCCCCCCCCCGCGCACCTAGAGGAAGACTGATAAGGGCTGGGAAGATGGATTAGGAGTCAAAACCTCTGTCTCAAGGCAGAAGGACCTGAGTTCAAATCCCACATAAAAATGCCAGGTGGGGGCTGGAGAGGTGGCTCAGGGGTTAAGCCTCTGCCTTGCAGGCAGAAGGTCCTGAGTTCGGATCCTAGACCCCACGTATAGACGCCTTGTCCATGGTTCTACACATACATACACACACATACATACGCTCACACACATACACGCACAATTGAATAAATAATAAATAATAAAAAATTAAACTTAAAAAAAATGCCAGGTGGGCAAGGCAGTGGCATGCAATTCTGGCCCTGGTGGGTGGAGGCCGGAAAACCTCAGAGCAAAGCAATCAAGAGGCAGAGCAATCCAGGGGGATTTCTGATGTCATCCTGGGGCCTCCACAGGCACATTAAGATACCAATTATTTTAAATCCATCAGCTTTGGCTAAATTGAAAATTCTTGAACACGCTCCCTGTTCCCGTGGCGTTCGAGAAGCCAGCGAGCTGACATATGGCTGTTGCTCTCCCAGGACAGGGATGAGCTGGAGTCGGAGTGGATAACACCCACCGCGATTACCAATGCATAGGTTCTCGGCCAACGTTATCTCACGGCAAAGCCTCGTGCAGACATGGGGTCACGTCCGCACACACGACTTAGTGCTTATATAACAGCCTGTTGACAGCTCCCCCCCTACCCCCGGAGGCCCAGGGCCTGTCAGCTGCAGATGAGCCTCAACTCCGAGTCTGTGTCCTCAGCAGGGAACACGTTGCAGATCCGCCCAAGGAAGGCTGTCCAGGCGGATGCAGAATCTCCAGCAGGTACTACTCAAGGGAGCTGAGTTCGAAAGCTGGTATACAGGATGCTCTTAGGGAAATGTAGGAAAGGAAGGAAGGGAGGAAGGGAGGGAGAGAAAGGGAAAAAGGGAAAGAAGGAAAGAAGAAAGAGAGAAAGAGAGATTATAATGTTGTTTTATTCCTTAAAAATATTCTGCGTTCCTTTTGAAAATTGTGTAGTAAAGAGATATGGTATAAATTTGCCATGACCTTTTTTTTTTTTTGAGACAGGGCCTCCCATAGCCCACGCTAGCCTCCAACTAGCTACATAAACTAAGGCAGGCCTCCGACTTCTGATCTTCTTGCCTTCATCTTCCAAGTGGTAGGATGACAGGCATGTGTCACCATGCATGGCTTTAGCCATTGTGTGTGTGTGTGCGTGTGTGTGTGTATCAGAGGGCACTGTGTATCCCTGTGGAGGCTCAAAGGTGACTTAGGGAATCATCCTGGATTGCTTCTACCTCCTTTTTGCTTTGCTTTGGTATTTCCCAGGCTCCGCCCACCAAGGCCAGAAGTACAGGCTGCTGCTATTTTTTTCTGCCTGTCTTACTTGGGACCTGGGATCTGAATTCAGGACCTTCTGCTTGCGAGACAGAGTCTTAACTCCTGAGCCATCTCTCCAGCCCTTTAGCTAGTTTTTAAAAGATATGTGTGTGTGTGTGTGTGTGTGTGTGTGTGTGTGTGTGTATGTGTGTGTGTGTGTGTGTTTGGCCAGAAGTCGATCTTGAATATCATTCCAAAGGAGCACCTTATTTCTTATTTTTCTTTCTTTCTTTTTTTTTTTGACATTTGTTTTGGGGTGTGTACTGCATCCATGCATGTGCACACCTGCCAACAAGAAGGTCACAGAGCAGCTTTCAGGAGTCAGTTCTGTCTTTCTGCCATGGGGCCTCCACAGATTGAACTCAGGTCCCCAGCTTTGCACTATCCCCAGATTGCCTGAGCCAACACACAGGCCCTGGTTGCTGTTGTTTTGAAATGGGTTCTCCTACCCTGGAGTAGCTTCCAATTTGCTCTGTAGCCCAGGCTAGCCTTGAACTCCCCATCCTTCTGCCTCTGCCTCCGGAGTGCTGGGATGACAGGTGTGCGCCTCCACACCTGACTTTGTGGTGTCTTTGTTTTCTCTTCTAGAATGTTCCCACCTGCAGTTGCTTGGATCTGTGGATGCAGACCCTCAGATACTGAGATGAGAAAGAGGCTACCCAAGGAGCAGGCCAAGAGGGGCTTGAGAAAGTCCTGGATTTGACCCTGGTCACAGGTCAGGTGGACCTCACGTCAGATCAGCCAGGAGGTGGAACATGGCCAGATGGTGGCTCTGTGGGTGAAGGGGCTGCTGCGAAGAGTGAGGACCCCAGTTCAGATCCCCGGAGCCCACAGCAAAGCCCTGTGTGGCAGTGCATGCCCTTGCGTGGGCAGAAGACTTGGGAAGGCCCTGGGGTCACTGGCCCGCCCAGCTGACTGAATTGGGGAGCTCTGAGCTCAGCAACAGACTCTGTCTCAAGAAATAAATAGTTGGGGGCTGGAGAGGTGGCTCAGGGGTTAAGCCTCTGCCTTGCAGGCAGAAGGTCCTGAGTTCGGATCCCAGATCCCACGTATAGACGCCAGGCGGAAGCGGGGGCGGCCTGCGTTTCTGGTCCTGGTAGGGCGGAGCCTGTGAATCCCGGGGCAGAGTAAACAAGGAGGAGGTGGAGGCGTCCATGGTGGTTCCCAAATTCATCCGTGGTTCTACACATACACACATGCGTGCACATGCATACGCACACACGCATAATTGAATAAATAATAATTTTAAAAAAATTAAAAAAAAAAGAAATAAATAGTTAAAGAAGGCTCCCATGTCAGGGTCTCCACGTGTGCCTGCAAGGGGTGTACAGGTGCACATGTGTGCATGCACACCTCACCTATACCACGTACAACACGCCACCCACATGTGCACACTACACACATGTGCACGACACATGTACATAGCACACATGTACACAGCACACACACATGCATGTCCACACACATATGTGTACCCACACGTGCACAGGCACACACATGCTTATTACACACACATGTATATCATACATGTGCACACATGTATGTACCACACACATGTACAACACATTCATGTCACACATATGAGCACACCCACTCACACACATGCACACAGTACACATAGGAATGTGTATCACATACATGCGCACCACACGCACACATTAAAAAAATACTGAAAGAGGTAATTGCTGATAGAGCACATGCTTAGCTTGCTGGAAGCTCTGGGTTCCATTCACTGCGTCTTGTGCAAAGAAAAAGGAGCTCAGGGAAGATGGAGAAGAAAGAGGAGAGAAGACAGAAAGAAGAAGGAAGGAAGGAAGGGAAGGAGGGAGAAAGGGAGGGAGAGAAGGAGGAAGGAAGGAGGGAAGGAAGGGAGGGAGGGAGGAAGGAAGGAAAAGGAAACAAAAGGAATTCACATTCAGTAACTGGCTTGACTTAATATTAACTCATTCTTGTGAATTGTGACCCACCAACTCACACGTTCCCAATTTATCGAAATATGCCTCACTGTCTTCAATTTTGAATCTAAATTCTTCTGTTCTGCTTTTCTTTCTCAAATAATTTCCTTAAATAAATAAATTACATTTGTTTATTTATTTACTTAGTCAAATGGAGATGGACAAGCAGTTACCTCTGAGCCCCGCCCCCAGCCTGCATAAATGACAGCTGACCGAGGCGGGGTCGGAGCCCGTGGCGGTGGGGGTGAGTAGAGGTCAGGGTGAAGCCTGTGGATTCCATCGCTGTGGGTTTCCCTACAGTTTTGGGGGGAGGGGGGCTGGCAGTGCCAGGATCCCTCTCCCACACCCACATTCCAGCCGCTTAGCCAAGCCAGGTCCAGCCCAGGGCCACAGCAGGGGGCACCTGTTGAGAGTGACAAGCTCAGGGACCCTGGTACTTCTGGCTGGCTGCTGTGGGGGTGTTGGCTCTTGGCAGCAGTCAGAGGGGGCAGGAGACTCTCAGAGGCCTCTGATTGCTGAAGGCAGCCCCCAAGCCTGCCCCTCTGGGAAGATAAGCCTGAGACCCCAATCCCTGGCTGGTGGGGCCCATCACCTCAGGTAGTTGAGTTCCAGTGCTCGCTCTCTCTCTCCCGCTCCCTTCTCTCTTCTCCTCCCTCCTTCCCTGTCTCCTTCCTTGTCTTGTCTTTATCTTTCCTTTTCTATTTTCTCTCATCCACCTTACTCTCTTTATCCCTCTTTCCTTATTCCTTTTTCCTTTTCCCTCCTTCCTTCCTTCCTTCCTTCCTTCCTTCCTTCCTTCCTTCCTTCCTTCCTTCCTTCCTTCCTTCCTTCTTTCCTTCCTTCCTTCCTTCCTCCCTCTCTCCCTCCCTCCTTTCTATCTGTCTGTCATCTTTTTTTTTTTTTTTTTGAGACAGGGCCCTGCTATGTAGCATGGGCTGGCCTTGAACTTGAAATCCTCTTATTTCTGCCTCCCCTTTGCTGGTGTGAACCCCACATAGGACCCCATGCGAATTCATCTCCTTTGCTTTATAACACGTGCATACCAGTCAGAGTCTGGGATACCAACACATAATATGCTGAGCAGTGACCTCTCAGGGGCTGGGGAGTCGTTCAGTCAGTGACATGGTAGTCATGGGGACCCATCTGAGGGCAGGCTTCATCTGGCCGGCTCGGGTTCGAGTGTGGCTTTCCTTTCCCCTGCTGGGCACCAGGGTTTCTTATCTATGGACTGACAGTTAAGAGCAGCTTGATCTCGCAGGTGGCAAGGTTCACAAACTGACTAACAAAAAGTTTTCCTGTGACCCCGAATGCAGTGTGTCTGTGTGCTGCACGAGGTTGGGGGTTGGTCACATCGCAGAGCTGTGGCGTTTTGGAGCCAGGGACAATCCCGTTCTGGCCCATTCATCTCGGCCCCACGCGTTTTGGGAGGCAGCTGCAGGCCAGGCACCGGAGGCCAAGGCTGAGGAGGCGAGGCCAGCGGAAGAGGAGGCTGTGGAACGTCCTGACGTATAGGCTTCCGGAAGCATCCAGGGTCTTGAGGGCCACCAATGGGAGGTAGCGGAGGTTGGTCTGTCTGCGCAGGGGTGGTCTGGGGGAACCGATGACTTTGGCGGTAACCTGTAGGATGGAGCCCTGAGCTCTCTGCGTGAACTTGCAATGCTCCCCAGAGTAGTGCTCCCCAGAATAGTACTTCCCAACAGCAGTATTCTCCGGAATTAGTGCTCCCTAGCACCAGTGTTCTGCAGTGTTCTCCACATCACTGTCAATGCTCCCCAGCCTAGTGCTTCCCAGTATCAGAGTAGTGCTCCCCAATATCAGGGTACTGCTCCCCAGCATCAGCGTAGTGCTCCTCAGCATAGTGTTCCCCAGCATAGTGCTTCCCAACAGCAGTACTCTCCGGAATCAGTGCTCCCTAGCACCAGTGTTCAGCAGTGTTCTCCACATCACTCTCAGTGCTCCCCAGCATAGTGCTTCCCAGCACAATGCTCCCCAGCATCAGCATAATGCTCCCCAGCATCAGCGTAGTGCTCCCCAGCATAGTGCTCCCTAGTACCGTGCTCCCCAGCATAGTGCTCCCCAGCATCAGCACAGTGCTCCCCAGCATTGTGCTCCCCAGCATCAGCATAGTGCTCCCCAGCATCAGCACAGTGCTCCCCAGCACAGTGCCCCCTGGCATCGGTGCTTCCCAGTGTAGTGCTCCCCAGCCCCCACACTCACCTGGGCCACCTCCCCTGGGCTCTGTCCCACGGGGCAGAAGAGCAGCCCGGAGGCTGGGAGGTACTGGTCCTGGAAGTAGCTTAAGGTATCAGGGTCGGTGCCGGGGAACTCAGCCTCGGCCACTTGAGCCAGGAGCTTCTCTTCAAAGTTGGTGAAAACGGGGCCCGGCTCCACCAGGGAGACGCTGGGGACAGGCCAGGGCTGGTGGGTGGGGGACCCAGCAGACTCCTGACTGTCTGACTGTTGTCCTCCCCCCAGGTCCCCAGCATCACCACCGTCATTGTGGTTGTTAGTTTTTACAATGCTGGGGATTGAATCATGATTTCATGCATGTGGGGCAAGCGCTTTACCCGCTGAGCTGCCTCCACGGTTCTCCCCTTCAGTCCTCCCCTTCAATCCTCCCTGTGAGTCCTCCCTCATCAGTCAGTCCTCTGGATTAGTCCTCCTCTGTCAATCCTCCTTAGTCCTCTCCCTAACATGCCCCCTTTCTTCTGTGCTCCTGTCCTTCCCTGCTCCCTCCACTTTGTAAAAACCTAATTTCATCAGCACGTGTTGGTCTCTTGGTAACATTGTCTTACATGCATGTAACATGTTTTGGTCATATTCACCCAGTATGGTCTCTGCAGAGCTCCTTCCTCTTCCCAGCTTGCACCTTCATGGAGTGTGGGTGAAGAGCTCCTGACCAATGGCTACACCACTGAAGAAAGGGTCTCTCCCTTCCCCAGGGCCTGTTAACTGCCTATCAATCCTCAGGAAGAGGTGGAGTTTGTGAGTCCCTCCCCTAGCAACCCTGAACTCTATAACCTGCTCAGGGACTTTGCCCTCCTGAGAATCATTGCCTATCAATCCTCCGGGATGGACGGGGCTTCATGAGTCCTTCCCCCAGTATCCATTGGCTGCCTGTCAGTCTTCAGAAAGGGGTGGGGCCTTGTGAGCCCCTCCCCCTAGTACCATTGCCTGCCTATCAATCCTCAGGGAGGGGCGGGGCACCACAAGCCCCTCCCACTAGCCACCCCTGCCTTCTCCCCTCTCTCCCTTTCTCCCGCCCAGCACCCGCTCCTTGTCCCCACACAGCTCGGGTACCAGCCTCACAAGACATTGAACTGGCGCATCTGGATGGCGAGGCTCTCGAAGAATCCTTCCAGGGCGAACTTGGAGGCGGCGTAGACGTCATTGAACACGACCCCTGGGAGGATGGGGAAGAAGGACTCTCGCTAAGGGACTCCTGGGTGCTAGAGTGGGGAGCGGGGCGCAGAGCTAGGAGGACTGGGGTATTCACATGAGGGCTGGTGCATGCCATTGTGCATGGCATTATGACATATGGGGGCTCCACTAGCCGCCACCGACCTATTTCCCATCATTCTGTGTATCCTTAGTCCGTTTGGATGTGGGGTCTCTGGGGTCCATGGGGACAGGGCCTTAGGCTCCTCAGAGGCAAGTGATGATCAGGACCCCTGGGGTCACCTTGCAGGTGTTTCGAGAAGGATTCAAAGGGGAAGAAGTTCCCAGCCTAGGCCAGAGCAGACATCACTAATCAACCCCAGCTGTCTTTCCTACTGAGTCTCTGGAGCCTAAATCTTACGCATCTCCAGGGCCTCTGGGGAGGTGTCTTGGGAGAAAGAGTTTGGGTGGCTGCTTTGTGGGGGGGAGTGATGGGGAGAGTAATCTGGAGATGCCCAGATGTGGAGACAGCTCAGCAGATGGGCCTGTTTTGTAAATCTGGGGGCCTGAGTTCGATTCCCAGAAGCCCACACAGACTGGAAGGATTTAGCAATGACTTCAGAAGAGCTACGTGGCTGGCTGCTTATCAAATGCCAGGGAAGCTTCTTACCCATACCCCCTAGCAGCCGTTAACTGTAGCTCCTCAGGGACGTGAGTGTAGATGACATGCATACCATCCCTCTCGACTGTTGCCCTGGGGCAGACATGCTTAATCAATCACAGAGCATTTCCCTCCTGTCCCTGGAATATCCTAGCATCTACCTGGGACACATTGTGGGGGGAAGGACCGGGGAGAAAGGAGTACGGAATCTTTAAGGGCTCACCCTGCAGCCCCATGACACTGCTGACTACCACGATGTGCCCTTGGCATCTTTTCTTCATGCCCGGAAGCACAGCTTTGACCAGACGGACGGCCCCGAAGAAGTTGGTGTCGAACACGTTCTGCATGGTGGGGATGCTGAGCCCCTCCAGGGGCCCCACCAGGCCCACTCCAGCATTGTTCACTAAGGGGGTATACAGACAGCATGACGCCCAATAATCCCAGTCCTCCTGGGGGGGGTTACAGAACACTTGGATTATCTTTAAATAGCTATTTTTTTCCCTTTGGTACAGGACCTGGGCTCAGGGTGGGGGGAAGAGCTACTAGGAAACAGAGTTCTTGTAATGTCTGAGCAATTCTTTCTCTCCCCCAGATTGCCCCAACGTGGCTACACCCGCCCTCCTCAGCACGTCCCACAGGAACCGTGAGTGGCTGATTCTTCATCTTGTCTTCTCCAAATGACTCACGCCAGTGATTTTCCCAGCTGCATATGGTTTCCTCCCCGTATGAGAACGTCTCCCTGGGATGTCTCTTCTCTCCCAGGCACCCCATGACTTCTCCCATCTCCCATAGATCCGTGTCCCCCAGCTTCTTGGGCAACTGGTCTATCTAACACTTTTATCCAGGGCAGGAAGTGATTGAGGAGTGATTATCTGATTGAGGAGTATCTGCTAGGTGCAGAACGGGTGACCCTCAGGGGGCCATACTAAAGCTCACCCAGCACGTCCATGCGTCCTTCTTGGATGTGATTCAGACATTGAACCACGGATTCCTCACTGCAGACATCCAGCTGGACCACATGGAGGGTCTTTCCCAGGACCTCCCCGGCCACTGCCTCCAGTGGTTCCTTCTTTTCCAGGTCCCTCATGGTGGCCACCACTGGGGGGGGCACAGAGGGCAGAGCTTGGGTGTGGCTAGCCACTAGTGCTTGATATTGTCATGGGTTGTGTGTGTGCAGGTCAGAGGTGAAGGTTGACATCATGCCTCAGTCATGTGTGTGTGTGTGTGTGTGTGTGTGTGTGTGTGTGTGTGTGTGTGTGTTGAGGGCACATGTGTCCCTGTGGAGGCCCAAGGTTGACATTGGGAATCATCCTGCATTGCTTCTACCTCCTTTTTGTTTTGCTCTGGGGTTTCCCAGGCTCCGCCCTCATGGGCTGGAAGTGCAGGTCGTCACCGTTTCCATCCAGCATTTTTATGTGGGATCTAGGGATTTGAACTCAGGTCCTTTCGCTTGTAAGACAAAGGCTTTAACCCCTGAGCCGTCTCCCCAGCCCCTGCTTTTTGTGTTTGGAGTAGGAGCTCATGGCCTTGGATGGCCTAGAAGTTTGTATCCAGACCGGGCCAACTTTGAACTTGTAGAGATCCCCCTGCCTCAGCCTCCAGAGTCCCGAGATGACAGGTCTGCGCCTCCATGCCTGGCTGACGATGAGGCTAGAACTCGGGGCTGCGAGTGCTCCACCTTCTGAGCCCTAACCAGTAACCTCATCTCCTCAGTGACACACAGACAGGGAGTGACGTCACCAGGCGATGGCGGGACTAGGTGACTGACTGACCGGATGCACTTGGAGTGGCTCTGGGTGCCTAGTGGACATGACCTCAGCCGGGAGCTGGGAATAGTTCATTCCTATCCTCCCCGCCCACCCAACACTCAGGAGACTGAGGCAGGAGGGTCATGGGTTCAAGTCCAGACACACACACACACACACATACACACACACACACACACACACACAAAATAGAGTTTGGAGAGATGGCTCAGTGGTTAAAACATTCAGACACAGAACTGTGGGCGCTTCTAACCCAGAGGGCAGAGGGCTGGACACTCAGGCCTGCCCATTGGAGCAAAGCCTCACCCCCCCCAGCTGCCTGGTCTTAAGCAACTGCCCTCCGCCTGCTGTGGGTGAGAGGTGTATAGTGGGGTGACCTACTTTCTGGAGTGGTGATTAGAGGATCTGTGGGAGCCCCAGGGCTCCCTTAATCCCCCAAGGTCAGGTCTGGCAGAAGGCAGTTAACAGTCTTATCTGGAAACTACAATCATTTGGGGGGGAGCCTGTGCCGGGGGGAGGGGGTGTCTGCTTTCAGGGGTGCTCCAGCTTCAGAGGTACCTTCTGGGACAGCCCTTCTAAAAATACTAACCCCTTCCTGCTCCACAACCCTTCCTCCACCTCATTATTTTAGCACTTTATCACCCCAGATGTATCTCATCTTTCCCTCCCTTTCTGTTTTTGGACGTGTGTGATGTATGTGTGTGCTCGCGAGAGCACGTGCACACGTGCATGGGTATGCATGTCCACTTGCCTATGCCCATGCCCCACCACACCCTGTGTGTGTGAAGGCCAGAGGTCAATACTGGGCGTCGTCCTCCATCATTCTCATTCTTATTTATTTGTCTGGTTCTGAGATGGGGGGGGCTCTCGCTGGACCTGAAGTTCACTGACTTAGCTGGGACCCCCGGTGTCTGACACCCCAACCCATGCTGGGACTTCAGACCACCAGCACTATATCCAGAGCTCTCTCTCTCTCTCTCTCTCTCTCTCTCTCTCTCTCTCTCTCTCTGTCTCTCTCTGTCCTCTTCCTCCTCCTTTCTTTTCAAAGAACAATTTTCAGAACCCAAGTCCTCTTCTCCCTCTATGCGGGTCCCAGGGTGGAGCTCAGTCTGTGCATGGGGACCTTTACCCACTGAGCTATCTCTCTAGAACCCCCCCCCACCAGCTTTTTTTAATTTTTTTTTTTTATTCAACTGTGCGCATGTGCGTGTGTATGTGCGCGCGCGCGCGCGTCTGTGTGTGTGGTGTGTGTGTGTGTCTGTGTATGTGTAGAACCACGGACGAATTCGCGAACCACCATGGACGCCTCCACCTCCTTCTGCCCCGGGATTCACAGGCTCCGCCCTACCAGGACCAGAAGCGCAGACCGCCCCCACTTCCGCCTGGCGTCTATACGTGGGATCTGGGATCCGAACTCAGGAC
This sequence comes from Typhlomys cinereus, assembly GCA_023101885.1. Taxonomy (NCBI): domain Eukaryota; kingdom Metazoa; phylum Chordata; class Mammalia; order Rodentia; family Platacanthomyidae; genus Typhlomys; species Typhlomys cinereus. The sequence continues at coordinate 88,799 of JALPQD010000967.1, read as the reverse complement.
CTTCCACCTGCAAGGCGGAGGCTTAACCCCTGAGCCACCTCTCCAGCCCCTCCACCAGCTTTTTAAAATGCAAATGCTGGGGATCCAATTCAGGTCCTTGTGCACACGGTACTTGACTGATTGAGCCTTTGCCCTGGGTTGCTCTCTCTCTCTCTCTCTCTCTCTCTCTCTCTCTCTCTCTCTCTCTCTCTCTCTCTCCTTCTTTCTATTTTCTTTTCAAGAAAAGCCATAGGCAGCCCAGGCTGGCCTGAGACTCACCCTGTAGCCCAGGTTGCCTCAGACCCTGAGGGCCAGCAGTGTTTGTGCCCACCATGCCCGGCTCAATCTCTTGTTCCCAACTGTACTTCCTGCCTGGTACCCAGTGCTCAAAGAACATTTGTAGATGAGGGAAAGATCCCTGGAGGGGACCACAGGAAGGGGGCATCCACCCGAGTGTCCTGGGTCTCCCCAAATCCTTCAGTACAGTCTGTGATGGAAGAGTGGGCTGCTACAGCTGGGGATGTCTTGTCTTGAGGGGACATGTCTTACCCTGGAGGGGGCTCATCTTACCCTGGTAGCACTTTCCGGGGTCCTGAGCCAGCCGCACCGCCAGTTCCAAGCCAATCCCGGACAAACAGCCAGAGATGAGCACCGTCCAGGGCTGAGAGGCCATGTTGATCCTTCCCTGGCTCGGGAGCCCCCCACTGCACCTGAAATGTCTTGCTGCTAAGCCTCCTGAGCCCCGGAAGATCTCTAAGAACGGGGAGATGGGAGTGTGGCCCCGGAAGGGAGTGGGAGAGACTGTGCAACTCTGTAGACACACACCACACACACGCACACCACATACACTCACGCCATACACATGCACACCACACACATGCACACCACACATGAACACAAATGCATGAACACATATACACGCACGCCATTTACATGCGCACACACGTACACACATGCACACCATATACACGAGTGCATGCAGAAACACACACATGCACTCATGAACACACATGCACACCACACACATGCACATCACACATGAACACAAATGCATGAACACACATACACGCATGCCATTTACATGCGCACACACGTACACACATGCACACCATATACACGAGTGCATGCAGAAACACACACATGCACTCACGAACACACATGCACACCACACACATGCACATCACACATGAACACAAATGCACACGTGAACACACATACACACCACATACACACATGCACATAGAAACACACATGCACATACAAACACATGCACATATGAACACACACATAACGTACATGCACATACCACATACACACATACACACATGAACACACATGCACACACGCTCACATCACACACACACAGGCACACACCACACACATGCACATGCATGCACACATGGCACACATGCACACATGAACGCATACATGTGTGTACACACATGCATATACATGCCATATGAGCATGCACACATCACATGTGTGAACACTTGAGAGCAAGCATGCGCTCACGCGCACGCACACACACACACACACACACACACACACACACACACACACATTCCCTGCCATTGACTTCACCCACCCAAGCTTACCTTCTTCGGGTCGGTGTGTAACAGCATCAGTGTTCATCCGGGAACTGGGGCATCACAAAGGAGCGTTTAAGGCCAGTTTGGGAAATTTAGCAAGAGTGTCTCAACATGAAAATGAGTGAATAAAAAGGCCAAAGGTTAAAGCCCAAGCCTGGACCTGATCCCCAGCACTATGAAGACCCACAAATTCACACACACATACACTCACACTTATACACACTCACACACATTCATTTACACACTCATTTACACACAGTCACACACACAATTACACATTCACAGTCACACATATTCACAAACATATATACTCATCATAAATACATCGTCGACACATACATGTTCACATGCATATACACATACAACTACACATACACACACCTCCACATTTACTCACATATACTCATACACAGACACACACATATATACACCATACACACACCACACACACCACACATACACATATACACATCTCACACACACACCACATATATATACACTATATACACAGGTAGCATGCATACACACATAAATCATACATACTCATTTTTAATTGCAATAGTCTACTTTTTGTGAGTTTTGTGTGTGCTGTGTATATGTTGTATGTGCATTGTGTACATTGTGTCTGTATATTGTATGTGGTTTGATGTGTGTTGTGTATATGTTGTATGTGGGTTGTATGTGTATGTTGTATGTGGTCTGCTGTGTGTGTGTCCATGTGGTCCTGTCCATATATCTGAGGCGGCGTCTCTCCCTGGCCTGGAGACCCAGGGACCTGTCCGTCCTCTGCCTCCCCAGGGACGAGATCACAAACACGCAACAGCTTTTCAGGTGGGTTCTGGAGACTTGAACTCAGGTCCTCCTTCTTGGAGGCACCACCTTACCTATTCCTTCCAGCTTTTCTTGAGGTGCCCTGGCACCCAGACTGAATTTGAACCCAGCTCCCCAAATGCTGGAGCTCCAGTCTTGTGTCACCCCACCTGACTTACAGCTGATTTTTATTTTTATTATTATGCCTGTAAAAGACCACAGATAGGAAACCTTAGATAGACAGAAAGAGAGGAGACAGGATCGGTCACAAAGGTGTCAATACAACTATGTTGGGCTGAGAGGGCTTGTGTAGCATTCATAAGGCCCTGGGTTCAATACCCAGCACTGGAATTTAAAAAAAAAAGTTAGTAGATGACTGCAAGTTGGACTACAGAGAGAACTTCCTAGCAAGGCAAGCAGGGTTGAAACTGGGTGAAACTCTTTTACTTGGAAAAATCTCAGTCCCTCTGGGGAGGGCAGGAGAGAGGCTGTTTGGGGGAGGTCCTCTCTTTTTCTCTCCACGCCAGGGGGTCCCCACCTCTTTTTCCAGCCAACTGGGGCTCCACCCCCTTCTCTCCAGGGACATAGAGACTCTTTGTCTGAATTGCTGAGGCTGGAAGGGAGCTGCCTGCCCGCTTCTCCGGGCTCCCGTGGGGTGAGGTGGGGGCGGGGTTCTTGGGCTACCGGGACCCGCCCCTGGATTTCTCCCTGGGGATCCCTGTAAATCTTGCCTGTCTGTTCCTGCTAAATGCACACAGAGGTGGCTACCTGACAAGGTAGGGATGGGAAGGGGGATAGGGAATGGGGGGGTGCTTCTGGGCTTCTTGGGGTCCCTGCAGCGATGGCGTCAATCCAGCACCCCCTGAGGCAGAGTCCTGCATTACAATACGGTTTAGGATTGGGGTGCTGGCCCTGCTCTTGAGGCCTCTGTTGGAAGTGGAAGTGAATTCCTTTCTTTGGAGATTAGAGAAAAATAACTTTGAGGCCAAGGAGATGTTCAGTCGGCAAAGCACCTGCCATGCAAACACGAGGGCCTGAATTCAAATTCTCTCACCTACGTGAAAACCGTCTTTTTAACCCCAGCGTTTGGGGCTGGAGAGGTGGCTCAGGGGTTAAGCCTCCGCCTTGCAGGCGGAAGGTCCCGAGTTCGGATCCCAGATCCCACGTATAGACGCCAGGCGGAAGCGGGGGCGGCCTGCGCTTCTGGTCCTGGTAGGGCGGAGCCTGTGAATCCCGGGGCAGAAGGAGATGGAGGCGTCCATGGTGGTTCGCGAATTCGTCCGTGGTTCTACACATACACAGACACACGCACACACAGATACACACGCGCGCGCACATACACACGCACATGCGCACAGTTGAATAAATAATAATAATAATAAAAAAAAATTTAACCCCAGCGTTTGTGGGGGGGGCAGGGACAGAGATGGGTAAACCTAGGGGTTCAATGAGGAGCTCCCGTTTCAGCGAATGATGTGGACAGTGACAGAGGAAGACATCCAAAAAATCAGTCCTCTCCTGGCCTCCACGTGCCTAGGCACACATGCGTGCAAACATACTTGTGCGCACACCTTGAAAAAATAAAGTGTGGGGCTGGTGAGGTGGCTCAGGGGTTAAGCCTCTGCCTTGCAGGTGGAAAGTCCTGAGTTCGGATCCTAAACCCCATGTATAGACACCAGGTGGAAGCAGGGACGGACTGCGCTTCTGGTCCTGGTAGGGCGGAGCCTGTGAATCCCGGGGCAGAGTAAACAAGGAGGAGATGGAGGCGGTCCATGGTGGTTCCCGAATTCGTCCATGGTTCTACACACACACACACACACATACACGCACGCACACACACACACACACACACACACACACACACATACACAAGCACAATTGAATAAATAACTTAAAAAAAGAAAAAATAAAGTGTGATGAGAGGCTGAAAGTGTGTCTTGGGGATCTATGGTAAGAGTTGGGGGGGTGCCAGGCATCTAATGGGAATTTAAAAATATTTTGCTTATTGTTACTAATATGAGAGAGGGAGAGAGAGAAGGTACATGCGTACATGACATCCCAGGCAAAGGGGAATAGGATAGAGGTCAGAGAACAACTTTCAGAAGCTAGTTCTCGCCTACCACCAAGTGGGCATCTGGGGATCGAACTCGGGCTGCCAGGTTTGGAAGGAGACGCCTGCTGTGCTGAGCCATCTCGCTGACCCCTCGTCTGATGATATTTGAATGGATGGATGAAGGTTTAGGGGTGGTTCTGGGAAGATAGTTTGAGGACCTAAGGTGAAGTGTGTAGGTGGAACGGGGTCTCTGAAGGGTAGGTTTTTGAGGAAAAGGCTGGGAACTCTTCCAGAAAAGGGTTTATTTTACAGCTAGACCCGGGCCCGTCTGAAGGAAGTTAATGAAGGTGGTCTTTGAGGGTGTCTGTTGGAAGGCAAGAGCTTAGCCCAGGGCTGGAAACCCCCGCCCCTCCGGAATTCTAGAGCTGAAAGGAGAGGCCTTTCTCCTCCGCTTGAGGGGTGGGGCGGGAGCGCCCCAGCTCCCAGCCAGCCAATCAATGCCGGGCGCCAACTTTCTCCGGCTTCAGCTGCGGCTCCCCCGCCTCCCGCCTGCCCCGCCTGGCCTCGGGCGCTGGAGCGCAGGGCGCGGCCGGGGCGGGGTGTCCAGCAGTCTCCTGCTGATCCCCACGGCCGTAGGCTTCAGACCGTGACTGCGCCCCAAGCCGCCGGGGGAGGGGGAGAGTCGCCGCGCCCGCAGCCTGGTTCCCTCCTCGGCTTGGGCGCACGGGACCCCCATAGGGATGGGAAGCAGCCGGAGCTGGGGCCAGCGACCGGCCGGCCTATGCCTGCTGCTGACCGCGCTGCCGCTTCTGACCCGGACTCTGGCCGGTGAGCTGGACAGGGGGGAGTGCTAACCCTTAGGGGTGCAGAAGAAACCCCCAGGCAAACTAGGGCACTCGAGAGCACGTGGGGATCATGCATCGAATGTGACGATGGGCACAGGAGGGTCTGAGGGTAGACCCTGCGTGAATGTGACAGCTGGGGGGCAGCCCCGCTGGGAAATGTGTGACAGTTTATTTGGGATGGGGCCCGGGAGGGGGGAGCAATCAGCATGAATGTGGCCAGTGTGGTGGCACAGGACTGTTATGTCAACGCCCCGGGAGGCCGAGGCAGGAGGCTCATGAGTTCAAGGCCAGCCTCGGCTATTTAGAAAGTTGGAGAGTTGGAGGCCAGCCTCCGCTACCTAGCCAGACTGTCTCAAATAAAAAAGGGATGATGGTGTATGTGCAGAAGGAGACTTAGATGTGACTCAGTGGTTAGGGTGCACGAGCCCTGGGTTTTATCCCCAGGGACCGAATCAACAGGGTGCACGTCTGTTACCCCAGCACCCAGAGGTGGAGGCAGATGGATCAGAACTTCAAGGCCAGCGTTGGCTACTTAGCTAATTGGTTAGTTTGAGCTGCATGAGACCCTAGCTTAATGAGAATAATAGAATTTATAGGGGTGTATATGGATTCCTGCAGATGCTCAGAGGGAAGTACGGAACTTGGATGTGAACTTGGAGGCAGTCCAGGGGGGGGGGGGGGGGAGTGTACGTTGTCCTGTGTGAATAGTCTCTAGGGGCTGTATTTTTTTCTTTATATTTACTTTTTTCTTTTTTAGACAGACTGGCCTCTAAATTTCTCTGTAGCCGAGGCTGGCCTTGAACTCTTGATCCTCCTGCCTCTACCTCCCCAGTGCTGGGGTGACAGGGGGCCCCAACCCCATGAAGCTTATTTTGAGAGTGATTGTGCGCGCGCGCGTGTGTGTGTGTGTGTGGTGTGTCACAGGTGTGATTTGGTGTCTCTGGCTGGCCAGGTAAGGGTTGGCTGGCATTTGGGCGGGCAGATTATTGCCCACAAAGACATGAGTGGTTGAAGAATCGTGGTTAGTGGTGATTGGGGCGGTAACAGTAGATGAGGGCAGTTTGGGGGGGTCCCTATTTCGCTCTGTACCTCTCCCAATGGCAAGACCCCTCCCCGGTCCTCCCCTGCCCTCCATGACTCCAGCCCCTCTTTCTCCTCACTCCGTTCCCCCCCCACCCCGCACTCCCCCAGCGCATCAGCACCATGGATAGAGCCGTGGGGAGGGCCGCCTCAGAGGGGCGAGGCGGGGCGGGGCCCAGGGCAGGGAGCCCGGGGGCGACCAAAGTAGTCGTGTCTCCTGGTCCCAGCCGCAACTGCCTGGGGCGTCGTCTTTTCTTTTTCTTTCCCATAGACTTTCTCAGGGTCTCTCCCCCTCTCCCCCACACACACTCAAGGGGGTCCCCGGGGCCAAGGGACGGGTGAGTCACCGGCTGACGCACGCCCAGATGTGAGCATCGCCGGGTGCCCCACCCCGCCCCGCTGGGTTCTGGGCGTGTGTGTTGGGTGGGTGGGGGGGATTGTTGAGAAATGGGGGGGGGCCAGGTTAGAAGGTGGGTCACCAAGGCTTCTCTGAGTTAGACCCCCATTGTCGAACTTACAGTTAAGGGGGGACCTGCCTACACCCTCCACGCCCGCACTCCCCATTTGGACCACTTTCTCTATAGTCTAGGGACATAGCTTGGCCACGTGGGTAACCCCATGTTGGTCCACGCCCCATTCCCACGCTCCCGCAGCCCTAAGATCATGCAATCGCCACCCTTGGGACGCCAGGAATGTACCGCACCACACTGTGGCCACGCCCAGGCAAACCCCAGGAGGCCCCCCCAGGCCATGACATAGACCTTCAATGCTTTCAAAATCTCCACGTGAACCCCCTACCCCTCCCATTTAACATTCACAGCCAGTCGCCTCCTACTGGGTCACATTTTCCCCCTCGGTGCATGGCGTGGGAGACATCTCCGAGTGGGTTAACAGCCAAATTATCCTCTTGAAAGTCTGACGTATGGAACGTGCAGGGTCGCAGCATTGAGGGTGGGCACAGTTTACAGCTGCAGGATGTCATGTGTGTGCATGGGGGTGTGGTGGGTCCCACCCCCCACCCTTCTACAATCTAGCCCTTATTACCCAGCATCTCCAAGGAGACCTCTTGAACAGTTTAGGGAAGGGAAGCATATGGGGAGAGGGGTGGGAGGAGAGTGTGTGGGTGGCAGCTCCCCTCTCCTGGCAACAAAGCTCAATACCTTGTGTGAGCAGTGTGTGTCTGTGTGTGTGAGTGTGTGTCTGTGTGTATCTATGTGTGTGTGTGTCTGTGTGTGAGTGTGTGTTTGTGTGTGTGAGTGTGTATGTCAGTGTGTGTGTGTCTGTGGGTGTATGTGTGTCAGTGTGAGAGTGTGTAAGAGTGTCTGTGTGTATATCTGTATGTGTGTGTAAGTATGTGAGAGTGTGTTTGTGTGTGTGTTTGTGTGTATGAGTGTGTATGTGTCTGTGTATATCCATATGAGTGTCTGTGTGTGAGTGTGTATATGTGTGCCTGTGTGTGTTTGTGTGCATGTGCGTGTGTGTGAGTGTGTATGTTTGTGGATATGAGTGTGTGTGTTTGTGTGCATGTGCGTGTGTGTATATATGTCAGTGTATGAGTGTGTCTGTGTGTATGTATATGAGTGTGAATCTGTGTGTGTATCTGTGTCTCAGTGTGAGATTGTAAGTGTCTGTGTGTGTATCTGTATGTGTGAGTGTGTGAATGTGTGAGTGTGTATCTCTGTGTGTGTGAATGTGTGAGCCTGCGTGTCTGTCTGTGAGTGTGTGTGTATGTGTGTGAGTGTATGTGTGTGAGTGTCAGTGTGTGAGTGTGCGTGAGTGTGTGTGTTAGTGTGTGTGTAGTGTGTGTGCACCCTTGTCCCAATGCCAGCTGGGGGAAGAAAGGATAGTCACTTTCTGAAAGGTCATCAGCAGGGACAGGAGAATAAAGCCGAACTTTAGGTTAGAAACTAGGGAGGACTTTGGAGATGGAAATAGGCAGTCACTGAGGGGAGACTCCCTCCCAGTGCAGGGACCTGGGGTCTGGGTCAGGCTGGGACTCTGGGTACAGCGCTTGTCTGTCCCACAGGCATTGTGGGGCTCTAGCCCCAGCAGCACACCTGGAATCTGGGAGATGGAGGAAAGGGATCAGGAGTTTAGAGTCATCTTTAGCTACGTTGTTTGAGGAGAGGAGGAGGAGGCAGGGAGGAGACTCAAGCAACAGCTGGGGTATCTAGGTCGCGGGGGAGAGTCCCGTTCAGGGTGAGATCTTGCACCCGAAGCTTCCCCTGGGCTGTCAGCCTAGAGAGATGGCAGCTGGGATGACGGGTCCACCCGGGAGTGACCCCTGTGGACAGCGGAGTCTGAGAGCCCCGAGCTTGGCCCCAGGGGGATGTAACCCACATACTTCTTAATGACAGACTGGGCACTGACCAAGCAGTTACAGATGTGTGCGGGGAAGGGGGGGGGAAAGAGAGAGAGAGAGAACTCCATAGTTGATTGAGGGGTTTGGAGCTCATGGACGCAGGGCAGAGCTGACCGTCTAAGGACTAAGGAGAGCACACAAGCTGTTCTTCAAAAGGGAGCATGCAGAGTTCAGAGAACGAGGGTCCCAACCTGGGAATAACTGGAACGGGGGTCGTCATCCAGGCCCCTACCTCTCCCCGAGTCTGCCCCCCCACCCGGGTTGCCAGTGATGAGGTCACTAGAGCCACCCCGAGTGACGTCACAGCTGAGCTCAGCTCCTGCCAAGTGGCTGGGTCAGGGGGTCAGTGGGACAGTTTGCCGAGGTTGGGGGGAGTGGGGAGGGGATCGGCCAGGGGCTTCGGGCCCAGGGAGAGCCTCAGGTCGCCCTGCCCAGCCATGTGGTTCCACTTAATGCTGGACGCTGGCTGGACTGAGCGGGGCGGGCCCCGTGATTGGTCTGGATTTGGGGCAAATTGGGCCAGAACAGCCGCTTCTCTTGCTGGAATGAGAGAGGACCAGGGGGGAGGAGGGCGGGAGGTTATCAGAAAGGTGGTCAGAGAGAGGCAAAGGGGGGAGGTGGGGGAGCAAGTCAGAGGTGGGAGGTCAGAAACAGGAGGTCAGGGGTAAGTCGACACAGGTTGCAGGAGTTGATGGGCCAAGGAGAGTCTGGCAGACACATACACACAGGCACACAGGCATACATAGACACAAATAGACACTCACATATATAAACATGCACGGACATACAAAGATACTCAGACACATATACACACAGATACACAGATATACACACATGCACAAACATGCACACAGGCACACCCATACATGCACACATACATAGAAATACATATTCACAAGCAGACACTTGACATATGCACACATGCATAGACATACACAGACACTCAGACACATACACACATATACACAGACATACACACATGCACAAACACACACACATAGACATACATATGCACACATAAATATACACAGACATATACAGACACAGACACAAACACACAACACACATATAGACAGACACACACAATGCACACAGATACACATATGCACAGACACACATAGACACAAATATACAACACACACATACAAACACAGCACACAGATACACATATATACACACAGGATACACACACAGATAGATACACACACAGACATACGCATGCACATACACACAAATGCACACACAGACACATACATATATACAATACACACAGATACACACACAGATGCACAGACACACACAATACACACAGACAGATATACACACAGCACACAGACACACACTCACGACATACACACAGATGCACCCACTAAAAACGGAGACATGCACACACCCTGTCCTCGGGGGATCCCCTGGCGAGGGGGCGCTAGGCCGGGAAGCAGCCTGAGAAGCCAGTGCGGGGGAGTGGGGAGCAGGGACATTTGGCTCTGGGGTTCCTGCCAGGGATCTTTGATTCATCCTAGAACTAGGTCAGCTTTTTTTTCTCACCAAAAACTTAGGGGAAAAAATAACCAGAGTCAACAGACTGATCAACAGGAACATCTGTGGTAAAGTTGGGGGGGGGGGATGTGCTGGTCTCCGGCCAGCTGCTTCTTCCTGAACAATTGAACACACTTGGGGGAGAAGGAACACCCAACCTGAGCAAGTACTGTGTAATCCTGTTTTTTCCCCCCTCTTGGATCTTCCCACGTCAATCAAACAATCTCCTGCAGGCTTGTTTAGGGCTCAACTCAATGGCCCAGAGCTCAGCCCTCAATGGCCAAGTTGATGCCTGTATCTGGTCCCTGTGTACCCCAGGCTGCCCTTGAACTGCTGGTGATCCGGCATCAGCCTCCTGTACCCGGGCTCATAGACAGACCTGTGCCACCCAGCTCAGCATCTGGGCAGGTTCTGATCCCCCCCACTTGCCCGCCCCCTCTTTCTCTCCCCAGCAGACACTGTGGATGTGTTGAAAGCCCTGGGTATTCGTGGGGGCCAGGCTGGGCTCCCCGAGGTGCCTGGCTTCTGTCCCCAGAGGTTTCCACGGGGCGACCGTGCATTCCAAGTGAGCGAGACCAGCAAGCCGAGTGTGGCCACTCGAGAGCTATTCCCTGGTGAGTTGAACTGGGAAGGGGGTGGGGGGGAATGTCTGGGTGCCCGCAAGGCCATCTAACATCATGCTCCCCCCCACCCTCCACCCACGTAGATGGCCACTTCCCTGTGGATTTCTCCTTGTTGACCACTGTGAGGGTCTGGCCGGCCATCAAGTCTGTCCTTCTGTCTGTGTATGACGAGAAAGGTGCCCGGCAGCTGGGCGTATCCCTGGGGCCCGCCGTGGGCTTTCTGGGGGATTCCTTCAATCCCCTGCCCCCACACACCAACCTCACGGACGGCAGGTGCGTAGCAGAAAAGAGGAAAGGGGTGCGGTGCCCAAGTCCCCATGCTGAGACAGGCTCCCCCCTCCTCTCCCCACACCTCCGGCAGGTGGCACCGCATGGCCATCAGTGTAGACCGGGGCAAGGTCACGCTGGTAGTGGACTGCAAACATCAGCCCGCCGTGCCCGACCTGGTGCCTCAGTTCATCAGCACAGGTGGAGTGACAGTGCTGGGAACCCGGGAGATCGGAGAGGAAGCATTCCAGGTAGGGAAACTGAAGCAGGGGATTGATAGCTTGGGGCAGAATCTGAGAAGACACCAGAGAAGGCACGTGCCTGGCTCCCACCTGGCCCCACAAAGTGGGTGGAAGGGGTCATTCACGCACGCACCTGCATCACTGACCCATGTACTGGGGGCATGAGTCGCCAGATGGCCGCCATGTCCCTGCGGGGATACACACTGGCGGTGTCCTGTGATCCGGAAGGTCTCTGGACACAGGTCATGGCGGGGCTCTGTGACAAGTGCATTTTGTCAGGTTGGGGAGATGGCTACAGCCTTTGCCTCAAAAGTAGAAGGACCTGAGTTCAGATCTCCAGATCCCATGTAAAAATGTGGGGAAATGACAGCAACCTGCACATCTGGCCCTGGAAGATGGAGCCTGGGAAACCTTAGAGCAAAACAACAAGGAGGTGGAAGCAATCCAGGGTGATTTCTGATGTCACCCTTGGGCCTCCACAGGGACACACAGCGCCCAGCGCCCTCTCATACACACACACACACACACACACACACACACACACACACACACACACAAATACATCTTTGTCGTGGTGGCTGTGCCCACCGTGTTGTGAGATACAAGGTCTCCAGCTGACTCTTGATCTCCCACAGCTGGCATACAGAAGGTGGCCACCATGAGGGCAAGGGGCTGCTTTAATCTCAGGGCACCACTGCACTACACGGCTGTTAGCTTCACATTCTTTGACTGTAATGAACACCTGACCCAAACACTTAGGGGATTCAGGGGTCTTAATCAATTCACAGTTCCAAGGGATAGTCTGCAGTTTGTTAAATGCCAGCCAGTTCTGTCTGTCTGTCTGTCTGTCTGTCTGTCTGTCTGTCTTTACCCACCTGACAAAGGAATGACTCCACTCATTCTGGGCTGGGTCTTCCCACGTCAATTAATTATTGGCTGCCTTCATATAGAAAGCTCCTCATAGGTGTGCCCAGAGGCTCAATTCCCAGATGTCAACTTGACAGCCAAACGACAGATGTCAGGTGTTTTAGTTACTTTTCCTGTTGCTGTGACAAAACAGATGACAAAAGCAACTTGCAGAGAGGAAGGTTTTGTTGAAGAGGGAGGGGCAGGAGTCTCACAGTTGGAGAATTCCATCCATCATGGCAGGAAAGACATGGTGGCAGGGCCATGAAGCAGCTGGTTATGTGACATCCATGGTCAGGAAACACAAGGGGAGAGAGAGAGAGAGAGAGAAAGAGAGAGAGAGAGAGAGAAGAGAAAGAGAAAGGTGGATGCTGCTGTTCAGCTCGCTTTCTCCTTTTTCATCCAGCCTGGGACCCCAGCCCAGGGGGTAGCACCTCCCGCCTTTCAGGATGGGTCTTCTCATCTTAATTAACCTATTCTAGAAACTTCCTCACAGATAAGCCCAGAGGTTTGTCCCTGAGTGATGTTAGATCTTTTGCCAAGTTGACCATAGGAATCTTCACATGGGGCGTGGTTTGCCCTTAACTTTGCTTGGTAACTGTGACAGCCCACCCATTCCCTCTCTCAAGTGTCCTGGGATGAAGACTGTTGCTGCAGAGTGTGGGGGGGGAATGGAATGGGGGAGTGTCAGCCATGGGCCATCCTCTCTGTCCCCTAGGGAGACATCCAGGATCTGCTGATCAGCCCGGACCCTCAAGCTGCCTTCCAGGCCTGTGAGCGCCACCACCCTGGCTGTGACAGCCTGGATTCCACAATTGCAGTGGTGAGTGAGCCTTTCCCCACACTCCTGTGGCAGGTAAGTCAACCCCAGCTGCAGGTTCGAGCAAGGAGTCGTGGAGATGGCTCAGTTGGTGAAGTGCTCACATGCAGGTGTGGACATCATCTTCACACACACACACACACAAGCAGGCATTATGTGTATCGGTCTTACACACACGTGCACCCCACACATGCAGACATGCATATATGCGTGCATGCCTCCCTCACATACACATGAAAATAGAAAAAGAAAAAAAATAAAAGCAAGGTTGTCTTATGACCTCCCCATGCAAAAGACACATGCATGTATATATACACAGAAGCACACTTATATACACACGTGTGCACACACATACATGCATATATGCGTGTGTGTATACACACCAGCGTGCACACATGTACACGCACACATGCACTCATTTATTGCACGCACACATAGATATATACATGTACACATATACATGCATGCACATACATGTATACATAAGTAACCCACATCCCACGATAAGCCTATGAACTTTAAGCCCAGTTGAGTGACAGCGCGTGGACTTGAGCCATGTTATGTCAGTAGGGCGGAGTCAGGAGCCTCCCAGCTGACCAGGACCCTCCTCCCAGGTTCCCAAGGGTAAGCCAGAAACTCCTCCTCCTCGGCGCAAGGGCAAGGGCAAGAAGAAAGGGCGGGGCCGCAAGGGGAAGGGCAGAAAGAAGAAGAACCAGGGCACTGCGACGCCCAGCCCACCTCCTGCATCCTCAGAGAACGAGGTAAGGAGCTGGGGACCCTCACTTCTCTCCAAGCTCAGTCCCCACCCTCAGGTCTGATTCCCTCAGCAGTGCAATGACTGTGGAGGGAGGTGACATGTCCTTTTTGGAGTTCCTCCTAGTCTGTTTACCCAGCCTCCAGTTCTGGGATCCTGGAGCAAGCATGGAGACACACACGCGTGCGCGCACACACACACACACATTCTGTTGATATAGAAGATTCTTTCTAATGAAATTAATTCATTAGTTACACATATTTTATTTACTTATGAGAGAGACAGATCTTGACTTGTTCTCCAGATAGAGACATAGATAGAGAGATAGAGATAGAGAGATATAGATATAGAGCGATAGATAGAGAATTCATTGGTGCTATGGTGGACAATTTTCAGAAGTCAGTTCTCTTCTTCCACTCTGTGGGCTTCTGGGGATGGAACTCAGGCTTGCAATCAGGCAGCTGATCAGCTGAGCATTCTCAATGTCTCCCCCCCCAAGCTGATAGTTTCTTGAGAATACCATGGCCAGAGTCCCTGGTGTGGGGGTTCCTGGTGGGCAGGTGGCTAGGGGGTCATTGATGGATGGTCGGTGGAAAGCCTGGAGCCCTTGGCTGAGGAGCATTAGTTGGGGTTCACTCAGTGGATCAGGGGTTTACTCAATGGCTTAGGGTTCACACATAGGATTGGAGTTCACTCAGTGGGTCAGGTTCACTCATGGGGACTCATTGCTTGAAGATCACTGGTTTGACTAATACTTGTTTGGGGGGAAATCCCCAGAAGGACTATTTGGGGGATTACTAATCAGTGCTCGCTGTGGGAGTGTGACACTGGTTGGGGGTCATCATGAGATCCGTGATGAAAGAGCACATAGATGGAGCCATTGGTGGGAATGATCAATGGGGCACTTTCACGTAGGGGTAACTGGTTGTGAGAATAATTGGGGTATACTGCGTTTAAGAGACTGGGGAGGGTCCTCGGTGTGGGGGTCCTTGGTTGGAGATGACATTAGTTATAACTGTGTGTTAGTTCCACACATAATTATGTGCGTGTACGAGGGTGCACTTGAGTGTGTGTCCCTGTGGAGGTCCAAGGGTGACTTCGGTGATCACCCTGGTGTCCTCTACTTCCTTATTGCTTTGCTCTGGCATTTCCCAGGTTCCCCACTGCAGGGCTGGAATTGCAGGTGGCCGCCATATTCTTAGTTCTGGATCCCCCAAGCCTTAGTTCTGGATCTTTCTGTCCGCAATGTTGCGTGCCCCTCTCCAGCCCCTGGCCCTTACCTAACCTCTCCCAGGCTCCTCCCCTCCCCACCTTGACCTGTTTTGCACTTTGTCAGACCACAGTCGCTCTCGGTCTCTGTGTCTCTCTAGTCCTTGGCCGGCTGACCGCTGAACTGTCCCGGGAGAAAGCACGCGGGGCTAGGCTTCCGGAGTCTGGCGCTGTGTGCTGGCTCCTTGCTCTTGGGACTCCAGCCAGATCTGCCTCCCAGGCCTGGGAGACCTTGACTCCCCCCCCCCCCCGACTCCGCCTCCTTCCAAGACCCGGCTTTGCCTTCTGGGCGCTCCTATCTCAGCCACGAGGGGGCGCCACTTTGACCTTCCGCGACCTGCATGTTCTCTTGGGGGACTCCCAGTGCCCATCTATCTGCCCTGATTGGAAACAGGTCTTCCCTCGTCTCCTTTTTCTCTGGATCGGGCTGACCCCAGACCTGATGCCCCCTCCCTCTTCGCTTGCTCCAGACCTCCCTGGACATCCCCACCACTCAAGCACCTGTTCTGAAGTCGCCTCCCACAGCAACACCTTTGGATTTCACCCCCACCACCAGCGTAACCACTGGCCACAACGTCACCGTCCTCCAGGTCAGAAGGAGGCCGATGGTCCTGGGAGGGGAGGGGGAAGCCCTTGAGATTATGGGGGTGAACACGGCACCTGGACCGTCCCAATGTCCTCAGGGGGGGCTGGGCCTTGAGAGTGGAACAGAGCCGGAGACCCCAGAGATAGAGGATGAAGAAGGAGGTGGCATTGTGATGGGTCCCAAATTCCGAGCAGCAGAACAGCCTTCACGGACAGAATTCCAGATCTTTCCTGTGAGTCTGAGGGGCTGGGTCAGCTGGGAGTGGGGCGACAGATACACAGTCACTCTCGACTTTATTTGCACTTTCTTTCAAATACCGTTGTGTGTATATACGCATGTGCACGCACATGCATGTATGTGCATACACGAATGTGTGCATGTGTGTACATGCATGCATGTATGTGTACACATGCGTGTGTGTGCATGTATGTGTGTGTATACAAGAGAGCGTTTGATTAGGTGTGTCTGTGGAGGCCCTAGGGTGACATCAGGAATCGCCCTGGATTTCTCTGCCTCCTTATTGTTTTGCTCTGGGTTTTCCCAAGCTCCGCCTTCCAAGGCTGAAATACAGGCTGCTGCCACATTCACCTGATATTTTTTTACATGGAATCTGGGAATTGCAACTCAGGTCCTTTGGCTTGAGAAGCAAAGGTTTTAAGCCCCCTGAGCCATCTCCCCAGCCCGTCTCAAATGCCTCTGAGTTGACTCTAATACTCTGTGACAGGGACATGCTCTGTGGGTTGATAATGTGGTTGCTTTGCAGTCTCCAGAAGCCACTTGACATTGAGCTTGAGAACTGGACTCTCACATCGCAAAGCTGCTGAATAACATATGGCCAGCAGGGGGAGGCAGAGAGGCAACTGAGATGCGTCCTGTGTTAGGGAGACACTATATCAATTTTGGGGGGCACGTTCCATTTTGGCCTTGTTCTGGAATAATCGTGACTGGATTGGTACTGTCAATTTTTTTAAAAAAGTATTTATTTATTTATCTATTTGTTCGTTTAGCATGTGTCTCTGTGTGTATCAGAGGACACTGTGTGTACTTGTAGAGACCCAAGGGTGACTTCAGGAAACACCTTGAATTACTTCTACCTCCTCTTTGCTTTGCTCTGGAGTTGCCCAGGCTCCGCCTTCCAGGATTGGAAATATAGGCTGCCGCCATTTCCTCCTGGCTTTATTTATGTGGGATACGAACTCAGGACCTTCTGCTTGCGAGACAGAGGCTTAAGCCTTAAGCTATCTCTCCGGCCCCAGGGCTGTGAACCTAACAGGTCTAGAATCACTTAAGAGACAAACTTGCTGGCCTTCCTGTGAAGAATTTTCTAGACTAGGCTAACTATGAAGACCCCCATACGCTCTCCCCCACTCCCCTACCCCCCAGCCCACGGGCTAAGGTCCCAGAGCTGAGCACCAGCATCCACTCTCTCTGCTTCCTGACCATGGATACTACATAACCAACCAGCTGCCTCAGGTGCCTGCCGCCATGCCTTCACCACCGTGGTGGCCTGTCCCCTTTCAACTGATTCTTGTCAGAAAGTTGGTAACACCGCGGAGACAGGTAGACGCGTGGCAGGCTCATGCGCGTGGCAGGCTCATGCGTCAAGTACGTTGCAGCTTCTAGTGCGATGATCAGGGGGCTCCAGGGAAAGCCAGGAATCTCCATGCAGAACCTCTGAATATGCATCTATTTTACATTCAATGTGAGGATGTCCGTGGGGGTCGGAGGAGAAGGCTTCAAGGTTCTGGGGTTCAGGGGCGATCATCTATGGTCCATGCATTGGGTGACACCATTGAGTTCTCACGGGCTGTGACTCTGCTGGCTGCTGAAACAAAATCCCCAAGAGAAATGACTTGTGGGACGAAGGAGGTATCTGACAGTTCTAAAGGGTTCATAGACCACGGGTGGCTTGGCTGCCCCCTGGGCTGAGGCAAAATATCAGGACAGAGGAGCCAGAAGTGTCCCCAAACAGGAAGCAGGGAGACTGACTGTTCTCTGAGTCCATGCGGCCGCCAGCCTGTGGATGGCATAGCCCACATTCAGGGGTGCTGGGTTTCCCCCTGTTTGAGTTTCATTCTACGTTGCTGTAGTAGAGAAAATAAGGTGTCACGAGCTCACAAATAAAGGTTATGCTCCCTCCTTGGCCGGGATGTTGGGGTGGTAAGTGCTCTGGACAGTACAGGGACGTCCCATCCAACAGAGCTGAGCGCAATGCACCAGTGTGCGCCTGCCTGTTCCACCCGCCCAGGGAGGGGGTCTCCCCACATCCATTACATGATCAAGACAACTCCTCACGGGTGTGGCCAAAGCTCAGCTTCATCTGGGGGATCTCGCAGGTGGGCCCCGAGGCCTGCACCTCGTTATCTAGTGGATGATTTGTTTTCTTTTCCTGAATTTGCGTGTATGTGAGATGCGGGCCAGGGTGTGTGCTTGCAGGTGTGTCTGTGTGTCTGTGTGTGTCTCAGTGGTCAGGAAGTGCGCTCTCACCTCTTCCCCCCCTCCAGGGTGCTGGAGAGAAGGGAGCCAAAGGGGAACCTGCGGTGATCGAGCAGGTGAGCAGTGGAGGGTGGGGGAGAGAACCGGAGGCCTCCCTGGGGATAGGCTCACACTGGCTTCTCCCCCAGGGCCAGCAGTTTGAGGGACCTGCAGGAGCCCCAGGACCCCAAGTGAGTACTGGCCACTCCCCTCCCTTTCTGCTTCCTCTCTCCTTCCTCCCTCCCTCTCTCTTTCCTCCCTCCTTCCCTCCCTCCCTCCTCCCTTCTTCCCTCCCTCTTTCCTCCCTCCCTCCCTCTCTTCCTCTCTCATCCCTCTCTCCTCCCTCCCTCTCTCCTCCCTTCCTCTCTCCTCCCTCCCTCCCTTCCTCTCTCCTCCCTCCCTCCCTCCTTCCTCTCTCCTCCTCCTCCCGCCCTCTCTCCTCCCTCCCTCCCTTCCTCTTTCATCCCTCTCTCCTCCCTTCCTCCCTCCCTGCCTCTCCTCCCTCCCTCCTTCCCTTCTTCTCTCCTCCCTCCCTCCCTCCCTCCCTTCCTCTCTCCTCCCTCCCTCCTTCCTTCCTTCTCTCCTCCCTCCCTCCCTCTCTCCTCTCTCCTCCCTCCCTTCCTTTCTCATCCTCTCTCGTCCCTTCCTCCCTCCCTGCCTCTCTCTTCCCTCCCTCCTTCTTCTCTCCTCCCTCCCTCCCTTCCTCTCTCCTCCCTCCCTCTCTCTCTCCTCCCTCTCCCCTCCCTTCTTTCTTCCCTCCCTCCCTTTCTCTCCGTCTTGCTGTGGAGCCCAGGAGAGCCTTACACTCCCTGTGTGGCCTCCAGCTCCATGCTCCTGTCTCAGCCCCCGTGTGCTGGGGTGACAGGTGTGCCCCCCCACATCTTGCTGTATGTATCTCTTTGCCTGGTTGGGCTTAACCTTGTGGAGGAGGAGCAGGGTGTGGAGGAAGCTGGGCTGTGATATCAGTGGATGCTACACACCCAAATAACAAGTCAAAAATAAGTTTTGGGGTGCAAAACTGGGAGCTTGTACAGGTCAGAGGATCACTGCTCTGGGCCTGATGTGACCTAGAGGATGGGTCAGCGGTGGGTGAGAAGCTGCTTCTTATGACTTCTGTTTTCTCTGTCACTCACAGGGGATATCTGGGCCTTCAGGCCCCCCGGGGCCCCCAGGATTCCCCGGGGACCGTGGTCTACCGGTAAGAAACTGTCATCTCTGGGAGGGGTCACCCTTTCTCTGCAGTGGATGGGATTTCAGGTTGGGGTGGGCGGAGGTCTCTATGTAGGGCTGGGAGCCCCACCCCTTCTGCTGCGGCTAGTCTTCTCTGAACAACCTCTCTGGTTGTCTGCCCCTGGGGGCTCTGTGCCCCACTTCTCTCTCTCTCTCTCTCTCTCTCTCTCTCTCTCTCTCTCTCCTCTCTCTCCTCTCTCTCCATCCCTCCTTCCTCCTTCTTTGTTTCCTTCTTTTGGTCCCCTCTGCTCTTTCTTCTCCACCCCTTGCTCTCAGTCTCTCTTCATCTCCCTGCTCCCTTCCTCCTCCTCCTTCCCCTTATTTCCTCCTCCTCCATCTCCACCTCTCACCCCACCTCTCTCCCTCTCTCAGGGCCCTGCGGGCCTCCCAGGGATCCCTGGAATCGACGGAGTCCAGGGTCTCCCGGGCACTGTGATCATGATGCCGGTAAGCTTCGGGTGGGTGGCTCAGCCTTGTGGGGTGGAGGGTAGCCCTGGCCCCGGGGGATTCTGCTCACCACCGGTCGCTTCTTAGTTCCAGTTTGGAAGCAGCTTCATGAAAGGACCCCCAGTCTCCTTCCAGCAGGCCCAGGCACAGGCAGTCTTGCAGCAGGCTCAGGTGAGTGGGACAGGGTGGGGGCGGGGCTTAATGTGAAGGATGAAAATATCAGAGGCTCCTGAAGGGATAGTCAACAGGTAGAGACTCTCTCCCTCCTGAGGCATGCCTGTCTTAGGTTTCTGTTGCTGTGGTAAAATACCCGAGGCTGGATGGCTTATAGGACACAGGTTTTTTTGGTTTGTAGTTCTGGAAATCCTAGCGCTTGGTGTTGCCACCTAGTGGGGAGACCTTCTTGTTGCGTTGTAAGATAGCAGAGCGCTTTCCATACCAGACTCCAAAGTATGTTCACTTCCTCCTACAAAGATGCTAAGTACCATGACGGGGGTGGGGGTACCCTCTTGGTGTCTTCTAGTTCTAACTCCAAGCATTAAACAGCAGATGAATTGGGGACCACATTCATGATACATGAATGGGGGTGGGGAACGCGGTAACAATAGGTAGTCCCCTGGCGGGGACTCTGATGATTTTGGGGTCGGGGGAGACTTGAGGCTGTGCTCCCCTTTGTCATTCCAGCTGTCCATGAAGGGCCCCCCTGGTCCTGTGGGGCTCACTGGGCGCCCAGGTCCTGTGGTGAGTAGAGGGGGTCTGGGGGAGGGAGACACTCTTGTATCGGGGGACCCCATCCCCTGAGCCACACATTCTTTCTTCTCTCCTCCCCCAAGGGTCTCCCTGGATATCCAGGCATAAAGGGAGAAGCAGGAGAAGTGGGACCTCAGGTGAGATGGGGGACGCATGGGGACAGGGCTAGTGGGGAGTGCCCACCCCCGAAAGTCACAGGATAAAATGCTGGATGGGGAAAATGACCAAGGGAATTGGAAAAAACTTTGTAATCCCTGCCCTTCTGAAGGAGTAGTTGATTTATTTTTCTTTTTTAATATTTTGTTTATTGAAGAGAGAGGAAGAGAGAATGAGACTGAACAAGAGGGAGAGAGAGAGAGAAGAGAGGAGAAAAGAGAGAGAGAAGAAAGAGAGAGGAGAGAGGGGAGAGAGAGAGGAGAGAGAGAGGGGAGAGGAGAGAGGGGAAAGAGAGAGGGGAGAGAGGGAAGAGAGGGGAGAGAGAGAGGGGAGAGAGCACATGCATGCCATGGCGAAGGTCAGAGGACAACTCTCAGAGGTCATGTCTCTCCTTCCACCATGTGGGCTTCTGGGGATCGAACCATCTCCAAGTTGGCATGCAGGCACCTTAACCTGCTGGCTGTTTCTCTGCACTGAGCTGCCGGTCTATCCTTTGAATCCAGAGGAGTCGGAGGGAGAGATTCAAAGCTAACGCCGGGCTGGGGCTCAGCTAGCAGAGAGCTTGCCCAGCATGCTTTGCAAAGCCCTGAGTGCCATCCACAGCACTTTGAATAAACCGGGGGGGGGTGTTACATGTCTGTCACCCCAACATTCAGGAGGTGGAGGCAGGAGGGTCAGTGAGAGGTCATCCTTAGCTATATAGCAACTTTGAGTCCAGCTGAGGCTACAGGAGACCCTGTCAACATAAAATAAGATCAAATAAAATAAGTTCTACTTTTTTCAATTCTTTCATGTCTTTTCTTCCCTCCCCCTCTCAGGGTCCCCGAGGACTTCAGGGTCCTCCTGGACCCCGAGGCCGAGATGGCAAGATGGTGAGTAATTCCTGGGTATTCCCGTGTCACTAGTGGGTTCAGAACGCCGCCCCCAGGTGACTCCGCTGAGCACTCATAGAGTTGGGGATGGGGGAGACTCGACAACTTGGGTACTGCCTGACCCGAGCAGGCCGAGAACAGCATATGGAGTCAGACATGGTGGTGCACGCCTGTCACCCCAGCACTGGGGAGGCTGAGGCACGAGGCCCCAGAGTTCAAGACTCTTCCATCCTATGTTCAAGGCCAGCCTGAGCTAAGGGAGACCACATCTTCCCCAAAATGAATGAATGAATGAATGAATGAATGAATGAATGAATGAATGAATGGTGCGTGCGTGACGCACAGAGCCATCTCCCCAGATAGTGAGAGAAGGACTCACTGTGTTGCCAGGCTGCCTTCCGACTCACAGGCATCCTCCTGCCTCATACCTGGCTCTGAAGATGACGAGGATTCTTTTCTTTGTGTGTGTGTGTGTGTGTGTGTGTGTGTGTGTGTGCGCGCGCACAAGAAGGCACTGAGTGCGTATCCCTGTGGAGACCCAAGCATACTGACTTTGGGGATCATCCTGGATGGCTTCTATCTCCTTCTTGCTTCGCTCTGGGGTTTCCCAGACTCCGTTTTCCAGGGCTGGAATTGTTGGCCACCACCATATCCACCTGACATTCTTACGTGGGATCTGGGGATCTGAATTCAAGTCCTTTTGCTTGCGAAGCAAAGGCTTTAACCCCTGAACCATTTTCCCATCCTTCCCTTTTTAAAAGTATTTTATTTACTTATTTGAAAGTGGAGAGAAAGGGAGGTAAGAAGGAAGAGAGAGAGAAACAGAGACTCAGAGATAGAGAGACACACAGACAAAGAGAGAATGCATGCTATGGTGCACAAGTGGAGGTCAGAGGACAACTTTCAGAAGTCAGTTCTCTCCTTCTACCATGTGGGCTTCCAGGATTCAAACTCAAGTCACCAGATTTGCCAGCAAGAGTGCCTTTATCTGCCAAGCCATCTTGGAAGCCCTGGAGTTTTTAACTTTAGTCATGATAATGGAGATTTGAACAGGACTCGAGGCCTCAAGGATATAGAATCGTGGGTGGGTTTGCCATGCATTGGGGAAGTGAAATTGGTACACAAAAGAACTCCCAGCTAAGTGCTCACAACACGGTCACTGTGTCACCAAATATGTACTATGGGGGGGGGTCCAGGCAGAGCTTTTCCCTGACCTTTGGGCTCACTTTATTTTCCACAGGGGCGCTCGGGAGCAGACGGGGCACGGGGTCTTCCGGGAGACACAGGACCTAAGGTAGGTGAGGCTGCCTGGGCCGGCTAAGGGCTGGAACTGTCAGGATCAGGATTCGAGTTCAGCTGGCGTGTCTTCCAACAGGGCGATCGCGGCTTTGATGGGCTTCCGGGGCTGCCGGGTGAGAAGGGCCAGAGGGTGAGTGCCAGGCCCCGCCCCCGAAGCCACGCCCACTTCCCACGCCCAGGAGCTGTCCTTCATCTCCATCACAGCGGCTGTCTCTCATGTCCCCAGACTTCTTCACCTCTTTGGGAGGATTGGGGGGGGGACTTCGACTGCCTTGCTCCACTCTGACACCCTCTCTTCTCTTCTCTACTCCAGGGGGACTTTGGACATGTAGGACAACCCGGTCCCCCAGGAGAAGATGGAGAGAAGGTGCGTTGGGGGGGAGGTTGAGGGATGGGGGTGTTGGACCTTCAGATACCTAAAGACAAGGGCTGGGGGCGTGGCTCAGAGGTAGAGTGACAGCCTAGCATTCTGCAGGGAGGGGCTGGGGGCGTGGCTCAGATGTAGAGTGACAGCCTAGCATCCTGCAGGGAGGGGCTGGGAGCTTGACTCAGAGGTGGAGCCCCTGCCCAGTATTGCTAGAAGAAACAACATGGGTGAGGGGCGAGGCCTGAGGCTTGAGGTTCTGCCTTGGAAGGACAGGGAGCCCCAAAGATGCTCTCAGAGGCTTGGGAGCTGAAAAGCTGCCTTGGGGAGCAGGATGTGAAGTTGCTGGTGGAGGATTGGAGAGAACCCGATAGAAGCCATGATCTTGTCTTAGGCCAGCTCTGAGAGTCCCCTGAAGGGTGGGGGGTGGGGAGCAGATGAATAATTACACTTTTCCACAGGGATCGCAGGGACCCCTGGGGCCCACCGGCCAGGCTGGGGAGCCGGTGAGTATCAGTATCACCAATCCTCTCTACTCCTGCAGGACACAGAGAGAGAGTATGTGTATGTGTGGGAGAGTCAGGATCACATAGTGATGCTGTGTTCCCTTCCTTACAGGGTCCCCGAGGTTTCATCGGACCCCGAGGTTCCCCTGGCCCCCTGGGACGCCCGGTGAGAATCTCAATCACTACCTGTCATTTTCCCCATGTGTCTTCTATCTTCTCTGCCTCTCCCTTCCTCCCTCCCTTCCCTTTTGACTTTATTTATTTGTCTTTTATTAAAATGTTTTGTATATGGAGGGGGGATGCCACCACTCATGGGTGGAGGTCAGAGGACAACTTTCGGAAGTCGGTTCTCACCTTCTACCGCGTGGGCTTCTGGGGATTGAACTCAGGTCCCCAGGTTTGCACACGGGCACCTTATCCGCTGAACCACCGACTACCCCTCACTTGCCTGTTTTTTAAATGAAACTTTAAGTTGTTACATCACATCAATCATTTGTGTGTGGTATATGTGTGCATGTGGCATGGAACACAGGTAGAGGACAGAGTGTCAATGTGGAGAGCTGACGATGGAACCCGAGGATAAACTCAGGATGTCAGGTGGTAGAAAACACCTTAGACTGAGTCATCTGTTTCCTCCCTTCCCCCCCTTTCCTTCCTTCTCTGCCTCCCTCCCTCCCTGCCGCCTCCTGCCTCCTTCCTCCCTCCCCCCTCCCTCCCTCTCTCCCTCCCTTCCCCCCTTTCCTTCCTTCCTTTCCCAGGCCTATGATGTGTGCACACACGCGTGTTTTGTTTGAATGTGGCTACATGTGCACGGCACACATATGACTAGGGACTAGCTACTAGAGCAGCCCTGGCCTGTCACCTGCTTGAGGATTAACAGCCTGCACACTTCCCATGATTCTCCTGCGTCTCCTCCCACCTCCCTTTTGACGCTGTGGGCACACAGGCCTATGCTATGCACGTCACTTTTACGTGGGCTCTGGGGATTCAAACTTGGGTCTCCACGTTGATGCTGGCAGGTGCATCTCCCCACTCAGCTATCATGTCCCCAGCACTGTGTGTGCGTTTCTGTTGCCTGGTGTTCTCTCACCTTCCCACCTCTGTCTCTGTCTCTGAGCACGTTAACTCCTGGGTTCTGATGCACGGCGGCCTCACCTCCTCCCTCTCCCTGCAGGGTGTCACCGGAAGTGATGGTGCTCCAGGTGCCAAAGGCAATGTGGTAAGTATCCCCTCACCTCCCCCAATTTGGCCCGTCCTTGTTCCTTTCGGATTTCACAGGTGTCCATAGTCTGGTTTCCTTTTAGCTTTACTGATTGCCCATTACTGGACCCCTTCCAGTTTTGCTGAACCCTCACTCTCTCCACAGGGTCCTCCCGGAGAGCCAGGCCCCCCGGGGCAGCAGGGAAACCATGGATCCCAGGTCTCTCTTTCTCTCTTCCAGTAACCGGCAGGAGGGGGGAGTGGCTTTCGGCTGAACCCTTCCTTAATCCTCCATTTCCCCCCATGTGGTGATGCCACATAATTCCCTTCTCACACCTCCCCTCCAACTTTTTTTAATGTCTGTAGGGAATTCCTGGTCCCCAAGGGCTTATCGGCATTCCAGGCGAGCAAGTGAGTGGTCCGGTCCTGTCCCCCCACGTCCCTCCCCATCTCCTTTAGTCATTTCTCTGTCCACTGTCACCAGGAAGAGTCTCCCCCCAGCACCCTTTGGTGAGGCTTCATGGGTGACAATGGCCGCCTTCCTGAAGCAGACCTTAGAGGGACAAAGCGTCCTTGTTGGGGGAGGGTTTGCGTGAGACCCCCTGCGGAACTCTGACAGAGGGGGCATTGTCCGGACCTGGGAAAAGTCATGAAGCCCCTCGGAAAGATTGGCTCAGGATGGGGGGCAGCTCAGCCCCCAGGGGGCCGGGATTTTCTCTGTCTCTGTGCACATCTGCATCTGGGGTCCTGGCAGATACACTGACGTGAGTGTGTGTGTGTGTGTGTGTGTGTGTGTGTGTGTGTGCGCGCGTGTGCGCGCGCGCATGCGTGCGTGCGTGCATGTGGTGGATGTATGTATGTGTATACAAAAGGGCACTGTGTGTGCCTATGCAGGCCCAGTAGTGACCTTGGGAATCACCCTCGATTGCTTCTACCTCCTTATTGCTTTGCTCTGGGGATTCCCGGGCCCCGCTCCATCACCAGGGCCAGAAGTTCAGGCTGCCACCATTTTCTTTTTTTTGTTTAATTTTTTTATTATTATTTATTCAATTGTGTGTGTATGCATATGTGCACGTGTGTGTATGTATGTATGTGTGTATGTGTAGAACCACGGGCAAATTCGGGAACCACCATGGACCGCCTCCACCTCTTCCTTGTTTACTCTGCCCCGGGATTCACAGGCTCCGCTCTACCAGGACCAGAAACGCAGGCCGCCTCGGCTTCTGCCCAGCGTCTGTACGTGGGGTCTAGGATCCGAACTCAGGACCTTCCGCCTGCAAGGCAGAGGCTTATCAACCCCTGAGCCACCTCTCCAGTCCCAAAGGTTTTTAACAAACCTTGAGCCAGCTTCCCAGCCTTTCCTGTTTACTCCTACTATTCATTTCTTTCAGGGACCCCCAGGAAACCCCGGAATTCCCGGTGTCTCAGGAGCTGATGGCCCCCCGGTGAGATCCCAAGAGTCTGACCGGGAGGACGGACCTGGGCAGGTTTGGGAATCTGGCCTCCGATGACTGACTGTCTTTCTCCACCAGGGTCACCCAGGTCCCGAGGGTCCCACAGGAGAGAAAGGGGCTCAAGTGAGTGACCAGCAACATGCAGGGCCGGGTGGAGGGTCAGTAAGAGGAAGCCTGGGGTCCAGAGTCAATGCCGAGAGCCGAGGGGATGCTGGGCATGTGGAGGGGGTGGACACAGCGGCACCATCTCGATCTTTCTTTCAGGGTCCACCGGGTTCGGCAGGCCCTCCAGGCTACCCTGGACTTCGGGGTGTGAAGGTAGGTGACTACTGAAGCGTCCAGGTGGGGTCGATCATCAGTGCTGGCTTTGGAAAAGCAGCTTGGTGTTGGGCGTGGCTTGGACATGACTGTGATCCCGGTTCTCAGTGGACTGAGGCCGGAGGACTGCTAAGGGTTCGAGGCCAGTCGGGCTGGTTCACCCCACAGCAGAGACCCCGTGTCAAACAAGGTAGATCGTTCATGACTGAGCCGAAGGTTGTCTTCAGACCTCCACATGTGTGCCCTGCTACAAGCGCATTGGGATCTGCACACATATGGACACGTAGACAACATAGCACACAGAGACACGACAGACACACAACACATGTAGACCCAACATAGGCAGAACAGATATAACAACACACAGAGACACACAACAGACATAGAACACATATAGACCCAATGCACGCACGCACATACACACACACAGGACTGAGTACTGTTCTGTCTGGTTTCAGGAATCGCGTGGGGGTGTCTCCCAGCATCCCCTCCCTGCAGATAACAAGAGAACTGTGGTCCCAGGTCAGAAGCTGTAGCTGAATCTAGTTACACTGTAGCTGAATCTGGTTACATTGTAGCTGAATCTGGTTACATTGTAGTTAAATCTAGTTCCATTGTAGCTGAAATAGTTACAGGGTAGCAGAGGCCCCAGCACAATTAAAACCCAGCATGGCTAACTTGTGCTGGAGTGAGTGATGGTAATGGCAGTCGAGTGAATGAGCACAGTGTAGTTACATTGTAGTGAGGGACTCCAAGGCTAAAGGCAATCCTATTTCCAAACACACAGTTGCATCCAATCCAAGAGTTCGTTCTTGCTAGGGGGTCCGTTCTGCTGCAGCCAAATGCACCCCCCAGCTCACGCAGAGCAGGAAGTGGGCCTTTGCACACAGCAGTCTGGCTGTCACAGAGCACAAAGTCTCCTTGTAGCCTGCACAATGGAGTTGGGGGAGGGCATGTGTGTGTTGGGGGACACATTCCCCAGCCCCCGGAATAAGACCGGACATTGGAGTGCTAGTCTACTTTCTGCTGCTAGAAGGAATTGTAGGCACTGTGTTCCCAGGAAGCAGGAATGAATGACGCGGAAATTTGACTTTCTCCCTCTCCCCCTCACCCCACCACCCCACATATGCTCTGGGGAGGGAGGAGTCTGCCAGAGATGGGGAGAAGGGAGCCGGGGAAATGGAATATATCTTTACGGCTGCATCAAGCAAACTTGCTTGGTCAAGCATCCTGTTGTATGCAAGCGTTCTAGCCATGGGGGGGTCAGAGGATCTAGAACCTTCCCTAAGGAAACCCACTGTTTTTAGTTATTCATTTATTCATTCACTCATTTTTCAGGGTACCTCTGGCAACCGGGGCCTCCAAGGAGAGAAAGGAGAGAGGGTGAGGAGGGAGGGGATACTCTGGAGGGGAGGCAGGGAGCTCCCAACATGGGGCCCTGGCCCTGTTCTTTCCCTAAGGGTCTGACTGCCCCCCACAGGGAGAAGATGGTTTCCCTGGCTTCAAGGGTGACGAAGGGCAAAAAGGCGATCGAGTGAGACATGAAGAGGGTTTGGAGGGAGGGGGTGTCAGGGAAGACAGACCGGAGGTTTGCCTGGTGGGAAAGGAGGTGAGAGGGAACCAGAAGGAGATGCAACTGGAATCGAACTCACTCTGCTCTGTTCCAGGGAAACCCAGGACCCCCGGGGCCCAGGGGCGAGGACGGCCCAGAGGGACCCAAGGGGCCTGAGGGGCTGGCGGGCAACGAGGGTCCTCCAGGAACGGCTGGAGAGAAGGTGATTCCACACTGGCACCCACGTTTACTTAATTTTTTAAAAACTGCTTCCTCCAGTGCCCAAGCCCAGGGCTTGTCGTGGACTGAGCAGGGCGCTGCCGCCAAGCCACGCCCCCAGCCCCTCCCTGGAGGATTTGAACTGTCACTCTACCTCTGAGCCACACCCCCAGCCACGCCCTGGAGGATTTGAGCTGTCACTCTACCTCTGAGCCACTCCCCCAGCCTCTCTCTGGAGGATGCTAAGCTGTCACTCTACCTCTGAGCCACACCCCCAGTCCCTCCCGGGTGGATTACAGATGAGGGTCAGCTGTGCCCACGGCTGACCAGCCTCGACAACATGTCCGTAGCGGGAACTCGTCTTCCAGGGTTCCCACTGCGCTGCATCAGACCTCTTGACCTTTCCCCCGTGACCTCCCCCTTGTGGGGTCTGATCTTTCGTCTCATCTTCTCCCTTCCACAGGGCAAACTTGGGGTGCCAGGGCTCCCAGGTTACCCAGGACGTCCAGGGCCTAAGGTAAGAGGCTAGGGAGCTGGAGACAGGCAAGGGAGAGGGGCCAGGCTGTGGTCGCAGGGGTGAGCTGAGCACTTTGTGGGTGCCATCAGACAGACTTGGACTTCAGAACTCCTTGCTCTGGCGTGGTTCAGTTTGGTCCGTTAACCAGAGGGAGATGTATCAGACTGTTTTCTGCTGCTGTAACAAAATATTTGAGGCTGGATACTTTATGAAGCAAAGAGGTTTAATTAGCTCATAGTTTTGGGTTTTATTGGGAGAGTGGGGTGGGGAGTGGTGTTGGACATCTGAACTTAGGGGACACTGTTGATTCAGCTCTGGTGAGGGTTCTCCAGGATATACGACTTTAGAGGGTGCGACTTCTGTCAGGAGCAGGTGTGAGATGCAAAGTGATTAACATAGGAAGCTGGGGAAGGGGAGGGCCTTGTCTTGCTGGTGACGCCTCTTAGGTCTGAGGAGATGGTAGGTACTTGAAGTGCAAACCTGGAGACCTGAGTTCAATCCCCCAGATACCACACAGCGGAAAGAGAGAACCGACCTCACAGGGTCGTCTTCTGATTTCCACACGGGTGTCATGACACACACACTCACACACACACTCATACACATGCACGCTCGCGCACACATGCAGAAGGGCATCTGAACAAAATCTAACCAGTTGGGCATGGCATACAAAGGCCCAGAGGCAGGAACACGGAGCCTGAGGGAAGGGCTGCAGAGACAGTGAAAGAGGGGCAGGGAGCTGCCCTGGAAGAGTCTGGGTTCTGAAGGGACCCCAGGAAGCTGCTGGAAGGAGGAGACAAGAGGCTGGGTCCACCTGCCGCCCACTCCCTCCCTCAGCATGGTCTCTAATTCTCCCCACTCAGGGATCGACTGGATTTCCCGGGCCCCTAGGCCCACTAGGAGAGAAGGGAAAGCGGGTGAGTGGGAGGGAGGGAAAGAGGGGAGACCGTGGTGGAGGGGGACCAGCCTGTATTGGTGCAGGAGACGGGTGCTGGGTGGGTGTGTCTGTGTGTGTGTATGTGCGTGTGTGTGTGTGTATGCATGTATGTGTTACGCAGATGTATGCATGCATATGCACATGTGTGCATATGTGTGTATACTGTGTGTATTGTGTACATGTGCACATGTGTGTGCATGTGTGTGTACCGTGTGTGCACTCATGTATGTGAAGGGCTTGTGAACAAGCACCCCCAGGTCTTCCCACATGCCGTGACCCCACCTCTCTTCCCTGGCTTCTGTTCCAGGGCAAGGCCGGGCAGCTGGGGGAGGAAGGCGAACGCGGTGTACCAGTGAGTCTATACGGGGTGTGCACCGCACCCTGAGCCTGGGGTGTGGGGCTGGGAAGGGGGTGAAGGAGGAGGGGTCCTGGGCATGGCTTTCTCTCCTGCTTCTTAACACCTTCACTTCTCTATTCTGTCTCTTTTTCCTTGTGCAGGGCGTCCGAGGAGAGAGGGGGCAGCCGGGAGCCACGGGACAGCCTGGCCCCAAGGTGCGGGACACAGGGTGATCAAAATCTTGCCTCAGGTTCACCCCCATTCCTGCCTGTGCCCTCTTCCCCTTTTGAGTTTCAACCTCATTATTTCTGTCCTAGGGGGACGTGGGCCAGGACGGGTCTCCTGGGATCCCTGGAGAAAAGGTATGTGTGAACATGTGTGTGTGTGTGCACATGCACGTGCGTGTGTGCACATGTGTGAGACTAAGCAAGGGATAAGCTCTGGAGGTAGTTGGACATTATTTATAATGGTATGGAAAGACAGCCCTGAGTTTGAGTCCTGACTCTGCTATCACTCACTGGCTATGTGACCTTGCACAAGTCACTCAACCTCTTTTTTGCTTCAATTCCTCTTTCATTAAGAAATGATGGTGGCCCTCACCCCATTGGGCTGCGGTAGTGAGGGAGATGACTTGTCTGGTATCCAGCAAGTGCTCAATATGTACTGGCTTTTGATGTTGTTTTCTGGGCTCAGGAGGGATGAGCTGATGTTCCTTGATTTTGTTTCAGGGTCTCCCTGGTCTACAAGGACCCCCAGGGTTCCCCGGGCCAAAGGGTCCTCCGGTGAGCAATGTCACCCCGACTCTGTGTCGGGTGGGAGGGAGCCAGGCAGGGACAGCTACGTGTCTAAATCCTAATTCCCTCATTCTCTGCTTCCCCTTCCCCCTGCCCCGCCCCCAGGGTCCCCAGGGGAAAGATGGAATACCAGGGCACCCTGGGCAGAGAGGAGAATTGGTAAGTGACCTTTGACCTCTGACTCCTGACCCTGTCCTGCCCTCCTTGTGTGTGTGTGTAGACATGGATGCCCACACGTGGAGGTCAGAGAACAACGGCGTGGCGTCAGTTCTCTCCTTGCCCCAGATGTGAAATCCAAGTATTGAACTCCGGTCACAAGGCCTCGCAGCAAACACCTTTACCCACTTAGCCATCTTGTAGGCCCCTCCACCTTATTTTTTTTGAGGCAGCGTCTCTTAACCGAATCTGAATTTAGCCCTTGTGGCTAAATTAGCTGGACAATGAAATAACCTACCGCCTGCAGGATCCTCCTGTCTCTCTGTCACCCAAAGCTGGGGTCACTGGCACACACAGTCTTTTAAGTGATGGGATTAGAAACTCAGGCCCTCATGTTTGTACAGGAAGAATTCTTACCCATTGAGCCGGGGACAGAACTCTGCTCTTTGTGCTTGTGTTGTGAGCACTTTATTAACTGGGTCGTCTCTTAAGCCCTTCTGTCTTCTTCCTGTGTAATATTCTTGTTCTTTTATGCTTTGTTTATTTATGAGAGAGAGAGAGAATATGCATGCCATGGTACATGGGTGGAGATCAGAGGGCAACTTCCAGGAGTTAGTTCTCTCCTTCCACCATGTGGACTTCTGGGATTTGAACTCAGGTCTCCAGGTTTGCACGCAGTCACCTCACCTGCTGAGCCCTCTCGCTGCCCCTAATGTCCTTGTGCTGTCTTTCTTCCTAGGGCTTCCAAGGTCAGACAGGCCCACCAGGTCCAGCAGGTGTCCTGGGCCCTCAGGTCAGAGTGGACCCTGGCAGCCTTCCCGTGCTGGACTGTTTCGGGGAGTCTGAGGGGAGTGGGAGGGTTGGGTAGATGTTCCCCCCCTTTTTACCCCCACCCATCATTCAAGATGAACCTTGTTCCTCTCCAGGGAAAGATAGGAGATGCGGGGCCTCTGGGAGAGAGGGGTCCCCCGGGCCCCCCCGGACCTCCTGGAGAACAAGGCCTTCCAGGCCTGGAAGGGGGAGAAGGGGTGAAGGTAAGAAGGGGTGAGGGAGAAAAGGGAGGAGAAGGGAAAGGAAGGAGGAGGCGGGAGGGGGGAGTGAGGGGGGAATTTCCCCAAAGTCATCTGGGGCCCTGTGTTGCCCTGGGACAGAGGGTCCTGGGGATCAACCTCATTGGGAGAGGTGCCCAGAATCACAGTTTTGGGGGGCACCTATTCTCTGAAACTGACCTATCCCTCTTGCCTCTCGCAGGGTGAACCAGGACCCCTAGGCCCCCTCGGGAAGGAGGGGCCGCCTGGGCCCACAGGCTTCCCTGGCTCTCAAGGAGCCCCTGGAGACCCAGTGAGTATCTTGGGGTGTCCCCTGGAGTGTTTCTCATTTGGGGTGTGAGACAGAGGAAGGAAAGCGAATGTCCAAGGAGGGGCCTGGTGGGATGGGGCCGCCGGGGTTCCTTCAGGCTGAGGATGGGATCTGGGGGTTCCCTCAGGGTGAGGATGGGGTCTGGTGATCCCTTTGGGGTGAGGACAGGATCTGGGGGTCCTCTGTTACTTACTTTTGTGATTTTGAGTCACTTTCTCTGTCAGGGACCCACTGGCTTGAAGGGTGACAAGGGCCCCCCAGGCCCTGTTGGGGCCAATGTAAGTAGCAGCACAGCTTTTTGGGAGCAGCGGGGAGAGGACTAGAGGGGACTGGAAGGTTCTACAAGGCTGATATTGTTATGGTTGAGTTTGCTCTGTTTGGACAGAGATGGGGGCTTAGGGCACATGCTGTTTCTACCCTCCAAGGATCGGGTCTCATTCAGAGAGCCTTGGCTGCCTCCTGTAAAGTATCCATGATGCTGGGTTTGGTGGGTGTAAGATTGGTGTAAAGGGGAGGGGAGGGGAGGAGAGGGGAGGGACTTGACCAGGGCTCCAGGCAGCATCCACAGCTTGTGTAAAGGTCCTGAGGCAGAGCCAACCTGGCAGGCTTGGAACTCACGGGGGTCTCTGAAGCCTGTGGCTGAGGATGAGGTGATGGGACAGTTTTCTTGGGACTTTGGGGTTCCCTAAACAAGACCTTGCCTCTTCCTCTTGGAGGGGGTGCAGCCTGACTTGGAGTGCCCTCTGGCTGTGAATCCGACACTGGTGTGGAGACCCCTCCATTAGTGGGGTTACAGCCACTAGACTTTATTCCTGACCCTCCACCCTTGTTTGCAGGGCTCCCCAGGAGAGCGGGGTCCCGTGGGCCCCTCAGGCGGCATTGGACTTCCTGGCCAGAGTGGTGGCCAAGGCCCCATTGGTCCTGCAGGCGAAAAAGGGTCACTGGTAAGCGTGTGTTTAGAGACTCTCCCTAGGGGGGCGCATAGACAAGCATCTCTTCGCCCCAGACAGGGACCAGATAGCACAGACTACAGCGATGCTTCCCACGCAAACCCCAGCTTAGGAGACCCAGCTGGTGGATTGGGGTTCCTTCCCAGAACATGGGTGACTCAGAAGTAGCTATGGGACCCAAGAGCTCAGACCACCTTGGGGGAATCAGCTCAGCACACTCCATCTTGGGAAGAGACTCTGCTCTCCCCAGCAGCTGTTGACCCTTTTTATAACTTTAGGAAGGGGCTAGTGTAAGTCTTGTTAAGTTTCAGGAACTTCCTAAGCCTTGTAAAGTTTCCTTAACTTCCTGCAGGATACAATGTTTCAATGTTACAATGTGTTGCTACACAACACAATCTCATTCATCCACCTGGAGGGGGCACTCTGCCAATCTCCCTCCTCTGGAATATTCCACCTAATGTCTCTTACCCCCTTCTTCTTGCTCTCTCTGCCTCAGGGAGAACGTGGTACCCCTGGGCCCACGGGCAAAGATGGCATCCCAGGACCCCTGGGGCTTCAGGGACCCCCGGGGGCTGCCGGGCCTTCTGGGGAGGAAGGAGACAAGGTAAATCGAGGGAGGAGGGTCACTGAGAAGGGGTGTGGGGGAGGGAGGAGGATGGCTTTGGGAGCTGATTGGATGCTTCCTTACCTGTTGTTACCTTTCCTTTTCTTTCTGCTGCCATGAGCCTGATACTCAGACACAGGCCAAGCATAGGGTAGAAAAGGGGATTTATTTGCTGAAGGATTCAGAGTGGGGGGAAAGATGGTGAACCATGGTGGGGAATCTTGTAGCAGATGGCCAGCTGGTCAGGTCAGAGACAGCAAGAGCAACGTGAGAGGAAGCAAGGCGGGGCCACCACACCGCAAGGCCCCGCTCCCTGTGACCTGCCTTCTTCCTGCCAAACCAGACATTAACATCCGCTAGGGACTCAGACCCATGAGCATATGGGGGAGACGACTCACGTTCAAACCACTACCCTGATCTCCCCTATAGGGAGAAGTGGGGCCCCCCGGCCATAAGGGGAGCAAAGGGGACAAGGGAGATGCGGTGAGTGGGGATCCCCCCTTCCATGAAAGGGCATGGTGCTTAGTGGGGGGGAGGAAAGAGAGGGATGAGGGTCTGGCCCCTGAGAACTCCCACTTGGAACATTCAATTCATTGGAGTTAAAAGACCAGAGATCCCTCAACTGCAGATCTGAGCCAGCAAGAACGGGGGGGGGGGTGCCTCCCACAGCCTGGGACCTACAGCTTTCCTCCAGAACTTGAACTCAGGGCCAGAAATTACAGGGTGTGACCGTATCCACTTGGTGTTTTACCTGGGATCTGAACTCGGGTCCTTCTGCTCACGGGGCAGAGGCTTTAACCCAGGTGCCATCTCTCCAAGCCCTTAAAAGAATTTTCTCTTCTGTTCCCTCCCCCAGGGCCCACCTGGACCCACAGGAATCCAGGGTCCCGTGGGACACCCAGGCCCTCCGGTGAGCGCTCCCACCAGCCTGGCCACTGTGAATGCTTCACGCAAAAGAGAACATGTTTCTCTCACCAAGATGGAATCCCCCCTTCCTACCCAGCCCCCATCTCCCCTCAGTGAAAACACACAACAGCATGAATTCAAATCCAATGTGAATCCCCATCTCTGCCCAGTCTCTCTGCTCATGACTTTGACTCTCATCTACCCCCACCCCCCAAAAAAACAGAACCTAGGTTGATCCTCCCATCCATCCCAAACAGAGGACCCTCAAATAGGAAGTGGAACTCAGAATCAGTCTCCAGCTCTTTCTTAGTTGCTATCTCCAAATCCCTGAATCTGGGCTTATTTGTAAACAAGAAAGGTTTATAGGTGACTCATGGCTCTAATGGTTGTGAGTCCCTAAATCTCATGCCTCTTGCTTAGGCGTGAATGTGCGTGCTATCATGGGGGGGGTCTCACTCAGGGGGATGGTAACCTTACCTAACCCTGGTCACCTCCTGAAGACTCAACTTCCAAACACACACACACACACACATACATAAGACACATACATGCACACATGGACACACATACACATACACGTGGACACATACACATGCATACACATACATACAAAAATATGAATTTAGAGATTACATTTCTCACATATGAACCAAATCATATGAACCCCTAACTTATACTATAACCCTAAAACCTATCTCAACTCCCTTTCCCTGACCCCTAAACCCAACTCAGCACCTTTACCACGTCAACATTAACATTCAACTTCATTCCTGAACTCAGAACCTTCACCCGAACCTCAGTTCAGTTCAGCTGAACTGAACCCCATAGCTTGGCCTCCATCCTGACCCCTGACCCTATGTGTATGTAGCATTTCACCTAGATTCCAAGCGTCTCTCTGTCTCGCTCATAGGGCGCCGACGGGGCTCAAGGTCGTCGGGGACCCCCCGGCCTCTTCGGGCAGAAAGGAGATGATGGTATCCGAGGCTTTGTGGGTGTGATTGGCCCCCTGGGGCTGCAGGTGAGTGTGTGTGTTTGAGGGGGTGTGCCACCTAGGATCCCCAACCCTGTGCCCCAATCTTCTGTGTGTGTGTACAGGGCCAGAATGACGGGCCACTGTCATATCCACCCAGCATTTTTCTATGTGGGATCTGGGGATCTGAACTCAGGTCCTTTTGCTTGTGTGGCAAAGGCTTTGCCCACTGCACAATTCCCACCCCTTCCACCTTATTTTTTGAGACAGGATCTCATGAAGCCTAGCCAGCAAGCACCTCCCCAGCGCTGGGTTACAGTCACACACTACAGGGCCTGATTATTTTTTCCCACAGATGCTGAGGATTTGAACCTGGGTTCTCATACTTGCAAAGAAAATGCTTTATACACAGAGCCCTCTGCCCAGCCCCCTTGCACCCCAATCTTGTCTCTTTGTTTCACAGGGGCTGCCTGGCCCTCCTGGGGAGAAGGGTGAAGTCGGAGACGTAGGGTCCATGGTATGGACTCCTGGTGGGGGAGGAAGGTGGAGAGAAGTGGGGATGACTGTGGGCTTCATCCTCATCTTAAGGGTCTTACACCCCATAAAGGTGCCTATTATCAGGTCAGTGGGTGGGGGAAGGGATTCAGAGACCCCGATAATGTGTAAGATTGACATAGGGTCCATTACAAAGAGAAGTAAACACACAAGGAAGCAAGCTGAGAAACAGGAGTTTATTAGAGTTTGGGGTGTGGTGGGTGAGGGGAGTCAGAGTTTAGCCTTAGGGTGGGAGAGCATTAGAACAGGAAGGGGAGAGCTGATGGTCAGAGAGGGACAGGGAGAGAGCAGCCATGATATGACAGCCTGGAGAAAGAGAGAGAGAGAGAGAGAGCTGCAGATGCTCTGGGCTAATCTTTTATGGGTGTGGAGTTGCTAGGAGAATAATGAATGGAGGGTGGGGAGCGAAAGACCACCACACAAGGGAGGCAGCAGGGAAGGGAGGTCCAGGGTCGAGGGAAGTGAATCAGAAGTAGCTTAGGATGGCTCTGGTGGTCCATTCTGGGACTTCCCCCGACATTCCAGCCAGAATGGAGGAACTTTGCAAAATTAGCGTGACTATAGCAACGCCTATGGTCACCTGCTTTGTGTGAGTGTGTGTGTGGGGGGTCACTACATACCAACCTAATCCCTCTCACACAGGGTCCCCATGGTGCTCCAGGTCCTCGGGGTCCCCATGGACCCAGCGGGTCAGAGGTGAGAACTCTGGAGTGGGCGGGATGGCTCAGAGGCAGGGATGCCCCCTTTCCAGAAAAGGGGAGCTGAGCATCCATGGATGCATATCCTCCCCCCACCTTTCTCTCTTTCTCTCTAGGGTCCCCCAGGGCTGCGTGGAGGAGTAGGTCAACCAGGAGCAGTAGGAGAGAAGGTGAGAAGTGAGGGAGAGGAGGTTGTGGGGGGCTCTCGCTGCTTGCTTGGGGGGGTTCTTTTCACTCTCCCGACTCCTTGTAGGGTGAACCAGGGAACACGGGAGATGCAGGGCCTCCAGGGATCCCTGGCATCCCGGTGAGTCTTTCTCAAGGAACTCCACCCCCATGCCCTATCCTCACCCTGGCCATGTCTGACCACCGTGATCTCCGGACAGTTCCAGATCATTCCTTGACCCCAGATCTATGGACACCCCTAGGTATCTCCATGAAAGATCCCCACCTTAGAATATCTTGGGGTCGCTTTGTACATTTCTACAATTGACCCCTTAGAATACAGGGCTGAGGGAGTAGTTGGTGGGAGGGTCACATTCAAAGACGGAGCTTTATCTTGGGGGTGGGTGGGGTTTCCCCAGGTGGGAGAGAGGATCTTACTCTAAATCAGTCAAGAGGGACATGCGAGCACGCATAGCCTCCCTCGGCTCTGATTCTGGTGAAAGCCTGAGTGTCTCCAGCCGCTAGCACCTTGGATTACCTGACCCCTCCCATCTCAAGCAAAATCCCAAAGTGTCCTGGTCTGAGTTGGGGGGGGTCCTGTTAATTCTTAGTCCCTGACGAGACCACATTCCTGTGACCTTTGACTTCTGTGAAGGGGCCCAAAGGTGAAGTTGGAGAAAAGGGAGATACCGGTCCATCAGGGGCGGCCGGCCCCCCAGGCAAGAAAGGCCCTCCTGGGGAGGACGGACCCAAGGGGAGCATGGTGAGTCCCAGCAGAAGGTGGGGACAGAAATTGGGGGGCCATGGGTCATACTCAAGCCTCGAAGGGACCCAAACTTCTTTTCAGGGGTCTTCCCTTTCTATTCTCTGGTCCCAGGAGCCCTCCCCCAATAAAATAGATGAATGAACAAAGTAATGAATGAAACATAAAAATGAATGAATGGATGGATGAATGAATGAGACATAACTCAATGTTGGGGCTAAGGAGATGGCTCAGTCTCTAAAATCCTTGCATTGAGAGCATGAGGACCTGACTTAGAATCCTCAGAACTCATTGCTAAAGAAAAGCTCATCTTGGGGGCCTGCAAGATAGCTCAGTGGGTAAGGTGCCTGCTGCAAACCTGGAGACCTGAGTTCGAGCCCCAAAGCCCAAGAATCCTGTTTGTGTATGCATTCATACCTTCTCTCCGTCTCTCTCTCTCTCTCTCTCTCTCTCTCTCTCTCTCTCTCTCTCTCTCTCTCTCTCTCTCTGTGCTCCCCCCCCCCCACTAGCCAGCTTGCTCTGGGGATTCCCAGTCTTTGCCTTCCAGGGTTGGATTACAGGTGGGTTATCACGTACACATAGCACATATCTGGGATCTGGGGATCTGAACTCAGGTCCTTCTGCTTGCTTGCGAGGCACAGGCTTTAACCGCAGCTCTGGATCTTGTGAATTGCTTGCTGTGTCCCCCAGCCTGAGCTGCCACGATTTACATCTGATCCCTGAAAGTGAGGGTCTCCTCCTACTCATTTCAAGATACGGGATTCCTTTTGTATTCCAGGGTCCCACGGGACTCCCTGGAGATCTGGGACCCCCAGGAGACCCAGGAATTCCGGTGGGTGTGATCCCCTCTTCTTCCCACCACCCTGATATGTTCCCTAACTGCATCCCATCCCCTCCTACCCCTACCCCCACCCCAGTCCTTCCACACTTAGCCGAGGTTGGGCTCTGAGGAGCTAGCTTTTACTTTTCCTCCACAAAAGCTCATGTACCCCACAACCCTCCCAACCGTCTCCCTCCTTAGGGCATAGATGGCATCCCGGGAGACAAAGGAGATGCAGGTGATGTTGGAGGACCGGTGAGTGGGGTTCTGGGATCGAGTGATGTGGGTGGTGGCAGAATGGGTGCTTACTGGGGTGGGTTTTCATCTGCCGGCTGATGTTGAATTTGGATCTTACTGTTTAGGGACCACATGGAGCCTCGGGGGAACCGGGCGCCCACGGGCTCCCAGGCAAGAGGGTGAGTGGTGACTCCTCTTGTCCTTGGCGGAGCTGTGCCCCGACTCCAGTACACCTCACTCTCTACCCGGCTCCCCACACTCACCACAACCCCCCCCCTTTGTCTTTATCTCTACAGGGCTCCCCAGGCCGCATGGGTCCAGAAGGAAGAGAGGGAGAAAAAGGTGCTAAGGTGAGTAACCCTCCATAAGACCCCCCACACACACCTGACCCCCCGCAGGGCTCAGCGGTCAGTCCTGGCTGACTGGCCTCCCCCCACCCCTCTTGGTTTTAGGGAGACCCAGGTCCCGATGGGCCTCCAGGCAAGACAGGCCCTTTGGGGGCCCGAGGACCCCCTGGACGAGTGGGACCTGAGGGTCTTCCAGGGATCCCTGGCCCTGTGGTGAGTGGGCGTGGCTTGGGGCGGGCTTTGTGGATCAAGCTCCCAACTTGAAGTCTCTTCACAGTGTGGAGACGCTGAGCTTGGGGTGGGGTGGGATGGGGATGTCCACATGGACGAGACGCACCTATTCTGTGTCGCTCCGCAGGGTGAGCCAGGCCTCCTGGGACCCCCAGGGCTGATGGGCCCTCCAGGCCCCCTGGTAAGGTTTCCTTGTCCCTACGGTCCCAGCTGCCGGGGCCACACTGGGCTGGTGTCTCGGGCTGACCCCTCACTGACACCCACCTCTCCACGCTCACGGCCCCCTGACTCACATTCTGAGCCCCTCTTCATGGTCTACACCCGACCACCCATACCAACCTCCTCCCACCTTGGAGGTTTATACGAACCACTTGTGCCAACCACTGAGTCTTAGTATCTATGCCAACCATCCACACCAACATCCCACCTCGGTGGTCTATGTCAACTGCCTATATCAACCCCTGTATCTTGGTGGTCTGCACTGACCCAACTTGATGGTCTACACTGGTCCATCATAGTGGTCTACACTGACTCCATATCCTGGTGGTCCACACTGACCTATTTTGATGGTCTATACTGCCCATCCTAGCAGTCTATACTGACCTATTCGGCAGTGGTGGTCCATACTCATTCATCATAGTGGTCTACACTATATATCTTGGTGGTCTACACTGACTTATCTTGGTGGCCCACGCGGACCACTCTGTCTGATCTTGATTACTTACTTAGCCATCCCTCCCTCTTTTCTCTCTCCTCCATTTCCCTCACCACCCTCCTGGCTCCTGATTGGCCCCCAGCCCTGTCCATTCCCATTTGGAACCCTGGGTGATTCCCCAGTAGACCTTTGCATCCTCCTCTTGGTCCCTGAAATTGCAGAGACTCGAACACTGACCTTAGTATTTTCTTAGGGTCCCTCTGGCCTCCCAGGACTGAAGGGAGACTCAGGCCTCAAGGGAGAGAAGGTAACCCCCCCCTTTCTTGCTCTCCACTTTCCCTCCCTCTCTGGCTAGAGGGCTGGGAGAGTGGGGGGTACTACACTCTGTCTGTCACACACACCCTCAAGACTCAGGAGGAAAACCTCACAGCATCCCCCTTCCATGTTGCCCCCCTTTCATGTCTGTCTCTTTGTCTCCAGGGCCACATCGGACTAATCGGCCTCATCGGTCCCCCTGGGGAGGCTGGTGAGAAAGGAGACCAGGGACCACCAGGCGTGCAGGGTCCCCCTGGCCCCCAGGGAGACACTGTGAGTGTGTGTCGCGCTGTGGATTTGTAGATTGTAGGTGTGGGGTTTGGAATGAGAGGAGCTAGGGTGAAAAAAAAGTTGGGTGTCAGGGGGGCTTGGGGATGGGGAGAGGGCTCAGGGGTTAAAGTCTGCATCCCAAGCAAAAGAATCTGAGTTCAGATCCCCAGATCCCATGTAAATGCCAGGTGGATATAGCAGCAGTTTGTAATTCCAACCCTGAAAGGCAGAGCCTGGAAAACCACAGAGCAAAGCAATAAGGAGGTAGAACAATCCAGGATGATGCCCAAAGTCACTCTTGAGCTTCCATGGGCACACACAATCAAGTGTCCTCCTGTGCACACATGCAAATGCACATGTACACCCACCCACATGCCAACACAACACGTGTGTACCCACACCATACACATACATAAGAGCAAGAAAAGAAAGCAGGGCACTGTACATGGGGTCTTGGGGTGGGAGGCTGTGTTTAGAATAATGGGGGTATCTCGGTTCCTTTTCACATTGCTATGATAAATGCTCTGACCAAGCAACTTGGGGGAGAAAGGGTTGATTCTGACCCAATGCAAGGATCCATCATGGTCACAGGGGCTTAGGACAATGCTCATGGGACATCCACAGTCAGGAAGCAGAGGATGATGGCTGCTGGTGCTCAAGCTCGCTGTCTCGGTTCTATGCAGTCCAGGATCTCCAAGCCCAGAGCATGGGGCTGCCCACAGTTAAGATGGGTCGTCCCACTTCAGTTAGTGTAATGGAGATCATGCCCCGCAGGCGTGCCAGAGGCCAGCCTTAATGTAGAGGGTCTCACGGATGTGCCCCAAGACCTACTTCCTGAGTGTCGAGTGGGTAACACTAAATATTACAGGGGTCAAGGGGAGCTGGGAGCTTGAGTGGGGCTTTGGTCTTCCTTTAAGAGGACAGATCAATGCCTGGAGGGGGCACAGGCTGACACTGATTTCCATGCCCCCTTTCCAGGGTCTCCCTGGTCCCGTTGGCTCTTTGGGTCGCCCTGGACCTCCGGGTGTGCCGGTAAGTAGGGGGATGTGTGTAGGATGGGAGTCACCATGGTGGGAACGTGATCAAGACCCCAGCATTCTCTGT
Source organism: Typhlomys cinereus (assembly GCA_023101885.1). Lineage (NCBI taxonomy): Eukaryota > Metazoa > Chordata > Mammalia > Rodentia > Platacanthomyidae > Typhlomys > Typhlomys cinereus. Next base: position 46,543 of record JALPQD010000967.1, on the reverse strand, counting down.
CTCTACCCACAGGGTCCTCTGGGACAGAAGGGCTCCAAGGGGTCCCTGGTGAGTAAGCATATCTCCCCTTGGGCTCTCTCGACCCAGCTCCCCGCCCACTCTGCACACACACATTCGTGACTTCCGCCATCCTTCACTGAGCCCAGCACTTAGTCACGCCCGACGAGACTTTGCTCAGCACCAACTTTATTTCATTTCATTGACTGTAAGATCCTCACGATTGCGAGAGGCACTTTTATTTCATAATCTGCCGTGAGAGACGACAGCTTTGCCGAGTAAGATCAGACTCATCGCAGACGCTGAGATGCCAGTTTCAGGGGATATGGAAGGAAACACACGTCCCACTGTTAGCTCTGAGCACGGCAAGGCCCTCTCTAGAGCCTTGTGTATGTGGATGTGCGCATGTACCTGCATATGTGTGTATACGTGTATCTTCGTGTATGTACCTGCATATGTATATATGTGAACCTCCAAGCATGTGCATTCCTCTATGTGTGCGGATTTGTGCATATACTTGTATATGTTTGTGTACTTCTATGAATGCGCATATGTGTGTATCTCCGCATGTGCGTATGTAAATGTATTTATGCATGCATGTGTATGTGTGTATCTGTGTATATGAATGCGTATACACATGCATGTGTACATATGTGCACGTGTGTATTTACATGTGCATGCATATGTGCAGACACTTATCTGCATGTATGTATGCATGCATTTGAATGTGCATGCACATGCATATTCACGCACATGGGTGTGTATGTGTGCATATATGCACCTCCAGGTGTGAGTATACTGTGCATATGAGTATTTGTGTATGTGAATCTGTGTACATATATGGGTAGGAATATGTGCCATATGTGTACTTGTACATACATTATGCATGTGTGAGTTTGTTATTTGTGTGCTGTGTACCTGTGTGCACACATATGTGGATGTGTGCTCATGTGCTCATTCATGTATATATACACATGAGTAGTGTGTATACAACATATGTATACATGTTTGTGTGAATGCATTGTGTTTATATATATGTTATGTGCAGTGAGCATATATATATGTTTGCATGTGTGTCTGTGTGTCAGTTTATCTGCATGCTGATGATAAATTCACATCAAACAGCTTAAAGGGAAACAAGAGGCTTTATTGTTGCTTACAGTTAGTTGCCTGGCCACATCTCAGTCCAGCTTGCCACAAGACCTCACACCAACACCAGGGGCTGAGAGAACTGGCCACACCATGTCCACATAACTGGGGAGAGAGGGACGATCCTCACTATTAGACCAGCGTGCCCTGCTGAGTATGCCAAAGAATGCCAATCCTTAACCAGCTCCCTCCGTCATATCTACCTGCCCAGGGACTAGTCCTGTCAATCATGGGCTGGATCTCCCTGTCAATCAGATAATCTATAATCTTGCTCAGGGCTTAATAATTCTTCACAACTGTGCCCAGAGCTCAGCCTTCAACTGTGAAGCTGACACCTGCATATGCATGTGTGTGGACATATGTTGGTGTCTATATGTATGTATGTGTACTGTGGGAATGTGTATATGTATGCATGTGTGTTTGAATATGTCTGTGCATATGTATGCATAGGCATACATGTGTGTATGTGAGTGCATATGTGTACTGTATGTATGTGTATATGTGCATGTGTGTATTCATGTGTGTGCTGTAGGAACTTATGCATGTATGCATATATGTCTGTGCATTCATGTGTATGTGTATAGGTGTGAGTGTGAATGTGTGTGCTGTGGACATGTGCATATGTATGCATGTGTGTCTCTACGTGTATACAGTGCATATATGCATGTGTGTATGAGCATGTATGTTGGCAGGTTTTGGTCTCCATAGACAATTTGCTCTAAAGCCACCTCTCCCCGCAGGGTTCTCTTGGTCCTCGTGGAGACACTGGACCCGCAGGTCCCCCGGGGCCCCCGGTAAGTTCCCATGGAGAGGGTGGGAACCCCCTTTGGAGCATTCCCATTAAACTCCCAGAACTCAGTCCTGTGTTCAAGTCTGTGGCTGGTGAGGGCAGTTCCTGACATTCCCAGAAGGGGCTGGGGGCATGGCTCAGTGGTGGAGTCTGAGCTAGCATGGTCTCGGTCCTGGGCTGGATCCCCAACTCTGCATAGACCAGGCATGGAGGGGCGCACCTGTCACCCCAACCGTAGGGAAGTGGAGACGGGAGACTAGCCTTGGTGTGTCCCAGGCCACCCTGGGCTCCATGAGACCCTGTCTCAAGGACGACAAAACGGCCCAGGAGGGGGGACAGTTATGATTCTCTCTCTCCCCTTCCCTTCCCTTCCCGTCCCCATGGTGTCCCAGGGTCCTCCAGCCGAACTGCACACACTGCACAGACGCCGGCGGCGCTCTATGCTGGGAGCCCCGGAGGACGGCCTGGAGGAGGTGGTGGCCTCAATCAACTCGCTGAGCTTGGAGCTGGAGCAATTGCGGCGACCCCCGGGCACTGTGGAGCGCCCGGGCCTCATGTGCCATGAGCTTTATCACAACCACCCACAGCTGCCAGACGGTGAGGCCTCCTCCACCCAGGAAGGGCCAAGGGGCTCTCGGGTCATCCCTTCCCCCTACCCCTTCACCTCGGCTGACTCTTGGGGGTCTGGCTGTGCGGCAGGGGAATACTGGATTGACCCCAACCAAGGCTGCGCGCGGGATGCCTTCAGGGTCTTCTGCAACTTTACGGCGGGAGGGGAGACCTGCCTGTACCCGGACAAGAAGTTTGAGACGGTGAGTGTGAGGAGGGGCCCCACCCCTCCCCATGCCTGAGCACATGGTTACAGTGCTGGGGGCGGGGTAGAGAGTATGGGGAGACCCGGGGGTTCCATTCTCAGGGCTCCGGGAGCCTGAGATTCTGGGTTTCATTCCCCCCACTGGTACTTTCTGAGTACGCTCAGTCTTGGGTTCCAGTCCCAGCCCCACAGGGGTGTGTGAGGGGGGAGGGGTTCTTCTCAGAACCCAGCACTCAGCTCCACTGTCCCTTGGAGACTCTTGGCAGTTCTGTTAAGGGGGCGATGAAACTGAAGACTTATCCACCCGCTACACCACACACACAGGGTGTCCAGTGGGGGAATCAGTGGTGTCCAGTGGGAGGAGGCAGATGCTGAGGGGGAATGGGGACCCACCCATCTCCATCTCCCCCATCAATGCCAGTCTCCCTCTCATCTCCTCCCCCCTCAGGTCAAATTGGCCTCCTGGTCCAAAGAGAAGCCAGGAGGTTGGTACAGTACCTTCCGCCGTGGGAAGAAGGTGGGTCACCACGGTTGACATGGGGTGGGCGTAGAATTGATTGGAAGCGGTATGGTAACTGGGGTGACACTGACTGACAGATGGGGACATGCCTGAGACCCTGGACTCCTCCCCAGCACCACACAAGCTGGGCATGGAGGTGCTTGTGGGTGGTCCTGGTCTTAAGAGGTGGAGGCAGGAGGGTTTGGCGTTGAGGGTCAGCCTCTGCTACACAGTGAGTTCAAGACCAGCCTGGGCTCTGTGAAACTGGGCAGGTTAGCCTGTGTGCACAGAATTCTGGGAGGCCATTTTTTTTTCAGCAAGAGCTGAGGCTAAAGGAAACTCCTCATCCTTCCCTGCACCTGTGCCCCCCAATACCCTTGTAGTTCTCCTACGTGGATGCAGATGGCTCTCAGGTCAACGTGGTCCAGATGACCTTCTTGAAGCTTCTGAGCGCCACGGCCCACCAGAGCTTCACCTACACTTGCCAGAACTCGGTGGCCTGGCTGGATGAAGCCTCGGGGGGCTATGGCCGCGCCCTCCGCTTCCTGGGCACCAATGGGGAAGAGCTGTCTTTCAACCAGACCACAGCGGTCACCGTCCGGGTCCCCCAAGATGGCTGCCGGGTAAAGCAAGGGGAGCCTGGGCAGGGGGGAGAGGGGAGATCTGCAGGGACCCTCCCCTGACACTCCTCCCTCCTTGTGTGTCTTCACGGCCAGCTCCGGAAGGGACAGGCGAAGACCCTCCTGGAATTCACTTCCACCCGTGTGGGCTTTTTGCCCCTGTGGGATGTGGCTGCCACTGACTTTGGCCAGACCAACCAGAAGTTTGGATTTGAACTCGGGCCCATTTGTTTTAGCAGCTGAGAATCTTGCAGATGGAGGGAGGGCGGGGTTGGGCATGTGGAGGACGGCGAGGAGCCCCCAGATGGGGCATACTTGGTGCTCAGGCTTCAAGGCCACTGTATGTATCATGTGGGGTGCTGGAGCTTGGAGTGGTGGCTGGGAGAGGACTTCTGTCTAAGAAGAAAGGGGGTGCAGACATGGAGAGCCCCTCTCCCTTTCACTCACTCATCCTCTGGACCCCTATGCCTGTCCCCCCATCCCTCCACATTCCGTGGTGCTGTGCCCTTTCCCATAGTAAAGCACTGGACACCCCAGATCACTGGGTTGGGGGGACCCCTTTTGCCCCCACTCCTGGTCCTGCTTCGGGTACATGGTCACAAAGCGAGACCTGGGTGGACTTCCCTTCAGGGAGCCTTTGCCCCCCCCCCCGTTGCCTTCTGATGCTTCTACCTGGCTCTGCACACACACCCTCCCCCTGGCCCACTCTCCCTCGCTGTGGCCCCCAGCTCCCCTCTCCATTCCCAGGTCTTTTCTGGGGACCTGGATGGTTGGTGGGAGTCAGGAACCCCTGACTTGTGGTGCTTGTTTTAATTTATACCCCACTCTGTGGGGAGAAGGGAGTTGCTGGGGTGGGGGGTGTCCAATTGCTTCTTAGAAGATGGCTGGGATAGAATGAGACATTCCAGCAGACCCCTCACCCCACTCAACAGACACCCCCCAACACACATGCACGCACGCACACACATAGACACACACACACACCTACTGCAACCCAAACCACAGGGCAAAATTGGCCTCTCAAGTCTGAGAATAAACAAGACAACTGTGTTTCTGCGTCTGTTATCCGATGTTGCCTGTCAATCACAGGATGTCACACGTCAGGAGTACCAGCTGCCATCTCTCTGCTGAGTGTCTGCGTGAGTGTGCATGCACACTGGTGGAGGCCAGGGGTCAACGTCCTCAGTTACTCTGCACCCTATTTTTGTGTGTGTGCATGTGAGTGTATGTGCATATGTATGCGTGTGTGCATATATGTGTGCATGTGTGTATATGTATGTGTAGATGAGGACACTTGAGTGTTCCTGCCTGTGGAGGCCCAAGGGAGACTTTGAGAATCACCCTAGATTGCTTTACCTCCTTATTGCTTTGCTCTGGGGTTTCCCAGGCTCCGCCTTCCAGGGCTGGCATTACAATCCCCCCTCCCATCCGCCAGGCATTTTTCTGTGGGATCTGGGGATTTGAACTCAGGCCCTTGTGCTTGGGAGGCAAGCATTTCCCCCGCTGAAGCTGTCTCCAAAGCCCCTCCCACCTGTCTTAATTAACCAGCTGTGTCTTTGGGAAACCCCCACTGCTGTGGGGGCCCAGGGTCTTCTCCGTTGACACGCTGGGCCAGTTAGCCATTTGAGACTGGGACAAAATACCTGAGGTGAAGGACAGGTGCAAAGACTTATCTAGGCTCTGGGTTCGGGGGATTTCAACTGTGGTTGCTTGAACTCAGTGCCTTGGGCCTGTGACTGAACAGCGTGGTGTGAGTGTGCCATGGGATCGAGGGGGCCCCTGGCCTCCACAGTGGGGCTAGTTAGATACAACTGTCGACTTGACAACCTAAGGCTGAGCTCTGGGCACATCAGTGAAAAGTCAGTTGTGAAGACAAGCCCTGAGCAGCCCACCAAGACTGATAAGGGGAGATGCAGCCCGGGGTGGGCAGGTGGATGAGATGGGGGGAGCTGTTCAGTGAGCTGCACCTCTCTGTACACTTGGGCAGACTTGCCGTCTATGGGGTGAGGTCAACCCTTCTCTCAGCAATCCCTGTGCATACGGTGTGACCAGGTCCCTCGCTCCTGGCGTTGGTTCGGGCTTTCCTGCCACCCTGGGCTAAGAGCTGTAACCAGAGTCAGAAATAATAAAACCCTTTACCCTCCTAAGCCGTTGGCTGTGCATCGTATCATGTCAGCAGCGTGGAGAGAAACCTCAAGAAGAGGGTGTGTGTACACACACGCACTCACACACACACACACCTGTGATTGCAGCATTTGGGACGGAGGCTAGGCTGGGCTGCGGAGGGAAACCCTGCCCGACGGGTGTGGGGGAACTAGCTTGTGGGAACTGCTGGGAAGAAGGGGGTGAGGGCTGAGGGTGGAGTTGGGGCATGACTGGGTGTGGCTCATGGCAAAGCACATGGCTGGGAGTCTGGCTGTTGGGCACAGGCTATGGAAGCGGTTAAGACCCAGTTGGCTTGGGGCCACATGGTTTGAGGGCTGGAGACTGGGTGGCTGAGGTTTTGTAAAGCAGATTCGCAGGATTATGATTAATGCACCATGTAGTTTACTCAATTTGAGGATGCATCGAAGGGGGTTTGGGATGAGCCATGTTCATTACTGGAAAAGAAATCTGGGGCCTGGGGCAGGCTGCCCTTGACTTCCTCCCAACTTCCAGCCCAGATGAGTAACGTTATTTTTTATTTATTTCTACAGATTTGTGTCCTCGACTGAGCCTGGTGCTAAGTGGAGGGACAGTGTTGAAAAGAGAGGTCAGTCCCGAAGTGACAGCCTAGCATCCTGCAGGGAGGGGGCTGTGGGCGTGGCTCAGAGGTAGAGTGACAGCCTAGCATCCTGCAGGGAGGGACTGGGGGCGTGGCTCAGTAGTCGAGCCCCTGCCTATCTTGGTCAAGACTCAGGGTTCCATTCCCAGCAGTGCAAATGTACAAGTACAGATAAATCCTGTCACGATGACGTATTCTATTCTGCCCAACACATGGTGAACGTCAGGCGGATAGTCGCCTTACTACACGTGCAGGGAATGGCCGCTGGGCGGGGCTCGGCGGGTGGGCGGTGGCGATCCCCTCCTGCTCAGCCCAGCACCGGGGAGGTGGAGGCGGGTGGATCGGAGCTCCCGGTCATCCCGGGCTATGTACTGACTTTGAAGCCCCCTGGACTGCAGGAGACCCATGCTTAATAATGGGGACGCAGGCCGAGGTGGACGTGGAGCTAGAAGCGCGTAGCTGGTGTAACAGGGACTTGCGTTCCACCCAGCAACCGCGAATCTCAAAGCAGAACCCAGCTCCGTGGCACCTGGCGCTCCAAGTTCCAGCCCTGAGGACAAGCAGACAGGGAGCTTCCTGGGGTCAGTGTGAGGTGCCTGGCGAGCTGGGGGTCAGTGACAGACCCAGTCTCAGAAAACAACAGCGGAGGCTGCCCTCGGGCTGAACAGAAAGATGCACACACGTGCAAACACACACACATGCACATACACCCAGAGACACACACGCACACACACATACACACATGCACACACATCCAGAGACATACAGGCAGGTGCGCGCACACACACACAGACACACACACATATGTGCACACACACGCACCCCTCCAGAGACACATATGCATGCACACACCACACATGTATACCACACACACATGCACATACATGCACATGCACCACACACACAGACACAGACACACATGCACACTCACAGAGAGAGACACACATCACACATATATACCACACACATGCACACACACCACACAGACACAGAGCAATAAACAAAATTAAATTAAAATCCCCACCTGTGCTCAGGGGTTCAGAGCCGGCAGAGAAGGCTCCCCACACCCCCAAGCCGGCCTGGGCCCACCCTGGGCTCTTGGAGCCCACCGTTAGCCCACAGCTTAATGAGAGGCTTTAATTAGCATAGAGCTTCCTGGTGAACCGCAAACTGGACCCCTGTCAATTTCAGGTTAATTGGCGAAGGAGTTAGCAGGGAATTCTGGGCCCCGCCGCCTCCCCCCACCCCCTGCCCTTTACTCAGCCTAACATGCTACTCAGCTTTGTAGCACCGCGGCCAGCACTCAGGTGCCCACTGGGAAACTCTCCAGCTGATTTGCATATTCAACAGCTGTAATAAATCACGCTGCCTCAGTCTCCCGGCAACTCGAGGCCCGCACTGGGGGCAGGGCACATTGGCCGTAGGGCACCTGTCGAAGTGGGTACGCAACCCCCCCAACATACAGAACATACACACATGTGACAGAGAAACACATAACCCCACACACACCACCGGACACACACAACAAAGAGACACACGCGACACATGTACAGATGACTGGAGGGGAGTGAAATTGTCTCCAAAAAAAAAAAAAAAAAAAAAAAAAAAAAATCAGGGCTGGAGAAATGGCTCAGTGAGTAACATGCTTGCAGCTAAACCCGATGGCCTGGATTCAATCCCTGGATCACACCTGATGCAAGGAGAGAATTCCTGAAAGTTGTCTTCTGACCTCCACACGTGCACTATGGAATATGTGCACAACTGCAAAATAAAAAAGTCCCTCCCCAAGGGACCTGGCCCCCGTGCACCTTGTGACCACAGGACCTTTCCACACCTCCTCTGTTCTCTGCCTGTCCAGCCCTGCTATGTATCCTCATCTCAGCACGGTGTCAGCCCCCTCAAACCCACCACCAGGATAGGTCAGAGTTTCCCCCCAGAGAACCATCAGAGGTCACCAAACATCCTCGGAGATTCTTCAGTTGCCCTTCAGAAACTCCCCTAAACACCCCCCAGAGATCCCCTCAACCCCCAAATACCCTCAGAAACCCTCAAACATGCTCAGAGACCCCCAAATATCCTCAGAGACCCCACCCTCTTTGGATGTCCCTCCCTCTTCACTATTCTTAAGGTCGCTGCATGGTCTTGCTTATTTTAGTTTATTTTTTTTATTTTTTTTTTATTTTTTTTTCAACTGCGCATGTGCATGTGTATGTGCGTGCGCGTATGTGTGTGTGTGTGTGTGTAGAACCACGGACGAATCGGGAACCACCATGGCCGCCTCCACCTCCTTCTGCCCCGGGATTCACAGGCTCCGCCCTACCAGGACCAGAAGCGCAGGCCGCCCCTGCTTCCGCCTGGCGTCTATATGTGGGATCTGGGATCCGAACTCAGGACCTTCCGCCTGCAAGGCGGAGGCTTAACCCCTGAGCCACCTCTCCAGCCCCTTATTTTAGTTTATTATTTGATTTGTAGCCCAGGCTGACCCTGACCCCCCCCCCCTTCTCCCTAGGGATGGCAGGCGTGTGCTGCCAGGACCTGGGTCTGCGGTGCTGGGGACAGAACATAGAGCAAGAATCCCTGTCCACCCTGCCAGCGAGCTGACCACCCAGCCCCAGCACTGTGTAGCCCAGGCTACCTTGGAATCGGAGATCTTCAGCCCTCAGTCAGTGCTGGGACCAGGCGGCGGCCGCCACGCCCAGCAGAGAGCTGGTCTTTTATTTTTATTTAATAGTGTGTGTGCATGTGTGTATCAGAGGGCACTGTGTGTGCCTGTGAAGGACCAAGGGTGACTTCGGGCATCATCCTGGATTGCTTCTATCTCCTTGCTTGGCTCTGGGGTTTCCCAGGCTCCGTCCACCAGGGCCAGAAGTGCAGCCACTGCGGTTTCCATTACCATTTTCACCTGGGATCTGGAGACCTTGTTGGAACTGGAGTTCCGACGGGCTGTGGGACCGTATCCGAAGGAACTAGGAGACCCAGGGTCGATGCAAAAGCAAGAGGTTTATTGATCCAACGCGCGCTGGGGTCACTCTGTACAGTAAAACAGAGTGGCCCTGGGCTAGTTATTCTAAGGGATTTTATAGGGGAAGGTGGGGCGGGTGTATGTGCAAGCTCTATCTTTAGATTTACTTCATGCATCATGGTGGTCACATATTTACAAGATCCTTAAGGTGAGGTCAACCGAAAGGTCAGTGTGTAAACAGGACACAGATGTGGTAATTAGAAGTGGCGGGGGGGGGGGGGGTTAACTGAAGGGTCAGCAAGTAAACGGGATGCAGGTGTGGTGCCATACAAGGTTCGAGTAAAGTTCACATTACAATTTGTCATCACAGTTGTCACATTTCTTTCACATATGGTCGTCACATTTCTACATCAGCACATTTTCACATATATTCAGCACATTTCCACATTTCCCCCTTTTTCTTTTTGGTGGAATTTTAATCTTAAAATTGGGAGGATGTTTCTTGGTCTAGTCGGGGCACGGGAGGACTGGAGTCATTTCCTCAGCAGGAGTGTTCCTTCATGGTGATCCCAGCAGTGGTGGATGGCCTTTAGGAATTCCAAAGACCTTTAAAGATCTTAAGAGACCCATCCCAGCATGGCTGCTCTAATCCTGCCTCATTTTCCCATAAACCTATTTGAGGACTCAAACCACTTTGGGGATAAGGGTCGATGATTCTTTCTGACTGCTTCCTGCTGAGTCGGACGGTGGAGATGAAGTGGTCTGATGCCCTCATCTAAGTCCTCATCTATGTGATGCTGGGATAGTCCAGGTCTTTGACAGATGACTTTATTACTTCAAGGTCGTCTAAAGGAGACAAAACAGATAACTTAAACCTACAACATAAACCATTGTAACTGGGAAGGCACATGGGATAAACCAAATAAGCTCATCATCTTGTAAGGTGTAAGAGCCAGAAGCTAATCTACATACTGGAGCCCCCCCTCTTCTTTTTGGCAGCTGTGAGTCTCCACGGTCACGGTCTAAAGGAGTGTAAAAGAACATATGCCTTTACATGGAAAATTCTACAGATCCCTGGCATTATCTTAGGCCCCTTCCTCTTATTCAAATGAAAAGCCAGCTTTGGCTTGCTAATGGAGTCATTACCCTAACACCTGGAGTCCCAAACCTAGCCAGTCTATAATGCTCCGCCAGATAGCCAAGAGGCTGGGCCCACATGGTTGTAACAGAGACTGCAATTTTTTTTTTTAAATATACAGAGAGGGATTGAGCTCCTTTTGATTTCAGTAAGGAACATATTTTACAATTAACTATATGTGTGCCCAACATTTTATAAGTCCCAGCATGAGCTTAAGCAATATAATTAATTATTAAAAGAATAATTTTTCCTATGATAGCATCCTTTCATTTTTCCTAAATAAAGCCATGTCTTTTCTCCAGAAAATGTTTGCTTGAAATAATATCTTATTGGGTTGGGATCTTATCCATCAGAACGGTTGGATAAGGATGCAGCATTCAAGGTCTTTAAACTGCAGACTTTTGTTATATGTTATCTAGCATTTTCTGTAATCCATGATTTTTTTTAATATCTTTGGTGCATCTAAAACCAGAACCACATGGATGACTTTATAACAGTGCTAAAATATTTTATTCTATTAAGCCTAAACCTAGAATATTTGGACATTCAAGCATGTAAACAAAGGAATGCCTAAAATAACATTACTATTAAGCATATCCGGATTCTCAGTAGTTACTTTGTGACTGGTGAACCTGTCACTTCCCTGATCATTAACATTTTAGTAAAATCAAAAGTTGACAAAAGCCTAGGAAGGAAGTTGAGCACTAGAATTTTGTGCTCCCTAGTCCATTAACATAGAAACAAAGAGGCTTCCCATTTGCATGTTAAACCCAAGGTTCTCGTGAGATGCTCAACCTGGCATTTTGGGCTTTCACTGGTTACCAGCTGTAAACTCCTTTTCCATCTGAGGGAAGCTATGAGCTTCAGGCCATTACATTGATCTCCACCAGGGTGCTCGACTCCTGGGCCCTGGGGTTCAGGGGGCAATCTTTCTTCTAGTGGAAGTTCCCATGTTTGGGACATAGGCCACATGAAAGCTTTCTGAGCTCACAACTGTCTCAAAGCGCCCAGTCTGGTCATATTCAAAGCATCTTTTTCACCTTTCCCCTGTTGGGAGGGGTCCTGGGTTGATCTGTTTGGGATGCCTGGTTAATCTATCCCCTAAGGTAAATGTCAAGTTCTGATTTCTTTGCTTTCTGGTTCTTTTTCTTTTTCTCTCCTTTTTCTATACTAAGTCCTAGGTCACCTGTCCTATTTTAAAGTCCTAGGACAAACAGAAATAAAAGATTCTACCTCCAAGACAGAAATGAAAGCTTCCTGATGGTGCCAACCTCTCCCTTACAGATGAGGGCGCTATCCTCCAGATAGGAGTTTTGCTGACATGGAAGCTAAATGAAATTCCTGTCTGTTTCATCTTAGTCTTGAGGACATTGGGAGGCAAAGCTTCTCCTGAGTTACTAGCTGGTACTTTTGGTATAGATCTCTGTAGTCTCTTAACTTTCTGTCATTTGTTTGCTATTGTTTTTCTAGTTGGATAATATTATAACTTATATAGTTATTATATAGTTATTATATAATAACTTATTATATAGTTCCTGGACACAGGAAGGGGAAATCTCTCTTTTGGCTTCAGTTTAGTGAACCTGGACTTGAGGAAAGGATGTATGGCTTAGCAGAGTTCTGCCAATCACTATATACACAGTGTTGTCAGCAAAGACATCTACTGACACTGCCCGTGGCATGGTCGGGGGATGCCAGCGCTCCACCCAATGCCACCAGAGCCCCACCGATGACATTAAAAGGGGAGAGTCCATGGTCCATACATGCCTGAAGCTTCCTGTATTTCCTATGCTATTTAAACAGGATAGTCATTGTCTTTCCTTTCGGGGCGAACATTTCTAGGAATTCCCTTCCATAGACTAACAAGAGCTAAAGTCACATTGATCCCCACTGTACTACGTAGACAAAGAGCTAGAGTCACATTGATTCCCCACCACACGACGCAGACAGACAAAGGTTGGGAATCCCTCCAGGAGAGATCATTCAAGTACCAGTCTGGCCCCACTCTTTGCAGAGTCATGGGTGATAACTTGGCCATAGTGGGTTCAGTGGTTTCGTGACTTGCGATCGGATTCTAATCCGATCCCACCCTAGACCGTATGTTATCACCATGAAAACGCAGAACTGGCCCAATCGAATCCCGTGGCTTTAAGAGATCTTAGGGATCTCGCTGTGGGACTACAAACTCAAGCTAGAGGTGTTACAGGTTTCCCACCTCAGGCCGACACTCACTCACACATTCATACAGAGGTTAAAACATTCCCTCCCTCAATTTTCAGGTGCCCTTTTCCTTCCCCTCCAGGAGAGGCCTGTTCCAAAAGGTGAGTAGAGGTTGGTTTAACAGTTGGCCTTGAGTCTGCTCCAACCTGCAGCTGAGGTGGCATCGTCGGGCGGGGCCTCGGTTCCTCCTGTTGGTCTGATGCTGAGCAGAGCCCTGCTCTCTGGGAACCCATTTCCCAGGGAGCGGATGAGAGCCCTGCCAGGGCTGCTGCAGGTCCTAGTAACCAAATTCTTATTTAATCAAAACAAACAATTGAAATACATTTGATACATGAAGCTTAATTCTTAATTTTTAATTTCTGAGGTTCAATGTCCTTTCCTTTGTAATATGGAAGAAGCATAATGTATGACATTTCTTTTAATCATCATCTCTAATTTTCAGTCTTCTCATAAACCTAACATTCCACAAACCTTCACAACATACTTTAACGTTCTTTGTAAGTAACCAACTCATTTATCTCCTGCTCATACTTTAACCTTCTAAGTAACATAATTCATCCCATAAACCTTCTTTACATCTAAGTACTATATATATTTTTTATATTTTTTTTCTTACTTGATGGTTTCCTAATGTTTTCACATTAGATATCCTTTAAGAAATGTCCTATGAAAGAGGCAATAACAGTAGAACTCATTTTAAAAACATTATATCCAAATTAAGTTAGCAAGATTATAGCAGAACACAGGAGTACACCTGGCATTAGAAAGCAGACTTGTCCCCAAGGAAAGGAGCTCATACATACCAGGAGAATAAAGAAATTCCAATGAATTTCTCAGAAATCAGTTTTCCTTTCTGGCTGTTAGATGTGTTGGTATTACACATGGGAAAACAAACTTTTAAAGGAATTACAAAAGTGATGTTATCAGATCCTAGGTAAAAACACAATATTATCTTTTGTGAAGCTTCATAGAAATCAAGATAAAACAAAATATTTTGGTCAGTATGTACTCAGGCCTTTTATGTTGTTCTTAAGTGTGCACGTGCATTTAAATTGAGCATGCCAAATAATAAAGAGTCAAAAAAAAAAACCAAGATGTAATTATAAGTGCGCAATAATTTGAAGTGGCCATAGCTGTGTTATTTGAAACATAAAACATATAATATAGGAAATGTAGGAAACCAAGAAGTTAGAACTTTTTAGAATAACCTTTTATCATCATAGGCAAAGTACAAAGAACAACAAACAGTTTTTATGGTCCCCCCTGTGCAGGGGGCAGAGGCTTAAATCAAGCTTTCTTAAAACAAACATTTGCTGCCCTAGAAAGTGGGCATTCATCAGAACAGAAGGTGGTAAATTTCATCCCCCAGGAGGCCGACTGGTCTGGAAGGCTGGCCACTCTGAGCGGCAGAAAACCTGCCAGTTTCCTTTCCTGACATCCACAGACAAATTATGTCCTCTAGCCTTAACTTCAGGGCAGTGATCTAGAGTCAGAGATAAAGGGGTGGAAACAGTTTGCCCCATTTCTCCCTTCAAATGAAAGCGAAACCAAAGACAGAAAAACGTAGTACACAGAACAATCAGACACGCTGTAAACACAGATCTCCCTGCAAGGCTTCTCCACGCTAGAGCAAGCACTTGTGAGCCTGGGAGAGAATACCTCAGAGACAAGGGGCCGTATGTCCCTGGCTCCTGTCCGAATAGCTGGATTATCCAGCTCAAATGCTATCCCCGAGTTTGGAGCGTCCTCCGTACTCTTTGAGGTGTATCATCGGCACGTCTGCCCACCTCTCTACGGGTATAGCACAGACGCCGGTCTCGGCACCCACAGTGCCCCGGCTACCAGATGCTGGTCTCGGCACCCACAGTGCCCCAGCCACCAGATGCTGGTCTCGGCACCCACAGTGCCCCAGCCACCAGATGCTGGTCTCGGCACCCACAGTGCCCCAGCCACCAAAATTCAGAGCCCAGGAAGAACAAGATTAAACAACCAGAGCGAGGCAGACAAGACAGACAGCAAACAGTCACAGTGAGCTCACGATTTCCTCTGACCTGGTGTCCTGTATTCCTTCGGGGGAGGGTCCCAGTTCCCGGCCAATGCACCAAGATGTTGGAACTGGAGTTCCGACGGGCTGTGGGACCGTATCCGAAGGAACTAGGAGACCCAGGGTCGATGCAAAAGCAAGAGGTTTATTGATCCAACGCGCTCTGGGGTCACTCTGTACAGCAAAACAGAGTGGCCCCGGGCTAGTTTTTCTAAGGGTTTTTATAGGGGAAGGTGGGGCGGGTGTACGTGCAAGCTCTATCTTTAGATTTACTTCATGCATCATGGTGGTCACATATTTACAAGATCGTTAAGTTGAGGTCAACTGAAAGGTCAGTGTGTAAACAGGACACAGATGTGGTAATTAGAAGTGGCGGGGGGGGGGGGTTTAACTGAAGGGTCAGCAAGTAAACGGGATGCAGGTGTGGCGCCATACAAGGTTCGAGTAAAGTTCACATTACAGTTTGTCATCACAGTTGTCACATTCCTTTCACATATGGTCGTCACATTTCTACATCGGCACATTTTCACATATATTCAGCACATTTCCACAACCTGAACTCAGATCCTGCTGCTTGTGATACTGGGCCTTGGAGCAAGCTAAGCTGTCTCTACTTGGGGATCCATGGGGGAGTCCTGACCTCTGTCTGGGGCTGGGCGCCTCGGTTGCACACCAGCCGGTTAGAACCCTAGAGGCAGCTGAGGCGTGCTTGAGATCCGCAGAGGCTTAGCCTCCTGAGTTAGAGTGCTGTCTGCTCGGGGTCGCACAAAGGTCCCCCCAAGTCAGTAGTCTTTGGGGTTTTGGAGGCTTCTCGGAGGATGAAGTGTACGGGTCCCAGGGAGGGGGTGCAGGTTCAGAAGAGGACGGGGGCAGAGTGAGAGGAAGTGTTCAGCCAGGCCCTCCATGTGGTATCTAGATGTGCCCCAGCTGCAGCCTCAGGGATTTGGGGTGCCTTCAAGGGTCCAGGCTGTGTGACCCCCGGCAATGGGCTCACCCTCTAAGCCCGGACTTGTGTCTCCTACGGGTGCCAGGGCTACCGCAAGTCCCAGAGTGAACTCGCCCCACTTGGCTGGGTCCCCAGCCACAGGAGCTGCGGGGGACTGAGCCAAGTTCCAGCCTTCGCTCTTCCGCCCTGGCATGGCCCGGAAGCCTTCCAGGGTCTTCTTGTCTTGCCAGCACGGGCCCCAATTCCCAGGCCCGGTAATGGGAAGCACATGGCTCGCCCCCCCCCCTCCCCGCCCGGCCTCCTTCCCTCCTGCTCTGCTGGGGCCTCCTGAGTCATCCTTGGCCCAGCGCCCCACTTCTCGAAGCCGCGTTCCCACGCTGCCCCTGCCCGGGCAGCTGCTAGTGTGTGACGTGATGTCACCAGGCCCGAAAGGCTCGGTGACCAACTGTGTGCAGCGGCTCTGTGAGTCCGTGGGGATCCATCATGTGCCTCAACAGACGTATGTGTGCATGTGTGTGCACGTGTGTACCCGTATTCAGGCACGTATGTACACATGTATGTGTGTGTGGTATGCAAGTGTTCACGTGTATAGGCATGTGTCTGCGTTTGTGTGCATCACATGTGTGTTTATGTGCATTGTGTTCAGACGTGTGTGTGTGCATGTGGCTATGTGTGTGCATGAGTGTATATCGGCTCAGATGTGTGTGTATGCTGCTATGTGTGGGCATATGTGTATGAGTGTGTGCACATGTGCCTAGGTATATGTGTGCAGTGTGTGTGTCTGTGCAGGCATATGCATATGTATGCATGCATGTGGTACGTGCATTTATGTGCGTGCATATGCGTACGTGTACGGTGTATTGTCGGTGTATATGTATGCATGTTTAAGTGCATATGTGCTTGTGTCTGCACGCGCACATGTATGTGTATGCATGGACATGTACGGAGTTCAGTTCAGATGTCATTCTTTGGGTGTCACCCTTCTACTTTCCAGGGACCCCAAAGCAGGCACACTGGCAAGTCTTGCCCCAGCATGGAGGACAGCTTCCCAAAAGGCTGTGCAGAGCAGCTGCAGGCCATGGCCTCTGGCCCCTCACCAGGACTCGGGGCTACTTGGAATGAAGACAGAACTGCAGACCAACGGCTGGGAGGGGCTGGAGGGAGCCACTGGAACCCCAGCCAAGGCCTGATGACCCTCTGCACCCTGCTGTCTCCAAGAGAAGCCAGCAGTCAGCAGGTCTGATCTGGACTGTCTCTGGCCAATAGTCACAGCAGGTCAGACAAAGATGGCAGCAGCCCTGCTCTGAGGACAGGGATGGGTGACAGTGCCCCATGCGACCCACGGCCGACCTTGACATCAAGTTCAATCTGTCGCTGTCCAAAGCGAAGACATAGTGTGACCAGCAACATTCCGTGGGCAACTGTCATCCTGACCACCACATGAGATCCCAGCGTTGGGGGACTGAGGCAGGGGGCTCTGTGGATTCTGGCCCACTCCACCCCCTCCCGCTAAGTTTAAGATAGAGAAGGAACGGGCTGGAGAGGTGGCTCAGGGGTTAAGCCTCCGCCTTGCAGGCGGAAGGTCCTGAGTTCGGATCCCAGATCCCACATATAGACGCCAGGCGGAAGTGGGGGTGGCCTGCGCTTCTGGTCCTGGTAGGGCGGAACCTGTGAATCCCGGGGCAGAAGGAGGTGGAGGCGTCCATGGTGGTTCACAAATTCGTCCGTGGTTCTACACACACACATACACACATGCGCGCGCACATACATACACACATGCACAACTGAATAAATAATAATAATAATAATAATAAATTAAAAAAAAAAAAGAGAAGGAACAACTGGAGGTGTGCCTGAGCAGGCAGAGCGTTCCCCAGCATGCATCTCCATCTTCCCAAAAGCCACAAAGAGAGACAGGGATAAGCAAGGCTGCAGCCGCCCGGCAGGCAGAAGCTGATCCCCAGAGGTGGCCAGAGTCAAGTCTAGAAACATCCAGAGCCGGAGGAGGGTTGGGCTGGGGTGGGTTATACTCTGAGTCAGTCTCTCTTCCCGCCCTCTAAGCTCTCTCGGCCTCTCATTGGCTGGGCAACGGCAAGGGAAGCTGGAAAATGTAGTTTTCTGGATGCAAGGGAGCCTGGGAAGTGTAGTTTTTAGGAAGAAAGGGCGCCTGAGAAATATAGTTTCCGGGACTTGTTTGGGGGAAGACATGAGGGGTGAGGAAGGGATCCAAGGGCTTTAAGAACCTGTTGTTAGGAGATTCCTCCACGCAGCACCGGACACAGTGACCATCTCTCCCTGCCGCTTATGGTCTGGATAGCAAGCCCCCAGCGGCTCGTGTACACCCGCTCTCCAGCTGGTGGCGCTACTTGGCTACAAGCTAGTTGGCAGAAACGGGTGGTTTGGGGCCGAGCCTCTCTGGTGACAATCCCTAGGCCGGACCCTTCCTTGTCCAAAGTCCCGTCCCTTAAGTTGCTTCTGGCCCAGTGAGGAGAAAAGAAAGACCGGCCATGCAACATGCTGAGATCCAGAATCTTCCAAAGGCTTGGGTTCCACCCGGCGACCCAGCAAACCGGGAGATCCTCAGAGTTAGGCAGTTTTAGAGCAACCTTGCTGGGTCCGGGTCTGAAGGCCTTGGAAGGTCATCCCCACCCCCACAAGGAACACACCCTTCACTAACTTCCCCCAACCCTCGGCTCACAAAAGGATATGGAGATTAGCTCTCAGTGGTAGAGCTACCAAGAGGTGGGCACAAGATCAACTGGGCTGGGTCCCAATATGGACAGACCAATGAGATGTAGAGGAACAAAAGCTCCAATCAGGTTTTCAGAAACTGCAGCTGACCAATGAGGAAAAGCCACCCCCCCACACACACAAGAGCCCTGGAATCACATGGGGGGGGTACTGAGCACCCAGTACTGGCTGAAGGAAGCATCTCTTCTCTATGTGTGTGTGTGTGTGTACTTGCGCACATGTGGAGGTCAAATGAGAGAGAGAGAAAGAGAGCACACCATGCACACAGGTGGAGGTCAGAGGACAATTTTCATAAGTCAGTACTCTCCTTCAACCACGTGGGCTTCCGGGAATCGAACTCAGGTCACCACCTTTGGGACTTGGGTCTTACCTATTGAGCCATCTCATCAGCCCCTCCACCTTACATTTTTGAGACCCTGTCTCTCAATGAAACTGGAACTCACGATTTAGCTGGACTGGCTGGCCACTTGCCTCTAACATGCCCCACCCCTTTCTTGGGATTACAAATATGTGCCAATATGTCCTTTTTTTTTTTTTTAAACCTGGGAGCCGGGATTAGAACTCAGGTCCCCAAGCCTGAAAGGCAGTCACTTTCCTCATCTGAGCCATCTCCCCATCCCCTTCACCTTTTATGGTTACTTGTTCCGTGATGTGGTTTACTTACCTTCTTTCCTTGGTGTGTGTGGGGTGCCTCTGAGAGACTGCAGGAAGGCAAGGTGACTGGGGACACAGGAGGTGGACGGCGAGAGGCAGACAAAGGCTGCTAGTCTCCCCAAAGAAGGCAGGACAGGAACGCCATTCATATGCAAATGTGCGGCGTGGAGGAGGCGTTAATATTTTGATTCTCTTGGGAATCCAGCCTGGTGTCTTGCCTGGGCCTCCGAAACTGCTGCGGGGAGGGGCTGTACCAGGAGTTGGGGGGGGTTAAGGAGGAGGGAAAGCTTCCAGCAGAAAGGGCTGGTGGAAAATGGGTTGTCCAGTGTTGGGGTACAGGTAGCTGCTCCGGCCGACTGGCCAGCGCTCCATGCCACGCTCTCCCCGTATTTATTGCTTACACGTTGAATGTGTGTGTGTGCATTCCACCGCACACATGTGGAGGTCAGAGGACAACTTGCAAGTGTCAGTTCTCTCCTTCCACCATGTGGGCACCGGGGATTGAACCTCAGGCTCCGCAGCCAGCGCCTTTACCCCTCCCTCCCTTCTCTCTTCTGAGAGAGGGTCTCAGGTAACCCAGGCTGGCCTCAAACTTGCTATGTAGCCGAGGTTGACCCTGCAATTTTGATGTGCGCCACCGCACCTGGGATATGTGTGCATGTGTGTCCATATGCATGTGTGTGCATGTTGAAACGGTCTTCCTCTGCAGCTGAATTCTAGGATGACAGCGCCCCCACCCATCCTGGTCCTAGCGGTCTATTTGACGTCTGTCACCCTGTCTACCTCATCTTCGCTCCTTCCCGACATGCCCCTCCTCTCCACATTCTCAAGCTCTGCCTCAGTTTCTCTATTGAAGTCTTTCAAGAGGGGACTCCGAGATTCGCTCCTAGGTCTTCTTTCTTCTCCTTCCCTGCCCCCCTTTCCGCCACACGCCTTCCCTTTCCTCCCTATCTTCCGCGTGGGAAAAATCTTCGGAGGGTGAAATTGACACACACGTGACTGCCCCCTCCCCCCATCTCCGTGACCCGCTCACACTAAGGTACCGGTGGTACGGAGGGAGGGAGGGAGAGAGGGGGGTGTGCTGGGGGGTGGAGGGACTCGCCCGTACCAGCTTCCCCTCTCAGCCTTGCACCCCACATTCCAGAGCCCCGACTCGGCGTGGTGTGGCCCGGAGCCCGGCAGGGGGCGGGGCGGGGGGCGGAGCCCGCGACTCGGGCGTGCGGGGCGGGGGTGGGGCGGGATCCCGGCGGCGGCTGCGAGGCGGGGGGGGGGGGAAGTGGCGCTCAGGGGTCGCCCCGGCCGGCCGGGCGGGCGGGCGGGTGGGGTCACGCCTGGTTGCGGTCCCCAAGGCCGAGGCGCCTGGCGTGGGGGGCCCGGGGGAAGGGGGTGCTGTCATGTGGCCTCTCACGAGCCCCTCGCTGTCGCTGCTCCTGCTGCCTCTGCTGTACCCAGGCCTCGCCGGACAGGTAGGACCCACACACACCCCGCTGGCAGGTGCGGGATCCGGGATCCGGGATGTTTTGGGGGGGAGGGGCACCCTGGTGGGATCCGGGAGAAACCCACCTGCCTCTCCCACAAAACGCTACCTGCCGGGTGGTGAGGGGTGAGGGTCGCAATAGGGGAGAGGGGCTGCTGTTTTTTGGGGAAACCTGGAGGATTCCCCCCAAGCAACCTGGAGCTGGGAGGATTTGGATAACCCTGGTTTGGGGACTTTTACCTCCTTGGTGACTTCAACCCCACAACCCTCCACCATCTCGCGGTGGGATGGGAGGGGGAAACTTCAGGTGGGGGTGCTTTGTGACTTCCTCCCCATTGTAACCGGGTGCTTAGCTTCCAGAACCGCCGCTCCCCCATCTGTAGTCTGCACCCCCAGAGTGGGGAAGGGGGTGGAACTCACGTGTGAGTGACTGGCAGGGAGGTATTGAGGGTCGGTTGTCTGGAAGGAATTGTGTGTCTTTGTGTGGTGGCTGGGTGTGATAAAGGGGGAAATGTGTGTGTGTGTGTGTGTGTGTGTGTCCCACTGTGAGCAAGTTGGGGTGTGACCGGGAGAGGCTGTCTATACGTGAAGGCAGAACATGTGCGGGTGACAATGGGGGACCGTGACCGGAGGGTCGCTGTGACTATGCCTGTGTGGCCCACCCGGTGGGTGTAGCTCTAAAGTGCAACCGCAGCTGTGTGTCTCTCACCTGGGTGTGACAATTATCTTTGTGGCGGTGGCCAGATGGCTTGGTTGTGGGGACTGTGTGGACGGTCAGGTGTCCGGCCGTGTGAGAGAAAGAGAGCGAGAGAGCCCTCTGGGGGTGCGGAACGTGACAAGCCGTGTGTGCAGACGTGCAGACCCAGGTGCCGGCATGTGTGGGTTCCGGGGGCGCCCCAACCCTGTTCTGGCAGAATTGGGAGTCTCCTCTGTGGTACCCCAACTCCTGAGCCGATTTGGGGAGCCTTGGCACAGTGGAGGATCCAAGCTTTT
The DNA here is from genome assembly GCA_023101885.1 of Typhlomys cinereus. NCBI lineage: Eukaryota > Metazoa > Chordata > Mammalia > Rodentia > Platacanthomyidae > Typhlomys > Typhlomys cinereus. Next base: position 24,725 of record JALPQD010000967.1, on the reverse strand, counting down.
TCTTACTATAGAAAAGCTTTTCTCCTCCATCTGGGGTGGTGGTGGGAACACCCCGAGATCTCAGACGTAGGGGAGGGGGAGGGCAGGAGGAAGACTGTGTTTATTTAAAGAGTAAACATTGGCAAAAGAATTGTGTGTTTGGGGGGGGTTGGAACCTAGAAGAAGCTGGGGTGCTTTATCCTCTTGATGCTCAAGTGCGGGCGCTGTTGTGACCCTCCCGTCGGGGAAACTAAGGCACAGAAAAAAATTTAGTCACCCGCCCAAGCTCAGACAGTTGGGGGAGTACTGAAGCTACTCGCTGACTACCTGCTACATTATCTACTCTTTTATTTTATTTTATTTATTATTTATTTATTTATTTATTTATTTATTTATTTATTTATTTATTTTACATTATCTACTCTTGGTGGAGACAGCACTAGTGTAGACATTTCCAGGGGAGCCTCAGAATTCGGGCGTTTCCCCTTTCCTGGTTAAAACAGGAAGGGAATCAGAGGCCTGTTCCCACGCCGCGGGGGATGGAGGTTAGAGCCTAGGTAGGATTTGTGCCAAGGTAAGTAGATGGTGGGGGTCCCCAGCCCTGGTTTTCTGTCTCAGCACCCACATGCAGGGTAGGAAAAAAAAGCGTGTCTTGCGCCCGCTGCTTACAGCAGGCGCTCAATATGTGGCCTGACAGAAACAAGGGGAGACACACGTACAGACCTAACACACACTTGCGAGATGGCTAAAGGAAGCCAAAATGTAGGTGGGTTTATTTCTAAAGATGCTCGGAGTCACCCCCCTAGCCCTGGAGGGGGGTCAAGTCTTCTGGACAGTTTGCTGGGAGGAGGGAGAGGCCTCAGCGTTAGGAGGGAGGGGCTTGGGGTGGGGCTAAATTGTGTATTCATGAAGGCGGGGCTAAATGAGGCTGATTGGGGTCAGGATTCATGTATATTCATAAGGGCAGGGCGGAGTGGGGTGGGGGCTGCGCTTTTGGGGCGGGGCTCATCGGGTTTATTCTTGGGGTGGGGCTTAGCTGCCGCGGCTGAGGGCGAGATTAATTCATGTATTCCTGGGGATTTGCAATTTCAGGGTGGGACTTCTCAGAGACCGGAGAGGGCGGGGCCAACCGGCAAGGGGCGGGGCAAAGGTGGACTCTCCTGTGGCTGGCTGCAGTTTCTCCAGGCAGCCACCAGGGGGCGCTACGTGATGGTTATAAAATGCTGATAAGCTCCATCTGGAAGGAGAGAGCAGGGCTGGGAGCCACGAGCCTCTGCCCCTCTCCTCTTCCTCCATCTGTTCCCAGACAACCCTCCTAGTCCTTCCTGAATCCTGAGCTCCCCCAGCGTGTGTATTACAAATGATTTATTCATCTTTTCAATCTCTCTTTTCTTTCTTTCACGTATCTCTGTATATGGAGTGTGTGTGTGTGTGTGTGTGTGTGTATGTGTGTGTGTTTGCATGTAGGTGGGCACATCTGGGTGGGCGTATGTACCCAAATGCACTTGAGTGTGTGACTGTATGTGCCTATGGGGGCCCAGGGTGACATCAGGAATCCTCCTCCATTGCTCTTGCACCTCACTGCTGCGAGTCTGAGTCTCTCATGAAACCCAGAGCAGCGGCAAGGGCTCCAATGGCTAAGCCAGCTCTGGGGGTTCCCAGGCTCCGCCTTCTGGGGGCTGGAACAGGTGGGCTGCCACACTTACAGGGTGTTTTTCAGTGGGATCTGAGGATCTGAACTCAGGTCCCTTTGCTTACACAGTCTCCATGTCAACACCTGGTTGTGTAACTGAAACCTCTAACCCGAACCTTTGAAAGGCTGAGGCAGGAGGCCCTAACACACCCCTGAAATTTCAGACAGTATGGAAAGTCTCTATGTGACTTCCCATCGACCCTGTGGGATGACCACGTGAGGTGAGAGTTCACCTGCCCTTCCATGTGTTAAGGCCAGACAGCTCTGTGAGACCCTTTCTCTTGCTGGGAAGCCAAGCATGGGTTACCCAGATACCAGCAGGACAGCCCAAAGTCTCAGAGGCACATCTCAGGACAGAGGGGGGTTGCTGCCTCTGCAGACAGAGTGTGGGTTCGGGGACAGAGGTAGCTCAGTGGGTAGCGGACTGGCCTTGCATGCTCAAAGCCCTGGTGTGAGGGTGGGGTCGGGTGATGTTCACCTGTCATCTCAGTACTCCAGAAGGGGAGGCAGGAGGATCAGGAGTTCAAGGTCAGAGCCTATCTCCAAAAATAAATAAATAGTGACTAAACCAAACAAAAATCAGAAAAGCAAAAGAAGGGATGTCCGAGAGATGGCTCAGCAGGTGAAGGAGCTTGAGGTACAGGTTTAAGGATCTGAGTTCAATCCCTGAACCTGCCATAGAGGTGACAGGAGAGAACTGACTCCACGAGGTTGTCCTCTGACTGCCACCCTGCATCAAATTCACGAACACAACAGTAAACTTTTGTGCCTTATTTATTTGAGAGGGGAGGGCTTGTGGACACTATGGCCCATACACAGACAACTTTGAGAAGTTAGTTCTATCCTGCTACCACATGGACTTCGGGGGATTGAACTCAGATCACTGATTGCAAGCAAATGCCTGTCCCACTGAGCTATTTTGCTGGCCCTCCAAAATACATATTTGTGTGTGTGTGTGTGTGTGTGTGTGTGTGTGTGTGTGTATGCGTGCACATGCATGCGTCTAAGGTGATTTTGAGAATAATTCTGGATTGCTCTGCCTGTTTATTGCTTTGTTCTGGGGTTTTCTAGGCTCTGCCTTCTAGAGCTGGAATTACTGGCCAACAACATTTCCATCTGGCATTTTTACATGGAATCTGGGATCCGAACTCAGGTTCTTCTGCTTGCAAGGCAGAGGTTTAACCCCTGAGCCGTCTCTCTACCCTCCCAATAGTTAAAATATATTATTTTTATTGAGAGAGAGAGAGAAAGAGAGAGAGAGAAAATGCAGATACATGCCTTAGCCCAATGAGGCTCAGGTGGAGGTCAGAGGTCAACTTTTAGAAGTCGGTTCTTTCCTTCCTCCATGGAACTGCCTGGGACTTGAACTCCTGTCACCAGCTTTGCACGCAGTCCCCTTAGCCACTGAGCCATCTCTCAGCTCCTTGTTTTCAAATATATAAAACCATAAAACTTATGACTTTCCAGAGCCCAGGGCACGCCTGTCGCCCCAGCACTTAGAAAACAGAGGCAGGAGGATTGCTGTGACTTCTTTGAGGCCAGCCTGGGGGTTATCAAGTGTGAGATACCACAAAATACATGCAGACAAATGCACAGCTTACCTTTCTGGAATTTTCTATTGGGCTTGTTCAGGCTGCAGATAAGCCGACGTTTCCCCAGGTTTCTAGAAACGGGTGGAAACTTAAAAGTTGCAGATGGGGTGTGGGGGGCAGATGCCTCTATGTCACACCTGGGGTATAGAAGAAACCCATCTCGCTTAGTGGGGGAGGGGGCGACACCTCGTGGGAGGTTGTGGTTGGGCAGGGCGGAGCAGCAGCTCTTCCGGGATGGTTTCCAACGAGTCCACTGGGAAATCTTAAAAATTTGCTTGGAGATAAAGCTGGTTTGAGCCTGGGCCGAAGATTAAGGAGCTGGGGTGCCACCTAGTGGTGGAGCGAGGTTTGTGCAGGTGTGTGTGTGTGTGTGTGTGTGTGTGTGTGTGTGTGTGTGTGTGTGTGTGTGTGTGTGTGTGTGTGTGTGTGTGTGTGTGAGAGAGAGAGAGAGAGAGAGAGAGAGAGAGAGAGAGAGAGAGAGAGTGAGAGTGTGAGGGCACTGTGTGAAAAGGACCAGAAAAGAAATTTTTTTAAGAAGAGTGTGTTTGAGCCAAAATCCGGGTAAAAATACCTGGTGGGTGTGGCAGTTCTAACCCTGGAAAGTGGAGTCTGGGAACCCCCAGAACAAGCTGCAGCCAGAGGAGCCTTCATGGCTGCTCTGGGTTTCAGGAGAGACCCATGCTTGCAGTAGTTGGATGAAGAGTGACTGAGATTGATTTCTGATGTCACCTTTGAGACGTCCCAGACCCCCCCACACCGACCCACACATATCCACAGGAACATGCATGCACCCCATATACACATACACATGAAAGTGGAAAAAAAAGAAAAGAGATAGCCCAGGATGTGTCTTGCCTATCTTCCCAGTGTTGGGGTTCCAAGCATGCACCACCCTGCCCCCCCACCTTTGTTATGTGGGTTCTGGGGAGTGAACTCAGAGCCTTGCCTTACGAGGCAAACACTCCAGCTACAAGCCTGTGGTCTCTAAAGATAGGTCTCATGTAGCCCAGGCTGGCCTGTAAGTCGCTGCATAGCCGAGGATGGCCTTGAATTCCTGATCCTCCCACCTCAGTGCCTCCTATCTGAATACTGGCATCCGGCTGTGGCATTTGCTCCTGTGTTTAGGGGGCTGAGAATGTGCATGTGAGAAGCCCAGCAGGTCTCACACCTGCTCCGTCTTCAGCTCAGCTGCTGTTTTTTGGGGGGGCATGGCCAGAGCAGAATCCCTGAGTTCTGCTTCGAAGTTACTCCCTGGGGGGGGGGAACGAGAGAGAGAGAGAGAGAGAGAGAGAGAGAGAGAGAGAGAGAGAGAGAGAGATCCAATCAGTGCCTGCTCACTCGCACTGTACACCCATACTTTGCACACGTGTGTGTTGGTGCATGTGTGTACATATGTATCTGTGCTTGTGTGCATGCATGTATGAATGCATGTGTGTATACACGTCTATGTGCTGGTGGGTACACGTGTGTACATGTCTGCATATGTGTGCACATGTCTGCATATGTGTGCACATGTGTGCATATGTTGATGTATGTGTGAGTTCATGTGTGCACTTGTTGGTATGTGTGTACATTATGTGTGTATATTTGTGCTTTTGTGGATGTGTGTGTAGAGTACAGAGGTCAAAGTTGGGGGGTCAACCTCGGATACATCATGAGACCCCCCTTGAAACCAAAACAAAACTGTGGGGTTTTCTTTTACCTGTGTGGGTTACGGGTGTGGTTCAGTTGACAGAGCTCCTACCTCAAAAGCAGGCAGCCTTGGGTTTCATGAACCGGGTGGCCTATGCGCCCTGTGACCCCAGCACACGGGAAGTGGGAAAGGAGGATCAGGAGTTCAAGGTTAGCCTGGGCTACATGAGACCCTGTCTCAAAGCAACACAAGCAGACCACACACACACACACACACACACACACACACACACACACACACACTCCACCAATGACAAAAGCACTGAGCGCCACTGTCAAAGACTGAAACCCAGGCAGTTTCCGGTGTGGAGCCAGCCAGCCCTGGGAGCCACCCGGGCCCCAGCCGGGCCCTCAGGCAGCCGGTCACTCCATGACTTGATGCTTTGCCTCCAATGAGCACAGGAAGCCTTGGAGCCCCGGGCCCTGCTTGCTCTCCCAGCGAGCCCCCCATCTGTTCTCAGCTCAGCCCTCCTGCTAGATGGTTCCTCCCAACACTCAAGGTCTTCTTTCGTGCCCGGGACAGTTTTTTAAATTTAAAACTGTTTTTACATTTATTTATCATGGGGGGGGGCACACTGTGTTTGGGGAAGGTCAGAGGACAGCTTTATGGAGTTGGTTCTCTCCTACTGTGTGGAGGTCTGGGGATTGAACTTGGGTCCCCAGTCTTGGTGGCAAGCTGCTGTACCCGCCCAGCCATCTAGCCTGCTGTACGGTCGCTCTGCATGTTGCTGATAAAATCATGACAAGACAGCTTAAGGGAACAAGCGGTTTCATTTGCTCTTACGATTCCTGGTTACAATTGTTTGTCCAGCTTGGCAGAAGAGCCACACCAATACCGGGGCCGAGGGAACTGACGATTCTCATGTGCCAAACCAGCGTGTCTGGCCAAGTCTACAGAAGGACAAGACTTCTCTAACCAGCTCTCTCTATCTTATCCACCTGCCCCCCCATGGTGGGCGGGACCTTCCCCATCAATCAATCTCCTGCAGGTTTGCTCTGGGCTTAACTCAACAACTAATTCTCTACACATGTGCTCACAGCTCAAACCCTTAACCGTGAAGTTGACACCTGTGTCTCACTGGGACACCTGTTTTTCCACATTTTGAAAACGAGAATTATGGGATCCTGTGTCAGACAAAGCAAACAAAGCAGCAGGGCTGGTGGGACGGCTCAGTGGGTGGGGACATTTGCTGTGCAAACACGGATTCTGAGTTCAAGTCCCCAGCATGCACATGAAAGCCAGGCCTTGTCTTGTGTGCCTGGGACCCCAGCGCTGGGGATACACAGGTGGCTCCTGAGGTCTTCCCAGACAACCCCCCACAGCCAAAACAAGGAGCATCAGGTTTAGGATGAGATCCTGTCTTGAGGGAATAAGTTGGAATGTGATAGAGGAAGAACCAGATGTCATCCTCTGCCTCCATGTGCCTGTGCACACACACCACACACATGCACACACACCACACACGCATACACACCACATACCTGCATATACATGCACACATGTGAACACTCACCACACATCTGCATACATGCACACATGTGCACAGTTACCACACACATGCACACCATATACATGCATAGACACATGCATGCTATGCACACCACACATGCACACACAAACACACCAATGCACATATTACACACCACACACATTACACATGGCACACACCATTCATACACATATTACACACACCACATACATATAAATCACATGGTATACATTCATACCATGAGTGCACACACATGTGTGTGCGCGCCCACCCACCCACACATACACACACACACACACACACACACAACTTAATTTAAAAACAAAAATGAGGGCTGGAGACATGGCTGAAGGGTTAAGACTCTGTCTCGAAATTGGAAGGTTCTGAGTTCGGATCTCAGGTTCCATGTAAAAACACCAGGTGGAAATGGCAGCGGCCTGCACTTCTGACACTGGTGGGCAGAGCCTGGGAAATCCCACAGCAAAGCAAAAAGGAGGTAGAAGCAATCCTGCATGATTCCCAAAGTCACCCTTGGGACTCCACAGGGACACACAGTGCCCTCTGAACACACACACGCACACGCACACACATATAATAATTTTTTAAATGAAAAACCAGAACAAGTTAGCCCATCCTTTGAGTCTCCTTCAATTCTTCTTGAAGGGAGCTGTTATTTTAATTCTTAATAAAACTTTGCTTAGGTGAAAACACACGCGCACACACACACATGCACCACACACACAGCCCAGAACAGTGCAGTCATGGTGCCATCAGCCTGAGAAGTGAGAGCCTTGGGGCACACCCACGAGGAGCCATACAATGAAGGCAGACCTCTGAGCAAGGATCCTGTGTGGATGGCTTGAGTGCGGTGGGCGGGGCCGCTCCTGGGCAGGCAGATAGGATGGACAGATCCGCCTCAGATCCGGCAAGGGCCAGCAGCAGACGTTTATTCCAGCGATGGAGTTCTGCAGCCCGCAGGATTCCCACACGGGAAACCTCACCAGCTTACATGCACCGGATATAACTCCCTTCGGTGGACAGAACTTCCACGAACAGCTCCGTGCCCAGGGCAGGGAAGCTCCTGTCCCCTGCCCCACCCCACCCCGTGCCCCGCCCCTGCCCTCCTCCCGGCCACCGCTGGTCACTTCCAGGCATCCTCCAAGCTGCTCGCTGGCCATATTGATCCGCCTTTTTCTGGACATTTTGTCTAAATGGAATCATCGAGTATGACGTGGTCTTTTCCATCTGGCTGCTTTTATTTGGGAAAATGTTTCTGAGGTTCAGGTACTGTGTTGTTAGTATTCAAGGAGAGAGAGAAAGGAGAGAGAAACATGCAGGTGATGCCACACAGGAGTGGGTATTAGTGTCTAAGGGGGGATGGGGAGAAAGGGAGAGCCATGGCACATGATTGGAGGTCAGAAGACAACTCAGTTCTCACCGGCCATCAAAGTGGGCTTATGGGGATCAAACTCAGATCTCCAGGTTTGTGCGCAGTCACCCTTCTTGTTGAGCCATCTGATGGCCCTTGGAGCTTCCTTTTCCTGGCTGAATGTGGTCCACGGTGGCGCCTTCCCGACCCCGTCTTGTTTCTGTGTTCTCCAGGTGATGGACAGTCCATTTTGTCCATTATAGAACAAACAACACAAAACCCGGCTGGATCCACCTGTGGACACGCGCTCTGGCTTCTCTCGGGGCGATGGATTCCTGGGGTGCTCTGCCAGGCTGCCGAGCTGTCAGGAACAGCTGAGTCACATCTGGCAACATTGCAGATTGCTCCCTGGCTGGGGCAACACGGGGGGGGGGGGGAGGCAGCATCCCCACCTGCTCACCAATACTTGTGTTGTGTTCGTGGACAGGGTCTTTGTGGGGCCCAGGCTGGATCAGAACTCCTGACCCTACTGCCTCCTCCTCCCTAGGGCTTTGTGTGCCAGAGAGAGCACTCTGCCCACCGGTACATCTCCAGCCCCCAAATAATAATATAATCTTGTGTGTGTGTGTGTGTGTGTGTGTGTGTTTGTGTGTATCAGAGGCACTGTGTGTCCCCGTGGAGGCCCAAGGGTGATTTCGGGAATCATCCTGGATTGCTCCTACCTCCTTCTTGCTTCACTCTGGGATTTCCCAGGCTCTGTCCACCAGAGCTAAAAGTACATGCCACCGCCATTTTCTGCCTGGCATTTTTATGTGGGACCTGGGATCTGAACTAAGGACTTTCTACTTGCAAGACAGAGTCTTAACCCCTGAGTCATCTCTCCAGCCCCTTTTAAATACTTTATTTATTCATCTATCTACTTAGGAGATGGGGGAGGGTGCACACGTGTATGTCATGGTGCAGGGGAAGAGGTCACAGGACAATTTTCCTTCCACCAATGGGCTTCTGGGACTCAAACTTGGGTCACCAGGTTTGTGAGCAGATGCCTCACCCTCTCAACAGTCCTAGGCTTTTTTTTTTTTTCTTTTAAGATTTAAGAGAGAGAAAGAAAGAGAGAGAGAGAGAGAGAGAGAGAGAGAGAGAGTTATAGTGAACGAGTGAAGATTCTCAGATGTTGGTCCCTCCTTCCACCACGTGGGGCCTGGGATTAGAACTCTGGTCCCCAGGTTTGTGTGCAGACACCTGCTCAGCCATGTCGCCCCGCCCCACCAATGCACTTTCTTCACAGAGCTGGTTCTCCTAGGTGTTGCGTCACGTGTGACACCTTGTAACCTGCACAAGTCAAAACATCCAAGAAGCAGGTAGATGTGGGGGCCTGAGCCGGGAGGCGAGAATGTGGGCTACAGCTGTGCCTTGGGGGGCAGAGGCACCTACTCAGCCAGTAGGGAACGATCTCTGGCCCGTAGCGCACAGCTGTCATCCTGGCCCTCAGAAGCAGAGGTAGGAGGATCAGGGTTCAAGGCTAGCCTCGGCCACATGGGGAGCTCCTGGCCCCCTGGCCGTGGGATCCCCTGTGTAAATAAATAAGGGCAGGGCATAGTGGGGTTCTTGGCTGCAGGTGATTAGTCTGGGGGTCTCTTTCTCATATTCAGATAGTGCGGCCCTCCTAGAACTGGGGACATGCTCCCGTGACAAACCGTGGGTGTCCTCGGTAGGCCCAAGGCCCTGGGTTCTGTCCTGGACGCCGCAAATGAGCAAGTACGACTGAAGCCAGGACACCCCAAAATGATGTCCTGGGCTGGGGAGACCGCTGAGTGAGACCCACAAGCGTGAGGACCCCAGAACCCACCGTGCGGGCCAGGTGGTGGCCTGACATCCCAGCATGCGGGAGGCAGAGACACGGGGTCCCCAGGGTGGGCTGGGCGGCTGCACCGGCCAACTGCTGGGCTCAGTGGAGAGAGAAACAGAGCAAAGAAAACGCCTGACACGATGGCCTCCACGGCCACGCATGTTCAGGCGAGTGAGCACAAAATACACAAGCCACACATACCACACACCCACCACACACACATACCTCACACACACCACAGACACACCACAGGCACACACCACACCACACACACCACAGACACACACCACACCACACACACCACACACCATATACCACACACCACACACACACTACACACATCACACACATACCACACACACCACAAACACACATCACACACACCACAGACACATACATCACACACACGCCACATATCACACACACCACACATCACACACATCACAGACACACACACCATACACATCACACACCACACATACACAGACACACACTACACATACCACACACCACATACCACACACCACACACACACCACAAACACACACCACACACACATCACACACATACCACAGACACTATACACACATATCACACATACCACACACACATACCACAAACACACCACACACACATACATACCACAGACACTATACACACATATCACACATACCACACACACATACCACAAACACACCACACACACATACATACCACAATGCACATGACACACACATATATCACAGTTATATGCACATATAGGCCACATATCACACACTCACACTACATACATACATACATACCACATTACATACACACACACACACACACACACACACATCCTGTATCCTTATTATTCAGGTTCATCATGAAATAATCCACATCAGGTATTTCAGTGAGCAGCATTTGATGCACACACAGCACACATACAAGTCACACACTCACAGAGGCCCTGAGTCAGGACCATGGGCGTAGAGCTGATGATCAGGGACAAGACCGCTGACAGCGGGGGACAGACCTAGGAAGCGGTGGGGGGGGGCTGTTTCTGGAATTAGGGGAGAATTGAGTTTGGGGAATTTGTGCTGGACAAGGGAGGGACAGGTGTGTTTGGAGAGGGAGTTGGGGTCGTGGAGAGGGCGGGCAAGAATGGGAGCTGGGAGGGGGTCCCTGCAGCATGTTCCCACCCTGAGAAGCTGGGCCATGTTGTGACGTGCCGTCCCTAACGCAGAGCCCACAGTGAACCCACAGAACCACAATGAAAAGGAGAGGAAAGACTTCTCACTCAAATCCAAATCCTCCAAACCTGGAGGCCCAGGGCCCAGTGGTCTTGCTGTGAGACAGATCTGGTCTCACGTCATGAAGCTCTGGCCCATTCTGCTCCGCACACAGTGGTCTCTGACTGCCCCAGGGCCTTTGCATTTGCCACTGTAACAGTTACTCTTAACTATTGCTGTGAGAGAGCACCCAAAGTCAATCAACTTAAGGGAGAAAGGGAGGTTTATTCAGCTTATGGTTCCAGAGGGAAGGTACAGTCTCTCGAAGCAGAGGTGGCATGGCTGGCTGGCCAAAGCTGGAGGAGGCTAAGTCACCGCAGACATCTTGGAAGCTGAGAGCTGCAGACTTCTTGCAGCAAAGGCTGACTTCTGGAGGTAGGGTGGGACTAATCCACCTCAAGGCCCACCCCTTGTGACTGCCTTCCTCCAGCAAGACTCCACCTCTCAAGGTGCCATGACCTTGCCAAACACATGAGACTATGGGGGACACATTTCAAACCATGACAGCCACCCTCATCGCTGGTGACCCTGGTTCCCCCAGATACCCAGAATGCCTCCATCCCTCACCTTCCTCTAACTTGGTTTATCTGCTACCTTCCCTCAATGCCCACCACTCCCAAGAGACTAGGGAGATGGCTCAGTGGTTAAAGCACTTGCCACACAGGCAAAAGGCCAAAACGATGACATGCAGAACTCAAGGTGGGCATGGTAGCCCGCCTATCATTCCAGCCTCGGAAGGCTGAGACTGGGAGACCCTGAGCCATCTGGCTGGCCAGACCAGCCCTGTCCCTGAGCTCTGGGCTTCATGGGAGACCCAGGCTCACAGCGGGAAGTTGGAAGAGCATTGGAGGATGATCAACCCCTCTTGCACACATGCACCCACACCCACACTTTTGCCCATCCACATGCAAAAACACACCTACACACATGCACGCCCACATGTCCACATACGTGTGAACATGGTGGGGGAAATGGTACCTCCAAGCTGGGGAGACGGCTCAGCTGGTGAAGTGCCTGCCATGCAAGTATGAAGAACTGAGTTTGGTCACCCACACACTCTGTGTGCACCCCTCGATTGCCAGCCTGGGCGGGCACAGGCAGGAGGGTTTGTGAAGTTTGTGAGCTGGACAGAGTAGCTGAATGAGGAGCTCCAAGATCAGCCAGGGACCCTGTCTCAAAAGACAAGGTGGAGAGGGCCGTGGAGGGGGCTCAGAAGTTAAAGCCTTTGCCTCATAGGCCAAAGGACTCGAGTTCAGATCCCAGATCCCTTGGGAAAAAATTGCTGGGCAGTTATGGGGGTCTGAATTCCAGCCCTGAAAGGCAGAGCCTGGGAACCCCAGAGCAAAGCAGACACACATATTCAAGTGCCCTCTGGTACACACACACACACACACACACACACACACACACACACACACCAGCACATGCACACACCCCATACACATATACATGAAAAATAAATCACATGAAGAACCATTGAAGAAGACACATGATCTCCACATGCACACACAAGAACACATACACACGTATGTGAATATATGCACACACAAGAACAGTACATGCACACACAAGAATGGACACATACAGACACACATGCACATACACATACAGACACACATGCACACAGACAAGCACATATGCACACAGACACACATGCACACATGCAGACACATGCACAGAGACACAGACACACACATGCACACACAGACACAAGCACATATGCACACATGCACACACGCAGACACATGCACAGAGACACACAGACATACATGCATACACACATGCAGGTGCATACACACACACACATACACACAGAATACCCCCTGGTCTATACCTTCCTACTGATATCTTTAATATGCTTCAGTTTTCTTCCTGCATTTCTTATTTCTTGTGCTGCGCGTGTGCATGTGTGTGCGTGCATGCATGTGTGTGTGCGTGTGTGTGTGTGTGTGTGTTGCTGGGGATGGAATCCAGGACCTGGAGCGGGCAGGCAGCTCCCTCTGCCCTTTCCTTCCCTCCCGGCGCGGTCCCTCAGCCATCCCCAGCATCCTTTTGCAGCTGGGAAAGTGAGGCAGGCGCGTCCCCTGGCTAAGTCCCTTCTCAGTGTGTGTGTGGGGAAGTGGGGGTCCGAGTTTAGGGAAGAAGAGAGTTCAAAACACTCCCTCCCTTTCCGGATCCCCTGCACCCTTAGCCACCCTGGCGGCTGGGGTACCCCCTCCCTCCCGCCAGCCCTGCGCCCCGCGGCACCGCCAAGACCTGAGTCATCGCCGCCTCCAGACAGCGGCGGCCACGGGCCGAGGGCGACAGCGGCGGCGGCGGCGGCGGCGCGAGGTGAGGCGGGGACGCCGGGAGGGGGCGCAGGTGGCGGCGACGCGCAGGAAACAAACCCTGCCGGGCGCTGGCCGCCCCCGCCGCCCGCTGCTGCAGGGCCGGGCGGGTCGGCAGCGGGATGCGTGCCCTGCGCCATCCCCCCCCCCCACCTCATTGGTGTACCCAGGGACCAGAGCCCCAGAGCTCGGCTCTGGGAACCGCAGACAGAACCCCAAGTCTAAGCTCCCCACCCCCATCCCAAGTTCAAGTTGTGAGTCACGCCCGGCGTGGGGACTTGCCTGCTCCTGAGCTGTCTGGGTCCCCGCGACCCCTTGGATGTTTAGGGGTGTGTGTGGGAAATCTTCGAACTGTCCAAGGGACCCGCACCCCTGTAGAACTGGGGACCCATCTTCCTGAGCTTCCTTGGTTGCCCCCAAACCACTGAGGGATCCCCAAAAGCGCACTGAAGTCTGGTCTTCTGCCCCCACCCCCGCGTCCGCTCAGGGCCAGGTGTGGAGGGGGGTTCAGGGAGTTCCTCGCCTGTCCGTAGCAGGTGGGTGGAGACTCCCACTCGCAGGAGTGGATGATAAGGGGTGGGTGTCCCCCTTTCCTACATAGGGGATCACAGAAGGGGGCGGTGCTCTCAGGATGGCCCGGGGGATTGCCACGCGATGGGTTAGAAATTGGGGGGGCCAGATAGGAACTTGGGGGGAGGCTGGGAGCGGGGTCGGGGATACCGCGTTGGTGGGGGAGGGGCGGGGATGTCACTGGATGAAGAGCAGGGTTCCCCCAATCTTAGGAGGGGGTGTGTGGAGATGTCCCAGAGTGGCTGCGGGGGAACTAAGGAGGGGGGGAGGGACAGGCAGGGTGGGCGCCCCCTCAACCCCCCGCGGGCGCCGGGGCCGGAGCCGTGACGTCACGGCGGCTGGAAGTGCCCGGCGCGGTGGCGCGGGAGGGAGGGCCCCCCAAGCCGGCGCCTCATAAGCCGGAGCCCGAGAGGCGCGCCGAGCCGCAGCCCCGCGTCCCCGAGTGTCGTGCGCCCCCCACCCCGACACACACACACCTCCCCCGCCACACACACACACACACACACATACCCACTGGCCCCAGGCAGCTCCCGCCATCCAGTGTGTGTGTGGAGGGGGGACAGCTAGGTGGTCCGAAGGAACCAGCGGGCACCTGCCGGGGGTGGCGGGGCATGAGGCGGGGGCGCGATGTCCGTGCCGCTGCTCAAGATCGGCGCTGTCCTCAGCACGGTGGCCATGGTCACCAACTGGATGTCGCAGACGCTGCCCTCGCTCGTGGGACTCAACAGCACCGTGTCCCGTGCAGGCTCCTCAGAGAAAATCGTGAGTGGCCCGGCCGTGCCGGGGGTGGGGGGCTTGGGGGGCGCTCCCCGGAGGGGGCGTGGTGCCCGCAGCCACCCGGCTGCAGTCCCTCATGGGGGGAGGGGACCCTTTCCCCATTCCCAAAGTGACAGATACCCCGAGTCGGGGTGGGAGGGTCTTCCCTGGAGGGGGGGTGCCGTCTGGACCGGGAGGCACAAGGGACTTCCCTTCACTCTCTGCGCCCTGAGCCCAGGCTTTAGCATCCTCGGTGAGGGAACCCACTGGGCCACTGAGGCTGGAGCTCACTCCAGCGCTGGAGGAGGGGCCAAGGCTGCAGAACTGAACTCGTCCGGCAGAGCAGGGGGAGCTGGCAGATGGGGAGCCTGGAAGGGTCTCCTGCTCCCTCCTCTGCATGGAGAGTAAGGGGAATGGCTAGGGGTCTCCCAGTCTCCCAGTGTGTGGAGCTGATTCAGGGACTCTGCATGGTTGTGTAAAAGTCTCTCTCTCTCTCTCTCTCTCTCTCTCTCTCTCTCCTCTCTCTCTCTGCTTCTCTGGATCTCTTTCTATTTCCATCTCTCCCTGTCTCTCTGGCTTTGTATCTCTTTGCCTCTCTCTCTGTGTCTGTCTGTCTCTCTCTCTCTCTCTCTCTGTCTGTCTGTCTCTCTCTCCCTCTCCCCCCACCCTCTGTCCTGTACAGGCTCTCAGCCACCCACTCCTCATGACTCCTAGTCCCCAAGTATTGAATATTTATCCCCCTAACGCTGCTTACCCTGGGAGACAGATGGATTCTCACTAGGGCATGAACTCAGCTGCCCCCGCTCTGTGGCTTGGATCCTCTGCCCCCCTTCCAAGAAGCCCTCCCCCCCTCAATCGGGTTAGTGATCTGGCTCTGTTAACAACTGACCAGGGGCTCATCCACTGCAAAACTCCGGTCCCTTCTTTCTTGCCCCCCCTTCCTCCCCCATCTTCCATGTGTCAGGGACCCCAACTATGGTCCAAACTTTTCAAGCTTCCCCAGTAATCACAGCTCCTGGTGGTCTCCCCTCATTGGCAAGAAAGAGGACTCAGTCTACTCTTGAGGGGTCCAGACAAGCAGGCTTGTGGGGGTAGCTACCCAGAACCCTGAGGGGGACATACCTGCCTGGGGTACCCAGGCTGTGATCAGTCTCTGGCTGGAGGGTGTGGGGGGGACTTCTTGGCACAGGGGTAGATTTTGCAGCCCATGTCCCCAGACTTGCAATCCACACGTGACACGTGGTGTGTTGGCGTGTGCTTCACATGCAGCGGCCTTGCCTGGGGCTGTCTTTGGGGTGTCTGTCTGTACATGTGCTTTGGGGGTGTGCATGGAAGGATCAAAGTGTGTCACTGACAGAAGGGTCCAAGGGCGCATCCACACACTGGGCGGTATATTCCTGCCTGTATCTGACTGTGCGTCTGTTGAGGTATGCGTGTCCCATGTGGGGTTCAGGTGCATTACATGACTATACGTGGGGGATATGACACAGCCTTCTTGCTGTTGCCATTCAGGGTGGATGTGGGAGAGCAACTTTCCCTCCCTCGTTGAAAAGTGGGTGACTGTGTTAGTGTCTGTGGATGTGGGGTGCGGGCGTAAATATGTGCACATGGTGTTTCTGGGAGGGGTGGAGGATGTCTCTGCATTGTAACTCGGGGTATGCATGTGTGCTTCCAAACGCTGTCCTGCTAGGCACGTGGGTGGGTTGAAGGCAAGCATGTGCAAGCGTGTGCGCTCATGTGCCCCAGAAGGCTTGGTCTGCACTCAGCCTCCACAGCTAACAGTGCCTTGGTCCACTCTGCCCTGCTGAGGTGGGGAGATGGGGTGTCTCTCAGCCCTGGCTCGGCTCCATCCTGAAGTTTCCTATGCTGCTCTGCGGAGATTCTGGGGGTGTTTGCATGGCTCCTGAGAGGGGACAGAGATGTGGAGGTGCTGAAGAGACAGCCTGGTGCAATCCCAGCAGCCGGGGAGGCTGAGGCAGGAGGATGGCCATGAGTTTCCACCAGCCAGGGATACACAATGAGACCTTGTCTCAAAATGTACACAAGAAAAAATCAAATAGAAACAAAGTGGGGAGGAAAGGTTGTAGGGATCTCTGATAAAGAATCTAGACCCATACACACACTTGTTCTACATCTCTGGCAGCAGAGATGCTGTGCCGTGATGAGCTTGTTCCGCGTCAGAGAAATGCACTGATTCTCCTGCCTCGAGGAACTGTGGGTGACAGAAGCCTGTCCAGATCCCCACCCCGCCCATCTGTCGGTCTACCAACCACCCATTCACCTGCCTACCTATCCACATACCCATGCACCCACCCACCCATCCATCCACCTACCCACCCACATACACCTATCCATCTATCCATCCATTACCCCCACCCATTCGTTCATCCATCCACCCCTCTTTTCTTAACTTTATTTATTTATTTGTGTATTTATTTATTCATTCATTCATTCATTTTGTGTGTGTGTGTGTGAGAGAGAGAGAGAGAGAGAGAGAGAGAGAGAGAGAGCACTGTGTGTCCCTGTAGAGGCCCAAAGGTGACTTCGGGAATCATCCTGTATTACTTCTACCTCCTTCTTGTTTCCCTCTGGGATTTTCCAGACTCCGCCCACCAGGGCCAGAAGTGCAGACCGCTGTTTCCACCTGTTTTTTTTTTTTTTTTTTTTTTTTACATGAGACCAGAGATCTGAACTCAGGACCTTCTGCTTGTGAGGCAGAGTCTTAACCCCTGAGCCATCTCTCCAGCCCCCATCCACCCTTCTTTCAACCCATCCATACGTCCACCCACTCACCCATCCATTCTATCCATCCATTGTCTTATGTATCGTCCATCCATCTTTCTATCCATCCATTCCTCTATCTGTCCATCTTTCCTATCCACTCATTCTTCCATCCATCTATCCTTCTATCCTTCATATATCTGTCCATCCATCCACCATCCAAACTTGCTAGCCAGTCAGCCAACCATTCATCCATCCATTTGTCCATTCACCCTCCCTTCTCGTCACCTATTCTATCATTCCATCCATCTATCCTTCCTTCTGTATATCCCTCCTTCCATCCATCTGTCTTTTCACTCATCCTTCCATCTCACCTGCTGTCTCTCTACTCTTCCATCTTTCCATCCATCCATCCATCCATCCATCCATCCTTCTAGCCAGCCATGTTTCCTCGCATCTACCCATCACCCACCTGTCTTTCCATTCACCCACACTTCTATCCATCTACCATTCCATCTATTCTTTACCAGTCCATCCTTCCTTTCATTCACCTTTTGGCCCCATTCTTTCTTCCACTCATTCTACCATTCTCTCATCCAACCTTCTAGCCAGCCAGCTAGACATCTTCCATTTATTCATCCACCCATCCATCCATTCTTCCATCCATCCATCCATCCATCCATCCATCCATCCATCCATCCATCCATTCGTCCACTTGTCCATCCATTCATTTGTCTACCCATCTGTCTGTCCACTCATCCTTTTTTGTCTACTCATCCTTATGCCTATCCATCTTTCCATCTTTCCACCCATTTATCCTTCTGTCCATCCACCTAGTCTACCACCTCTCCCTTCCTCCTTTCCTCCCTCCCTCCCTCCTTCCTTCCTTCCTTCCTTCCTTCCTTCCTTCCTTCCTTCCTTCCTTCCATCCTTCCTTCCTTCCATATATCCTTCAACCCACTCTTCCATCAATCCCTTCATCTTCCCCCGCCCTTTATCCATCTGCCTCTCCTACATCCATCTATATCCACTCACTCACTAGTCCCTCCTGCATCCATCACCCACATCCAGCCATCTGCTCTCTGCCTCCCTTCTGGGTTCCCATTCCCGCCTGGCCACCATCCCTCCATCATCCTCTCCATCCCATTTCTTTAGCAAATCCACCACGTGCCTCTTGGACGTTAAGCACGCATATATCTGCCGATTCCCGGGCCCCAGCCCCGCAGAACATATGCTCTGGCAGTGGGAGGGTTTCGACTCAGCTACATCTGGGTTTCAATTCTGTCCCTGAAACTTAATGAGCCGTGTGACCTTGTGGGAAACGAATCTGTCTAAACAGCCATTTCCTTATTAGTCAGGTTGGAATCAGAGTCTCTGTTTCTACTGTACGCTCTGTACTAGGGAGCCTGGGGCCACGGCTCAGTGGTAGAGCACTTGCCTAGTGTGCTTGGCCCCAGCACCTCTGAAACCACCCCCAGATATCTGTCTGTGCTTTTCTCGCCACTGAACCCTATGGCCTGAAAGAGTAGATTCACCACCCATATTTGCCAAGTGTCTGGATTCTACCTTCAAGCAGAGACTCGTGGTTAGGCGCGTAGTGGGTGTTCAAGAAGGGGGCAGAGTGTAGCATACTCGTTTCTAGGGCCGGGGAGATGACTCAGTGGGTAAGCCACTTGTTGTGCAAATGAGAGGGCCTGAGTTCAAATCCCCAGAACTCATGTGATGCTGGACATGGGATTCAGACACATGTGTCTGAAATCCTGGTGGCCCTTCGGTGAGGTGGGAGATGGAGACAGGAGGACCCCCCACCCCCCGCCAGAAGCTAGTGGACCAGCTAGCTCAGTGTGTGCAGAGACCAAGTGAGAGAAACCTCTCCTCGACTCCCCCCATATTAAATAAAGCTGACTATCCTCTAACCCCACACACATGTGCTGTGGAATGCATGCATGCACACACGCAGCGAGAGAGAAGACAGGGAAGTGAGGGAGAGAGATTAAATAATGTATTTTTCAAGTTTCTAAATCAATTTCATCTACAATATGGAATTCTTACTTCACAGAATCTGTTGTGGGTAAACAGGGGCCAAATCCCCACCGTCCCTCTCTCAAGCCTTCCATCCATCCACCCATCCATCCACCCACCTACCTGTCCATCCTAGTTATTTAGTTAGTTGGTTGTGTGTGTTGTTTTATTTATCTATTTGAGAGACAGAGAGAGAGAGAGAGAGAGGGAGGCACATGTGCACCATATGGGTTTCAGATCTCCAGGTTTGCAAGCAGGTGCCTCGCCCATGAGCTATCTCATAAGTTAGTTGTTTTCTCTATGTGATGCGTGTACACATAGGTGCACTCGTGTGCGCAGGCTCACGTGCACATGGGGGGGGCCTCCCATGATGTTGGGAGTTCTTTTGGTTCTTCCACCTTATTCTCTTGATGCTGGGTTTCTGATGAGACCCAAAGCTCCCTGTTAAGACCAGCCTGGCCAGTAGGCTTGCTTCAGGGATCCCCAGAGCTGAGCTGTGGCAGTCAAACATTCGGCTCTTGACTTCTGCCCGTGACCGGGGGTGAGATGTGACTCACCTACCACAATGGGCTGAGGCCTGGCACTGTCAGCCCAGGGAACCCTTTTCTCTCCCTAAGTTGTCCAGCTCGGGTATTTCATTACAGCAACGTGTCGTGAAACTAAAAGCACCATTTTTATCCCTTTCTGAGGATTGGGAACAAACAGGAGGGGCGGGAGGAGGGGGCTTTGCATACTTTTGGCCCCACCCTCCTCTCTTGGGGAGGTGGGAGGAAGCTGCTTCTGCTGTTCTCTGTGGCTGTCTTGGGTCGTAAACCATCCCCGGGAGAGCTCGGCTGGCTCGTCACCTACAGATCATAAATCCAGATCCAGACTCCAAGGTGGCAAGGCCTCGCTGCTTGGGCCCCAGGGTGCTGCCTGCACCTCTGTGCAGTGTGCTGGAGGGCTGCTTCCTCTGTATGTGTGTGTGCACATGTGTGTGTTCATGTGCTCTTTGTTGGTTAGCTCTTTCCTCTGTGTGTGTGTATATGCTCATGAGTGCATCTTTGTGTTTATGCGTTCTATGTTGGTTGGCTCCTTCCTGGGTGTGTGTGTGTGTGTGTATGTGTGTGTGTGTGTCTTTGTTTTTGTGTGTTTTGTGCTGGTCCCCTCCTTCTGGATACCCCTGGATGTCAGTTCTCTCTTTCTACCTTATGGGTACCAGGGACCCATCTCAGGTCCTTGATCACGCTTTGTATCAGTCAGGGTTCTCTAGAGTCACAGAATCCACAGAATGAATATATATATAAGGGGAATTTATTGAGTTAGCTTATGAAATATGGCTGAGGTAGTCCAACGATGGCTGCCAGTAGCTGCTCAGCCCAGTAGGCCCGAAGGTGAAGGCTGGAGGATTCCTAGAGTCTCTAGTAGCGTTAAGACTTGGGGGGTTGGGGGGCTGGAGAGGTGGCTCAGGGGTTAAGCCTCCGCCTTGCAGGCGGAAGGTCCTGAGTTCGGATCCCAGATCCCACGTATAGACGCCAGGCGGAAGCGGGGGGCTCGCCTTCTGGGCCTGGTAGGGCGGAGCCTGTGAATCCCGGGGCAGAAGGAGGTGGAGGCGTCCATGGTGGTTCGCGAATTCCTCCGTGTTTCTACACATACACACGCGCGCGCACAGACACACGCACAGACACACGCACACACACACAGACACACACGCGCGCGCACATACACACGCACATGCGCACAGTTGAATAAATAATAATAATAATAAAAAATTTTAAAAAATGAGATAAAAAAAAAAAAAGACTTGGGGGGTCGGGCGGCAGGAGGGACACAGCTTCAGAGAGTCTCTCCTCCTTCTCTTCTCCTCTGTATTCTGTTCTGTGGCTTTTATGTGGTCCATGACTGGGAGCTTCCTGTATGATCTATGGAGGTTCCCATGGGATCTGGGGCGGGTATAATCCCTTCAGGTGGTCTCAGTTGATCCTTCCAGGTGTGGTCTCAGCTGCTCTTAGTTAATACCAGGTATGTCAAGTTGACACCCGGGATTAACTATCACACGGTTCTACCAGCCCAGCCATCTTGCCAGCCTTACCCTGGTTTTTTGGGACTGGGTCCCTCACTGGTGTGGGGACCACTGGTCTGTCCAGGCCACAGAGCCCAGAAACTCCTGTCTCCAACGCTGAGATTATAAGTGTGTGCCACCATATTCCACTTTTATTTTTTTCCTCCTGTGTATGTGTGTGTGTGTGCATGTGTCATGTGTGTGTAGGTGCCCCTGTATGTGCAGGTGCCTTGCATATGTGTGCGCGTGCACCGAGGCTTGACGTTGACGTGGAATGTCTTCCTTGATCTGTCCCCATGATATTCGGAGGTGACTTCTCTTGCAGAACCCAGAGCTCCCCCTTTTGGCTATTCTGCTCGCCAGCTCGCTTCAGGAACTCCCTGTCCCCGCCCCCTCCTGCTGGGCTAAACCATACCCACCCGGTTTTCACATGGCTTCTGGAGCTGGGAACTCTGCTTCTCTCGCTTCCTCCCATTTGAGACAACCTGTGTCCCCAGTCTGTGGCCGATGTTCCTGTAACACGGGTCATCATGCTCAGAAGCACTGCACCCCAGAGCCTCTCGTGCCCCCACCCCTGTCCTCGGAATAGGGTTTTATTGGCTGGTGTGGCCAGCGCTGGCCTGGCAGCACATAGTAGATGTTCAATTAACACTTAAGAGAGGAATCCGTGCCTGCATGAATGACAGGCTGTGGGGGTGAGGTAGGAGGTTGGGGGTGGGGTTCCAAACAGAAGGGAGGGGTGGGATCTACCTCCGAACTCCTGGCTTGCACTTGAGACTTCTGAGGGGCACGAGGATGGGAAGGCCATGTCCGGGCCAAGGTGGTGGAGAGACAGACGTCCTTCGACATAGTCAGCACGGTTATGGGGTGCCATGCCACGTGGCCTGAGCACCTGCTTGGTAGTAGGATGGGTTCTGGATGGAGGCGCTGCTCAGAGTTAGAGTGACAGCCTAGCATCCTGCAGGGAGGAGCTGGAGGCGTGGCTCAGAGGCAAAGCCCCTGCCTAGCATCTTTGTGTGTGTGTGTGTGTGTGTGTGTGTGTGTGTGTGTGTGTGTGTGTGTGCGCGCGCGCGCTTTGTATGGCTGTGGTTGGCTGGGGCTCAGCTCCCCATTGCTAAAGTCCTGTATTCATCCTTAGCGTTATAAAGAGGTGAAGGCATGTGGCTGTTCACCCTCCCCCAGCACTTCGGAAGCTGAGGCAGGAGCATGGTGAGTTCAAGGCCAGCACAACCCTGTTTGAGAACCAAGCGCTGCTCCCCGAGGTCCTCGGCTTTGATCAGATCAGCAATCCTCGTGGCGTGACACAGCACGCAAGGCGACAGGGCTATTTCTGGACGTGGGGTTGAGGAGAGGCTGAAGCCAAGCCGGGCTTTCCTGGAAGGGACACTTAAATGAAGTCTTGTCTGGTTCCTGTAGTGCAGAGGTGAAGCCCCGACGTGCTGCTCTGCGCAAAGGCCGAACTCCTGGCCAGTGCGTCCACGTGCGCGCGCATCTATGTGTGTGTGTGTGTGTGTGTGTGTGTGTGTGTGTGTGTGTGTGTGTGAGAGCACACTGTGTCTCTGTGGAGGCCCAAGGGTGACTTCGGGAATCATCCTGGATTGCTTCTACCTCCTTCTTGCTTAGCTCTGGGATTTCCCAGGGTCCACCCACCAGGGCTAGAAGTGCCCGCCACCACCATTTACCATTTTTATGTGGAACCTGGGATCCAAATTCAGGACCTTTTGCTTGTTTTTTTTTTTTTAAATTTTTTTTATTATTATTTTTCAATTGTGCATGTGTGGGTGTGGTGTGTGTGTGGTGTGTTGTGTGTGTGTGGTGTATGTGGGTGTTTAGAACCACGACGATTCGGGAACCACCAGGGATGCCTCCACCGCCTTCTGTCCCTGGGGATTCCCAGGCCCGGCCCTACCAGGACCAGAAGCACAGGCATCCCCGCTTTCCTGCCTTGGCGTCTATACGTGGGATCTGGGATCCGAACTCAGGACCTTCCGCCTTCAAGGCAGAGGCTTACCCCCTGAGCCACCTCTCCAGCCCAGGACCTTTTGCTTGTGAGACAGAGTCTTAACCCTGAGCCATCTCTCCAGGCTTTTTATGTTTTTAATGTGTGTGAATGTGTATTTGTGTGTGTGGTGCGATTACAGTTGCATGTGCATTTGTGTGCGTACATGTGTGTGTTTTTTAATTGTGTGTTTCTATTGTTTTGCATTAGATTGTAGTGCAGTATGCTTGTATGCCGTGTTTGTTTTTGTACTTTGTGTGTATTTTTTGTGCATATATTCTTGTGTATCCTTGTAGTTTGTGTGTGTATGTGTTTTTGTAATACATGTGTGTATTGTATTTGTTGTGCCTATGTGTGTTTCTGTGTGCACATTTTGTGTGCATCCATGTGTGTTTGTGTTTATGGATGTGTATGCATGTGTTTGTGTATGTGCGTGTACATCTGTGTGTTTGTCTGCACATGTATACACGTGTGCTTGTGCATGCATGTTTGCATGTGCATTTGTTTGTGTGCATGTATGTGTCCATGTGCATGTGTGTTTGTATGTGTGTGCATGTGTGTGGCTCTGTTTTCACATTGTGTACATATGTGTGTATGTGAATGTATGGTTGTGTATATGTGCTGTCCTGTCTGTGCTATGTGTCAGCACCATGTGTTTATATGTAATGTGTGCATTGCGCCCATTGTGATTGGTATGTGTCAGGGTGTGGTGTGCTAGTGTGTACTTGAGTGTTTGCGTCGGGTGAGAGCACTATTCACATAGGTCAGCCCATGGGGGTCACAGGACAGTGTCGGGTGTGTAGTCCCCCTTACCTTGGGCTTTGTGCACGACAGAGTATTCGTGTCACTAGCTACCATAAGCTTCCAGTGGGTTTTCTTTGTCTCCACATATCACCAGGATGTGCTGGATTACAGACACACACATCAGGTCCTGACATTATGTGGGTTCAGGGTGTCTGAAACACAGGTCACTCATACCTACATGGCTAGGTGGCTTGGGTACCTCGCCATCATCTCCGCCTGTAAAAGTCCACAGAAAATCAGCCAGGTGGGAGGCGAGGAGGAGGTCCTTGGCTCCGGATCCCAAGTCACACTGACGCATGACCCCATGGGCTGTGGGTTTGAGGCAAAACAAAAGGTTTGGCCCACGACTCTGTGATTTCTTCAGACAGAAGCCATGATCCAACAGTACACACCACTGTATAACAACGCTTTGGTATTTAGGAACCCTTCTAGAGAAGCCTGTGGGGCGCATCTGGTCACATCACCCCCAGGGAGTTCAGGGCCTTCTGCCAGAGTCCTCCCTGCCTGGCAAAACGGCTGTGGAATTGGAGGCCAGATGATAATAAAG
>JALPQD010000966.1:253309-280580 GCA_023101885.1 Typhlomys cinereus | reverse complement strand
TGTATCTACTGCCTCCTCGCACATTGACAGTGGATATTACTTGCGGCCCTCATGAAAACGCTGAAATAATAATCCTTCTGCCGTCTTGGTTTCGTCACTACCTCAACGACAAGAGTTCTACAGGGGGATAAGGAGTGTTACCAGTATGGAAGCCTCTGCTCATGAAGATACCTTCTGAGTACTCTAGACATCTACTGACACTAGGTTAAGAATGTAGCTCTTAGGTGGTCACCAACGTGGCCTGATCTTCACTAGCCAACCACGTTGAGCTCTTGTCTATGATCTACCTATTTTAGAGTTTCACTTTGACCACTGTGAGCTCTCTGTGACCACTGTCAGCTCTTTATGAGGACTATGAAATATCCATGACTACAGTGAGCTCTCTATGACCACTATGAACTGTGACCACTGTGAACTCTCTATGACAATTATGAGGTATGACCTCTGTGAGCTCTCTCTGACCACTGTAAGTATTCTATGACATCTGTGAGCTTACTTTGACCATGCTGAGCACTCTATGACTACTGTGAGCTCTCTGTGATCACTGTGTGCTCTCCATGGCCATTATGAGCAATGACAAATGTTAGTTCTCTATGACCACTATGAGCTATGACCACTGTAAATTCCCTATGACAATAATGGGCTCTGTATGACCCCCGTTAGCTATGATGAATGTGAGCTATCTGTGACCACTATTATCTCTCTATGATCACTTTGAGTTCCTTATGACACCTGAGATCTCTCTGTGACAACTGTGAACTCTCTCTGAGCACAATGATGTATTACCACTTTGAGCTCTCTATGACCACTGATGAGTTGTGAGTACTGTGAGCTCTTTATAACAACTAGGAGCTTTGGTCACTGTGAACTTTCTATGACCACTATGGGTCCTCTCTAACCACTATGTTCTATGAACACTATGAGTATCCTATCACCACTATGAGCTATTAAGCACTGTGAGCTGTCTTTGACCACACTGAACTATCTAGGAGCATTATGATCTATGACCACTGTGAACTCTCTATGCTTACTCTAGCCCTCTGTGACTACTTTCAGCTCTCTATGGCAACTGTGAGCTCTCTATGTCCACTATGAGCTATTACCATTGTGAGCTCTCTTTGACCACCGTGAACTCTCTATGGGCATTATGATCTATGACCACTGCAAACTCTATGTGACTACTATGAGTGCTCTGTGACTACTTTCAGCTCTCAATGACCATTGTGAGCTCTCTATAAACACTATGACCTATCACCACTGTGAGGTCTCTATGACTACTATGAGCTATTATCAATTTGAGCTGTTTATGACCACTAAGAGCTGTGAACACTGTGAGTTCTCTATTATCACATAATGCTATGACCACTATGAGCTCTGTATGACCACTGTAAGCTCTCTATGACCAGTGTGAGCACTCTGTGATCACTATGAGCTCTCAATGATCACTATTAGCTCTCTATGAACACTGTGAGATATCACCACTTTGAATTATCTATGACCACTTTGAGCTCTCTAAGACCACTGTGAACTCTCTATGAGCACTATGAACTATGATTATTGTGAGATGACTATGACCACTATGAGTTATAACCACTGTGAGCACTACATGAGGATTATGTGTTATGACCACTGTGAACTCTCTATGATGACTATGAATTCTTTATGATCACTGCGAGCTCTCTATGCACTACGAGCTCTCTATGGCAACTTTGAGCTCTCTATGTGAGCTCTCTATGACTAACTTCAACTGTGACCACTATGGGCTCTGCATGACCACTGTGAACTATGACCACTGTGATCTCTCTATGATCATTATGAGCTCTCTTTGACTACTGTGAGCTCTCTATAACCTCTGTGAGTTCACAATGACCACTGTGAACTGTGACCACTGTGACCTCTCTATGACCTCTGTGAGCTCCCTTTGACCACTGTGAACTGTGACTACTGTGAGCTCTCTATGCTGTTTGTGAGTTCACTTTGACCAATGTGAACTTTGACCACTGTGACCTCTCTATGACCTCTGTGAGCTCACTTTGATCACTGTGAGCACTTTTTGACCACTCTGAGATCTCTATGACAACTGTGAGGTATAACCACTGTGAGATCTCTATGAACACTATGAGCTCTCTATAACCATTTTGAGAGCATTATGATCACTGTGATCTCACTTTGACTACTGTGACCTCTTTATGACTGCTGTGAACTCTCTTTGACCACTGTGAGCTCTCCATGAGCACTATGAAATATTACTACTGTTACTCTCTATTAACACTATGAGCTATGACCACTGTGAGGTCTCTTTGACCACAGTGAGCTCTCTATGAACACAATGATCTGAAGAGTGTGAACTGTATATGACGACTTTAAGCTCTCTTTGACAACACTGAGTTCTCTGTGACCTCATTGAGGTATGTATGGCCACCAGAAGCTCTCTGTGATCCGTATAAGTTATGATCACTGTGAGAAAACTGTGACTACTGTGACCTCTCTATGACCGCTGTGACATCTCTATGATGATTTTATGGTCTCCAAGACCACTGTGAGCTCTCTATGCTGACTGTTAACTCTCTGTGACCATTATGACCTATGGCCATTCTGAGCCTTCTTTAACCATTATGAGTTATGTCCACTGTGAGCACTTTAAGACCACTATGAGCTATGACCCGAGTGAGCACTGTATTTCCATTATGAGCTCTCTATTGCAACTGTGAGATATAACCACTGTGAGCTCTTTATGACCACTATAGGCTCTCTATGAGCAATATGACTTATGACCACTTTGAGCTCTCTATGTGCACTATGAGCTGTGACCACTGTGAGCTCTTTATAACCACTGTGAGCTGTGAATGATGTGAGCTCTCTGTGATGACTATGAACTATGATTGCTGTGAGCTCTACATGATTAACGTAAGTTGTCTGTGTCCACTGTGAGCTATACCGACTAGTATGAGTATAGCATGATTATTATGAACTCTTTATGACCTCTGTGAGTTATCTATGACCACTGTAGCTCTCTATGAGCAATACGACCTATGACCACTATGAGCCCTTTATGAGGACTATGAGCTATGACCACTGTGAGCCCTCTATAGATACTCTGAGACGCATTGTGGATTTGCTATGAGCACTATGACCTATGAATACTGTGAGCTGTCTATTGCAATTCTGAGCTCTCTATGACCACTGTGACATCTCTATGACCACATTGAGCTCTCTATGATCACTATAAGTTCCATGTGACCACTATGAGGTTTCTTTGACCATTATGAGCATTTTTTGGCAGCTATGAGCTATGAACACTGTGAGCTCTCAATGACCACTATGAGTTATAACCACTGTTAACTCTGCATGGCCACAATGAGCCCTTTATAATGACCGTCACATTTCTAGGACCACTTTGAGCTCTCTATGATCATTGTGAGCATTCTATGACCACTGGGAGCTCCCTATGAGCACTAGGATCTATGACCACTGTGAGCTCTCTATGACCACTATGAGCTATGAACACTATGAGCTCTCTATGTCCATTATGATCTATGACCACTGTGATTCCTCTAGCACCACTATAAGGTATGACCACGGTGAGTTCACTATGATGATTATGAGTTCTTTATGACCACTGTGAACTGTGACCACTTTGAGCCTTCTATGACCACTGGGAATTGTGGGCACTGTGAACTCTCTATGACCACTGTGAGATCTCTATGAACACGATGAGCACTGTGAGCTCTCTAGGACCACACTGATCTTTGAGCACTGTGTGCTCTTTATGACCCTATAAGCTCTCTTTAACCATTATGAGCTCTATTTTATGATTCTAATCTATGACTACTTTGAGATCTCTATGACCACTATGAGTTATGACAACTGTGAGCTCTCTATGGCCAGTATGAGCTCTCTATGGCCCATATGGGCTTTCTATGACCTTTGTCAGCTATGACCACTATGAGCTCTCTTTGACCACTGTGACCTCTCTATGACCACTTTGAGAACTCTATGATCACTATGAGCTCTCTATGACCACCGTGAGCTCTGTATGTCATATATGAGCTATGACCACACTGAGCTAGTGTCTAGTACCACTATGGGCTGGGAGTACTATGAGCTCTTTATAACCACTGTAAACTATGAGTAAAGCGAGCTCTCTATTACCACTATGAGGAATGAGTACTGTGAGTTCTCTGGCCACTGTGAACTAAGAGTACTTCAAGTTCTCTATGACCACTATGATCTATAACCACCGTGAGTTCTATATCAGTACAA
The DNA here is from genome assembly GCA_023101885.1 of Typhlomys cinereus. Classification (NCBI taxonomy): domain Eukaryota; kingdom Metazoa; phylum Chordata; class Mammalia; order Rodentia; family Platacanthomyidae; genus Typhlomys; species Typhlomys cinereus. Next base: position 276,317 of record JALPQD010000966.1, on the reverse strand, counting down.
TGAGCTATGACCACTATGAGCTCTCTATGACAACTGTGACTTTTCATGACCACTGTGAGCTCTTTTAGAGCAGTATGACATTTGATCATTGAGAGCTCTCTATGATCACTGTGAGCTTTTTATGACCACTATGAACTAAGACCACTGTGAGATCTCAATGTCCATTATGAGCTCTCTATGACCACTGTGAACTATCTGTGACCAATTTGAGCTCTCTATGACAATACTGAGCTCTTTATGACCACTGTGAGCTATGACTACTGTGAACTCTCTGTAACCAATGTGAGCTATGACCACTCTGATTCTTCTATAACCATTGTGTGTCTCTAGGACAACTATGATCTATGATGACTGTGAACTCTCTATGACCACTGCGAACTCTCTATGACAACTCCGAACTCTCTATGACAACTCCGAACTCTCTATGATTGCTAGGAGCAATGAACACTGTGATCTCTCTGTGACCACTGTGAGTTATGACAACTCTGAGTCTATGAACAATGTGAGCTCTCTAGGACAACTATGACCCATGACCCCGATGAGGTCTTTGTGACCATTACAGGCTATGACCATTATGACCTCTCCTTGACCAGGGTGAGGTATGACAACTGTGAGCTCTCTATGACAACTCTTAACTCTCTATAACCAAAATGATCTATGACCCCTATTAACTTTGTATCACCATTATGAGCTATGACCTCTTTGAGCTCATTATTACCATTATGAGCTATCCTTGACCACTATGGCCTATGACCACTGTGAGCTATCTATGACTTTTGTGACCTATGAACTGTGAGCTCTCTATGACCTATGACCACTGTGAGATCTTTATGACCACTATGAGCTATGACCACTGTGAGCTCCCAATATGCATTATGAGCTCTCTATGAACACTGTGTGTTATGACCACTGTGAGCTCTCTAAGAGCATTATGAACTATGACCACTGTGGTCATATTTCATAGTGGTCATATAGAGGTCACAGTGGTCATAGCTCACAGTGGTCATAGGGAGCTCATATTTATCATTGCTCACATAAGCCATAGGAAGCCCACAGTGGTCCTAGCTCATAGGCATCATATAGAGCTCACAGTGTTCATAGATCACAGTGGTCTTAGAGTGCTTACAGTGGTCATAGCTCATAGTGCTTATAGAGAGCTCACAGTAGACATAGAGTGCTCACATTAGTCACAGAGAGTTCACAGTTGTCATAGCTGATAGTGGTCATAGAGAGTTCAGAGTGGTTATTGCTCACAGTGGTCATAGAGAGCTTACAGTGATAATAGCTCATAGTGGTCATATAGAGCTCACAATGGTCCTAGACTACTAATAGCTGTCATAGCTCTCAGACGTTATAAAGAGCTCACAGTTGTCATAGTTCACAGTGGTCATATTGAGCTCATAGTGGACAATGATAACTCAGTATTCATAGCTCATAATGGTCATAAAGAGCTCACAGTGGTCATAGCTCACAGTGGCGCTAACGAGCTCAACAGTGGTCATTGAGAGCTCACAGTGATAATTGCTCATAGTGGCCATGCAGAACTCACAATGGTCCTAGACTACGCATAGCTGTCATGACCATTTGAGATATGACAACTGTGAGCTCTCTATGACCTCTGTGAGCTATAACAACTATGAGCTCTCTATCCACAACTCTGAGCTCTCTATGATCACTATGAACTATGACCCCTATGAGCTTTCTATGACCACTGTGAGCTATGACAACAATTAGCTCTCTATCATCATTGTAAAGTATGACTACTGTTAGCTCTCTTTGACCACTATGAGCTCTTTGTGCCAATTAGGAGCTACAACCACAGTGAGTTCTCTATGACCATTCTGAGCTATGACCACTAGGAGCTCTCTAAGACTACAATGAGCTATGACATTGAGCTCTCTATGACCACTATGGTCCATGACTGCTGTGAACTCTGGCCACTATGAGCTCTTTGTGACCATTATGCTCTCTCTATGATTTCTGCGTGTAAAGATTACTATGAGCTCTCTATGACAAGTGTGAGCTTTCTATAATTCCATGACCTCTCTATCACCACTTAGAGGTCTCTATAACCACTGTAAGTACTCTATTACATGACAGTGACACTGTTTGTAATGTCACAGTGAGGCTGTGAGGACACAGTGATGTTGTGATGTCACAGGAGAGGTTTGGATGGCAAATTGAGGCTGTGATATTAGTGGTGAGGCTGATCACACAATGAGGCTGTGACGTTACTGGTGAAGGTGTGATGTCAAAATAAGGCTGGAATGTCAGTACTGAGAAGGATGTCATGGTAAGTCTATGATGTCACTGGTGAGGCTATGATGTCAGTGGTGAACCTATTACTTGACATTGACACTGGTGAAGCTGTGACCTCGAAGGCTGTGTTGTTACTGGTGTGGCAGTGATGTCAACGTTCTGACTAATGTCTGTGGCAATGCTGGTGTCACAGGTGAGGCTGTGCTGTCACTGGTGAGGCCATGATGTCACATTGAGGCTATGATATCACTGTGAAGGTTGTATGTCACTGTGGACTGTGATGTCACTGTGAGGTGATAACACTCTGGAAGCTGTGATGTCACTGTAAGGCTGTAATATCAGTGGCAAGACTGATGTCCAAATGAGGCTATGATGTATCAGGTGAGCCTGTGGTGTCAGAGTGCACTCTGGAAAGTCACTGTAAGGCTGTGATGTGGTCATGAGGCTCTGATGTCAGGGCTGCTTCTATGAGATGTCAGTGAGGCTGAGACATCAGGGGTGATGCTTGGATTTCACAGTGAGGTTAAGATGTCAGTGGTGAGGCTGTGCAGACACACTGAGGCTGTGACAAAATTGGTCTCCTTGATTGTGATGTAACTGGAAGCCTGTCATATTAGTAGTGAGGCTGTGTTTTCACCATGAGAAAATACCGCCATAGAGTGTCTGTGACATCACAGTGAGGTTGTAATGCCACAGCAAGATTATGATGTCAGTAGTGACTGTGCTTTCACAGGGAGACTATGTCATTGGTGAAGCTGTATTGGCACTAGTAAGACTCTAATGTCACAATGAGTTTATTGTGTCAAACTGAGGCTGTGATGTCACAGTTAAATTAAAATGTCAGAGGTGAAGCTTTATGTCTCACTGATGCTTTAATGGCATGGCATGGCTGTGATGTCACAATGAAGCTGTGATGTCACTGTGAGGTTGTGATGTCACTGGGGAAGTTGTGATATCACAGTGAGGTTGTGATGTCAATAGTGGCATTGTGGTGTCACAGGATGGCTGTCATGCTTCAGTGTGCCTGTAATGCCAGTGTTGTGGCTGTGGTGCCATAGTTAGGCTAAGTAGGATGTCACTGATGAGGGTGTGATGTCGCATTGAGGCTATGAATTCAGTGGTCAGCATGTGATGTCATAGTGGAGTTGTGATGAAACAGTGTGGCTGTAAGATCAGAGTCGATGCTGTGATGTGACAGTTGGTCAATGATTTGAGAGGTGAGCCTGTGATGTAATAGGGAGTCTATTATGTCACAGTGAGGCTATAACCTCAGAGTTGAGTCTGCGATGCCACGGTGAGGCTGTGATGCCACCTTGAGGCTTTGATGTCATCTTGTGACTGGTGTCACCCTAAGCCTGTCATGTCTCAAGCATTTGTGATTAAACGGGGGAGGCTGTGAGTTCACAGAGAATCTGTGATGTGAGTGCAAGGGTGATGTCGCAGTGAGTTTGTGATGTCACAGTGAAGCTGTGAAGTAACAGGTGACCTGTGGTGTCCATGGGTAGGTTATGAGGTCATTGTGAGGCTGCAATGTAGCAGTGAGGCTCTGATGTCAAGGATGTTCCTATGAGTTGTCAGTGAGGCTGTGACCTCAGGGGTGATGCTTGGATTTCACAGTGAGGTTAGGATGTCAATGGTGAAGCTGTGCAGTCACACTGAGGCTGTGATATCAAGGGAGAGGCTGTGATGTCACTGTGATGTGGTGAAGTTGTGATATCACAGTGAGGCTGGGATATCAGTGGTGATAGACTATGACATCACAGTTCTGCTGAGATTTCAGTGGTCAGGCTGTGATGTCAGAAGTGAGGCTGATGTCAGTGATGAGGCTCAAATGTTCCAGTGAGGCTGGGATGTTACTGGTGAGGCTGTGATGCAACAGCTAGGCTGTGGTGTCACTGTTGAGACTGTCATGTGACCATGAGCCTGAGATGTCAGTGATGAGCTGTGGTGTCCTAGGGAGGCTAGGCAGATGTCCATGGTGTCATTAATGCTATGATTTCAGAGGTTAGCCTGTTATGTCACAGTGAGTCTGTGATGTCAGAGGTGAGGCTGTGATATCAGAAGTGAGACTATAATGCTACAGTGAGGCTGTGATACCACTGTGAAGCTATGATGTCGCTATGAGGCTGTGAAATCACAGATGAGCCTGTCCTATCAGTGGTGAGATTGTGATGTCACAGTGAGGTGGTGATGTCAGTAGTGGCTGTGCTTTCACAGGGAGACTATGTCATTGGTGAGGCTGTATTCTAACTGATAAGGCTCTAATGTCAGAGAATTTATTGTATCAAACTGAGACTGTGATGTCATAGTGAAGCTATGATTTTAGAGTTGAAACTTTATGTTACAGTGATGCTTTGATGGCACAGTATGGCTGTGATGTCACAATGAGGCTGTGATGTCACTGTGACATTGTGATGTCACTGGGGAGGTTGTGATGTCACAGTGAGGTTGTGATGTCAATAGCGACACTGTGGTATCACAGGGAGGCTGTCATGTTTCAGTGAGGCTAGGAATGATGTCAGTGATGAGGGTGTGATGTTACATTGAGGCTATGGTTTCAAAGGTGAACCTGTGATGTCATAGTGAGACCGTGATGAAGCAATGAGGTTCTAACACCAGAGTCGATGCTGTGATGTCACAGTTGGGCAATGATTTCAGAGGTGAGCTTGTGATGTCATAGTGAGGCTGTCATCTCACACTGAAGCTATAACCTCAGAGGTGCGGCTATGATGTCACAGTGAGGCTGTGCGGTCAGCAGTGATGCCATGATATCAAAGTGAGACTGTGATATCAGTGTAGAGAGACTGTGACATCACAGTGAGGATGTGATTTTGCTGGTTAAGCCGTGATATCAGAATGAGGCTGATGTGAGTGATGAGGGAATGATGTCACATTGAAGCTGGCATGTCATTGGTGAGGCTGTGATGGAATTGTGAGGGTTTGATGTCACCATGTAGCTGTCTTGACATCATGAGCCTTTGATGTCACAGGGAGTTGGTGATGTCACAGTGGAGGCTGAGAGTTCACATTGAATCTTTGATGTCTGTGTCAAGGCTGATGTCACAATGAGGCTATAATGTCAATAGTGATGTGATGTTACATTGAGGTTCTGATGTCACAGTGAGGCTATATCATAGGTGCGTATGTGATATCACCATGAGGCTATTATGTCAGTGACTAGGCTGATGTCAAAGAGAGTTTTTGATGTCACAGTGAGGCTGTAATGGCACTGTCAGGTCATAATATCACAGTGAGGCTGTAAAGACAGTGTGGCTATGAAGTCACAGTGGGGCTCTGATAACACAGTGATGTTCTGATGTCACTGGAGATGTTTTGATGGCACAATGAGGCTGTTATATCAGTGGTGAAGCTGATGTCACAATGAGGCTGCGATGTCACTTGTGAAGGTGTGATGTCACAATAGGCTGGAATGTCAGTGATAAGAAAGATGTCATAGTGAGTCTATGATGTCACTGGTGTGGCCTTGATGTCAGTGGCGAACTATTACATGAAAGTGACATTGGTGAGGCTGAGATGTCAAAGGCTGGGTTGCCACTGGTGTGGCAGTGATGCCAGCCTCCACTGTGACATCACCAACTCCCTGTGACATCAAGGGCTCATGATGTCAAGACAGCTACATGGTGATTAAGTCAGTGGTATGGCTGATGTGGAAGGTGAGGCTGTGCTCTCACTGGTGAGGCTTTGATGTCACAGTGAAGCTGTGATGTCAGTAGTAAGACTTATGCTGCAATGAGGCTAAGATGGAACATATGATTCTGTGGGGTCTGTGGGCAGGCTGAGAGGTCACTGTGAGCCTATGTTGCCACAGTGAGGCTTTGATGTCAACGTGTGTCTGTGGTGTCACCATGAGCCCGTGATGTCACAGGGAGTTGGGGATGTCACAGTTGAGGCTGTAAGTTCACAGTGAGACTGTGATGTCAGTGGCAAGGATGATGTCACAGTGAGGCTATGATGTCAGTGGTGATCTGTGAAGTCACATTGAGGCTGTGACATCATAGTGAAACTTTGTTGTTACCAGTCATGCCATAATATCACAGTGAGGCTCTGATGTCAATGGAGCAATACTATGACATCACAGTGTGTATTAGAGTGGCTAGGCTGTGATATCACAATGACACTCATGTGAGTCATGAGGGTATGATGTCACAGTGAGGCTTGCATGTCACTGGTGAGGCTGTGATGTCACCTTGATGCTTTGATATCACCATCTGTCTGTGTTGTGACTGTGAGCCCATGGTATCACAGGGAGTTCGTGATGATATGGTTGAGACTATGAGGTCACGGTGAGACTGTGATGTTCGTGGCAAGGCTATTGTCACAGTGAAGCTATAATATCAGTAGTGATGCTGTTAAGTCACATTGAGGCTATGATTTCACAGTGAGGTTATATCAGAAGTGTGTATGTGATGTGACCATGAGACTATTAAGTCAGTGGCAAGGCTGATTTCACAGTGAGTTTGTGATGTGACAGTAAGCATCACATTATTTGATATAAATAAAAGAAATAATGAAAATAAGGGGATAGTCAGGCCTGCCTTAGTGTTACTGTCTGGTCTGGCCTCAAGCCTGTTGGCTGGGTAGTGACACATTAACATCTAAATGGGCAATTTCCTAGTGCTAGGGGTTCTGCCTATGTAAATTAAGTTTTGCCTCTGGCAGGAGGATTCCCCCCTCTGGAATTTGATTCTACCTCTTGTATGTTCTTAGATCTTTTGTTGTTGTTGTTTTTCTCAGGATTAGCTAGTTTACAGGGAAAATCTACTTTGAAACACTCATTGTTCCTTTGCTTTTAGCAACTGAGTGTCATGCCTGCTTTAACTCTACCTGGAGGCATCATGTCTGTTCCAACACAGAAAATATAAGGCACACAAGTTTGGTTCAACATATGCACACCAATAAATGTAATTCAACGTATAAACCAGTCCAAAATCCAAAACTATATGATACTCTCCATAGATGCAGAAAAAGCTCTTAATAAGATCCAACAGCACTTTATGATCAAAACCTTAGAGACGATTGGAATGGAAGGAACCTTTATCAATATAATAAAAGCTATATATAACAAGTGTACAACAAGGATTATACCCAAGGCTGACCACTCTCACCATTTCTATTCAATATTTTACTTGAAGTCTTATCTGAGGCTGTAAGACAAGAAAGAAAGATAAAAGGGATTCAAATTGGCAAGGAAGAAGTCAAGTTATCTCTATTTGCAGATGACATGATCTTATACCTGAGTGATCCCAAAAACTCCACCAGGAAACTCCTGGAACTAATACAGAAGTTCATGTCTCTTCTAAGCAGTTGCCATAGTTAAGCAGAGGTGTCAACTTGACTGTTGAGGGTTGGAGTTCTGGGCACAGTTGTAGACAGTTGATGGTTGAGTTAAACCTAGAGCAAACCTGAAGGAGATTGTCTAGCTGATGGGGAAGACCCAGCCCAGGGTGGGTGGGATTAGCCCTGTATAAATCACAGAGAGCTGGTTGAGAGAGTAGGCATCTTTTTGTTCACTTTACCAGATATGCTGGTCTGGCAAGTAAGGATTGTCCATCTCTCAGCTGTTATGTGGTGATGATGGCCAGTTCCCTTGGCCCTGGTATTGGTGCCTGCTCTTCCTTCAATCTGGACTGAGAACTGTAACCAGGAATTGTAAAAGATTAAACCCTTGTTCCTTTAAGCAGTATGATGGTCATTTTTCAGCAACCATGAGGGCAAACTGCAAAAGCAGTTAAGAATTTTTTTTTTTCGTTTTTGTACAAAAATGTTGTCCTTGGTTTCCAGAAGAAGGAACCTTGGATCTAGAAACTTGGAAAAAGATAGAAAAGAGAAAAAAACTATTATCATGTTCATGGACCAGAAAAGATCCCAATTCTTACATTTTCTTTATGGAGTTTAATGATAGATTCTTTAGGTCCTAGTCAAGAAACAGTAAGCATAGCACAGGAAACTAAGTTAGAGGAGAAGACTCCACTGACTCCAAAGGAAAATAAAGATAAAAATTACGAAGGCTTAATTAAGCCTCAACGTGTCATAACAGTAAGTTTAGAGGAAGTGGTTGATGATGTCCTGTCTCGTCTCCCTCTGAGGAGACTGATTTAGAGAAGGAAGCAGATGATGATGTTCTGTCTCCCTCTGAGGAGACTGATTTACAGAAGGAATCAGATGATAAAGTCCTGTCTCTCTCTGAGGAGAATAATTTAAAGGAAGAAGCAGCACTTCACCATAGTGAGGATGATGGGGTATTTCTAAAGTCTTTAATGCCATTTCCCCTTGAGAGTCCTGGGAAGCCTCCCACAGAGGTAGGCTTTCTTGGAGCAGGACAACAGGCTAGAAGAATGGAAAATGAAGATCCTACATGGAAGCCAAATGTAGAAGCTACAGAAATAGTTATAAAGCAATTGGTGGTGATGCCACAGTGAAGCTGTGGTGTTACTGTTGAGGCTCTCATGTGACCATAAGCCTGTTATGTCACAGTGAGGCTGTGATGCCATAGATGAGGCTGTGATGTCACAGTGAGGCTCTGATGTCAGAAATGAGGCAATAATGCCACAGTGAGGCTGTGATACCACTGTGAAGCTGTGATGTCACTATGAGTCTGTGACATCACAGACAGATTGTTATGTCACAGGGAGCCTGTGAGGTCACTGTGGAAGATGTGATGTCAGTGGCAAGGCAGATTTCACTATAAGGCTATGATGTAACAGATGAGTCTATGATGTAAAAGGTTAGACTGTGAGGTCACAGTGAGGCTGAGTGGTTAGGGTGAGACTGTAATATCTGTGGGCACAATGAGGCAGCAATATAACATGTAAGGCATTGGTGTCACTGTTTATGATGTCGAAGGTTATGATGTCACTGCTGAGGCTGTGAGGTCACTGTGAGCCTGTGCTATCTGTGGTGAGGCTATGGTGTCATAGTAAAGCTAGGTAGGATACCAGTAGTGAGTCTGTGATTTCACCATGAGGCTGTAATGTCACAGTGCAGCAGTGAGGTCAGTGGTTAGGCTGTGATTTCAGAAGTGAGACTGAGTTGAGAGATGAGACTAAGATGTTGCATTGAGATGTGATATAACTGGTGAGGCTAAGATGCCAAAGTGAGGTTATGATGTCACCATGAGGCTGTGGTGTCATGGTGAGCCTCTCCTATCAGTGGTGACGTTGTGATGTCACAGTGAGGCTATGCTAGCACAGTATGGCTGTAATGTCACACTGAGGTTGTAATGTTACAGTGAGGTTGTGATGTCAGTAGTGACTGTGCTTTCACAGGGAGTCTATGTCATTGGTGAGGCTATATTGTCACCAATGAGGCCCTACTGTCACAGTAAGTTTATTGTGTCAAATTAAAGCTACAATGTCACAGTGAGGCTATGATGTCAGAGGTGAAACTTTGTCACCATGATGCTTTGATGGCATGGTATGGCTGTGATCTCAAAAGGAGGTGTGATGTCACTGTGAGGTTGTGATATCACTGGATAAATTGTGTTGTCACAGTGAGGTTGTGATGTCAGTGGAGTGAGACTATGACATCACAGTATGGGTGTGATGTCAGAGTATAGCTGTGAGGTCATTGCTTAGGCTGTGATTTTCAGAAATGAACCTGATGTCAGTGATGAAGCTGAGACATCATAGTGAGGCTATGATGTCAATGGTGATGCTGTGCAGTCACATTGAGGCTGTGTTGTCACAGTGAGGCTATGTCACAGGTGTTTATGTGATGTCTCCATGAGGCTATTATGTCAGTGGCAAGGCTGATGTCACAGTGAGTTTGTGATGGCACAGTGTAGCTGTGAAGTTAGTGGTGAGGCTGATGTCACAATGAGGCTCTGATTTCACTGGTGAATGTGTGATGTCATAATAACACTGGAAAGTCAATGGTGAGAAAGATGTCATAGTGAGTCTATGATGTCACTGGTGAGGTTATGATGTCAGTGGGGAACCTATTACATAACAGTAACACTGGTCAGGCTGTGATGTCAAAAGTTGTGTTGTCACTGATGTGGCAGTGATGTCAGTGTTCTGACTAATGTCAATGGCTGTGATGTCACTGTGAAGGTTGTATGTCACTGTGGATGTCATGTCACCATGAGGTGATATCACCCTGGAAGCTGTGATGTCACAGTGAGTTCATGATGTCAGTGGCAAGACTGATGTCACAATGAGGAAATGATGTAACAGGTGAGCTTGTGGTGTCAGTGCGCAGGTTGTGAGGTTACTGTATGTCTGTGATGTTGCAGTGAGGCTCTGATGTCAGGGGCGATTCTATGAGATACGCATGAGGCTGCTATGTCAGGGGTTATGTTTGGACTTCACAGTGAGTTTAGTACATCAACCAAAAAAAATTATAATATAGGGAATGTATTGATTGGGTTACAGTATGACCAAGGTAGTCCAACGATGGCTGCCAGTAGCCAAGATAGTCCAATGATGGCTGCAGTAGTTCCTCAGTTCAGTAGTCAAGTGGGTGATGGCTGAATGTTGGAGAATTCCTAGAGTCTTTAGTCTAGCTGACAACAACTTGGTGAGTTGGAATGCTAGAGGGTCAAAGAAACCAGGTGGCTGGAAGGAAGAACGATTCCTAGCACAGCTGCAAGAAGGCATCTGTTCTCTTTGGTGGATCCTTTTTATATGATGTAGTACTGGGAGGATCCTATGAGAGCTTTGGAGGTTCTGATAGGATCTAGGGTGGGTATAATCCTATCAGGTGGTCTCAGTTGATCCTTTCCAGAGGTGGTCTCAGCCCATCTTAGTTAATACGGGATGTGTCAAGTTGACACCCAGTCTTAACTATCACAATTCCACCCCTTGTCAATTTGACAACTACAATGTAATATAACTGGTGTGGCTGTGATGCCACAGTGAAGTGATGTCACTGTGAGGTTGTGATGTCACAGTGAGGTTGTGATGTCAGTAGTGACCGTGCTTTCACAGGGAGACTGTGTCATTGGTGAGTTGTATGTCACTGAGGAGACTCTACTATCACAGTGAGTTTATTGTGTCAAACTGAGGCTGTGAGGTCATGGTGAGGCTATGATGTCAGAGGTGAAGCTTTATGTCACAGTGTGCTTTGATGTCACGTATGGCTATGATGTCACAATGATGTTTTGAAGTCACTGTGAGGTTGTGATGTCACTGGGGAAGTTGTGATGTCACCGTGAGATTATGATGTCATAGCGACTGTGATGTCATAGGGAGGTTTGTCATGTTTCAGTGATCCTGTGAGGTCAGTGCCGAGGCTGTGGTGTCATTGTGAGCTGTGAGGCTAGGTAGGATGTCAGTGATGAGGTGTGATGCCCATTGAGGCTATGTTTCAGAGGTGAGCCTGTGATGTCGTCGTGCAGTGATGCGGTGGATGAGAGAGTGAGGCTATAATATCAGAATCAATGCTGTGATTCTCAGTTGGGCAAGGATTTCAGAGGTTTGCCTGTGAAGTTATAGTGATGCTGTCATGTCACAGTGAAACTATAACCTCAGAGGTGCCCTGAAATGTCAAATGAGGGATTGTTGTCACCAGTGATGTTGTGATATCACAGTGAGGCTGTGATGTCAGTGGATCAGAGTAGAGATCACAGTAAGGATGTGTTTCAGGGGTTAGGCTGTGATATCAGAATGAGTTGATGTGAGTGAAGAGGGGACAATGCCACAGTGAGGCTGGCATGTCACTGGTGAGGCTGTGAATGCCGCCGTGAGGCTTTGATGTCACAGGGGCTGTTGTGTCATCATGAGGCCATGTTGTCACAGAGATTTGGTGATGTCAAGGTGGAGGTTGTGAGGTCATAAAGAGCCTGTGATATCAGTGGCAGGCTGATGTCACAGTGAAGCTCTGATGACTAGTGATGTGGTGAGTCCTCTGGAGAGATTTTGATGGCACAGTGAGGCTTGAAGTCAGTGGTGAGGCTGATGTCCCAATGAGGCTGTGATGTCAGAGGAGAGGCTGTGATGTCATTGTGAGTTGGTGATGAGTACTGTGAGGTGTGATATTACAGTGAAACTGTTATATCAGTGGGTGATAGACTAGACATACATAGTTCTGCTGAGATTTCAGTGGTTAGGCTGTGATGTCAGAAGTGAGGCTGAATCAGTGATGAGGCTCAGATGTCACTGAGGCTGTGATGTCACAGTGAGGATGTGATGTCAGAAATGAGGCTATAATTCCACAGTGAGGGTGTGATATCACCATGAAGCTTTGATGTCACTATTAGTCTGCAACATCACAGAGAGATTATAATGTCACAGTGAGGCTGTGAAATAAGGTGGAAGGTGTGATGTCAGTAGCAAGGCTGATTTCACCATGAAGCTATGATAACAGATGAGTTTAGGATGTAATAAGTTTGACTGTGAGGTCACAGTAGGGTGTGAGGGCACTGTGAGGCTGTGATTATCTGTGGGAAGAGGTTAGCCTGTTATGTCAGTGAGGCTGTGATGTCAGAGGTTAGGTTGTGATGTCACAGTGAGGTTTTGATATCAATAGCAACACTATGGTATCACAGGGAGCTGTCATGTTTCAGTGAGCCTGTGAGGTAAGTGGTGAGGCTGTGGTGCCACAGTGAGGCTAGGTAAGATGTCAGTGATAATGGTGTGACAGCACATTGAGTCTATGATTTCAGAGGTGAGCCAGTGATGTCATAGTGAGTCTGTGATGTAACAATGAGGCTAAAACCAATGGTCAGGCCATGATGTCACAGTGAGGTTGTGTGTTGTCACCAGTCATGCCATGATATCACAGTGAGCTGAAGAGTCAGGAAGCATGACGTATGACATCACAGTAAGGATGTAATTTTAGTGGTTAGGCTGTGATATAAGAATGAGCCTGGTGTGAGTAATGAGGAGATGATTTACAGTGAGGTGGCATGTACTTGTGAGGTTGTGATGCCACTGTGAGGCTTTGATATCACCGTGTGGCTGTGGTGACACTGTGACCCATGATGTCCCAGGGAAATGGTGATGTCATGGTGGAGCTGTGAGGTCATAGAGACTATGATGTCAGTGGCAAAGCGATGTCACAGTGAGGCTATGATGGCAGAGGGATGCTGTGATGTCACATTGAGATTGTGATGTCACAGTGAGGCTAAGTCAGAGGTTTGCATGTGATGTCACCATGAGGTTATTATGTCAGTGGCAAGGCTGAAATCACAGTGAGTTTGGATGTCACAGTAGGCTGTGATGGCACTGTCAGTTTGTAATGGTCACAGTGAATCTGTGAGACGGATGTGGGCTATGATGTCACAGTAGGCCCTGATGACACGTGATGTGATGTCACTGGAGAGGTTTGGATGTCGCAGTGAGGCTGTGATGATAGTGGTGAGGCTGATGTCACAATGAGGCGTGATGTCACTGGTGAAGGTGTAATATCACAATAATGCGTGGAATATCAGTAGTGAGAAAAATGTCATAGTGAGTCTATGATGTCAATGGTGAGGCTATGATATCAGTGTTGGATTGATTACATGACTGAAACTAGTGAGGCTGTGATGTCAAAGGCTGAGTTGTCACTGGTGTGGCAGTGATGTCAGTGTTCTGATTAATGTTAGTGGCGAATTGATGTCACAGTTGAGGCTGTGTTGTCATTGGTGAGTGGTGATGTCACATGAGGCTGTGATGTCACTCTGAAGGTTGTATGTCACTGTGGGCTGTCATGTTACCATGAAGTGATATCACTCTGGAAGCTGTGATGTCAAAGTGAGGCTGTAATTTTACTGGTTATGGAGTGATGTCACAATAAGAAGGAATGTCAGTGGTGAGAAATATTTCGTAGTGAGTCTTTGATGTCAGTGGTGAACCTGTTACATGACAGTGACCTGGTTGAGGCTGTGGCATAAAGGCTGTGTTGTCATTGGAGTGGCAGTGATGTCAGTGTTCTCACTAATGTCAGTCTGATGCTGATGTCAAAGGTAAGGCGTGTGCTGTCACTGGTGAGTCAGTGATGTCACTGTGAGCCTCTGATGTCACTGTGAAGGTTGTATGGTCACTGAGGGCTGTCATGTCACCATGACTTGATATAACTCTGGAAGCTGTGAGTCACGGTGAGGCTATAAGTCAGTGAGGAAGATGTGATGTCAGTGGCAATGCTGATTTCACCATGAAGCAATGCTATAACAGTCGTGTCTATTATGTATCATGTCAGACGGTGAGGTCTCATTGAGGCTGTGTGGTCACTGTGATGCTGTGATATCTGTGGGAAGATTGATGTCCACAATGAGGCTTTATGTAACATGTGAAACTGTGTGTCACTGTTTATGATGTCAAACATGATTTTTCTGCACATCATGTCACAGTGAGGTTGTGATGTAACCTGTGAAGTTTGATGTCACTTTTATGATATCAAAGGCTGTCACGCTGATCTTTCATGTCACTGTGAGCCAGGCTATATGGTGAGATTAAATATGATACCAGTGGTGAGGCTGTGATGTCACAGTAAGGCAGTGATGTTACAGTGAGACTGTGATGTCACAGTGAGGCTGTTTTGTCACAGTGCAGCTGTGAAATCTGTGGTTAGACTGTGATTTCAGAAGTGAGACTGATGTAAAAGATGAGGCTGAGATGTAGCATTGACATTTTGATATAACTGGTGAGGTTGTAATGCCAGTGCGGATATGATGTCACCATGAGACTGTGATGTCACTGGAGAGATTGTGATATCACAGTGAGTTTCCTATCAGTGATAAGGCTATGATGTCACAATGAGGCTGTGCTGGCACAGTGTGTCTGTGATGTCACAGTGAGGTTGTGATGTCACAGTGAGGTTGTGATGACAGTAATGACTATGCTTTCACAGGGAGTCTATGTCATTGGGGAGAATGTATTAACCCTGGTGAGGCTCTAATGGCACAGTGAATTTATTGTGTCAAACTAAGGTCATTATGTCATAATAAGGCTATGATGTCAGAGGTGAAGCTTTATGTCACAGTGATGTTTTAATGGCACGGTATGGCTGTGATATCACAATGATGCTTGGATATCACAGTGAGGTTGTGATGTCAAAAACGACACTGTGGTGTCACAGGGAAGTTATGTTTCAGTAAGCCTGTGAGGTCAGTTGGTGAGGCTATGGTGTCATTCTGAGGCTAGGTCAGATGTCATTGATGAGGGTGTGTCACTGTGAGCCGTGCTATATGTGGTGAGATTAAATATACAGTGTGTAAGGCTGTGATGTCATAGTGTGGCTGTGATATCGCCATGAGACTGTGATGTTACAGTAAGGCAGTGATGTTACAGTGAGACTGTGATGTCACAGTGAAGCTGTGAAGTCTGTGGTTAGGCTGTTGCATTGAGGCTATGATTTCAGAGGTGAGCCTGTGATGTCATAGTCAGCTGTTACCAAACATTGAGAGTATAATGTCAGAGTCGATGCTGTGATGTCATAATTGGTTAATTATTTTAGAGGTTAACTGGGATGTTTATAGTGAAGCCATTATGTCACAGTGAGACAGACTAAGACATCAAAGTGAGGATGCGATTTCAGTGGTTAGGCTGTGGTAACAGAATGAGGGTGATGTGAGTGATGGCAGTATGATGTCATAGTGAGGCTGGCATGTCACTGGCGAGGCTGTGATGGCCTAGTGAGGCTTTGCTGTCACCTGTGGCTGTGGTGTCACTGTGAGCATGTGAAGTCACAGGGAGTTGGTGATGTCACGGTGGGGCTATGAAGTCCCAGTGAGACTGTGATGTTGGTGGCAAGGCTGGTGTCACAGTGAGGCCATGATGTCAGAGGTGATGCTGTGATATCAAACTGAGGCTATGATGTCACAATGAGGTTATGTCAGACTTCTGTATGTGATGTCACCAAGAGGCTATTATGTCAGTGGAAAGGCTTACAATGAGTTTGTGAGTCACAGTGAGGCTGTGATGTCACTGTCAAGTTGTAATGTCACAGTGAGGCTGTAAAGACACAGTGTCGCTATGATGTCACAGTGAGGCTCTGATGATACAGTGATGTTTTATGGTCACTGGAGAGGCTTTGATGGCAGAGTGAGGCTGTGATGTTAGTAGTGTGGCTGATGTCACAATAAACCTGTGATGTCACTGGTGAAAGTGTGATGTCACAATAAGGCTGGAATGTCAACGGTGAGAAAGATGTCATAGTGAGCATGATGTCACTGGTGAGGCTATAATGTCTGGGTTTAACTTACTATATATCAATGACACTGTTGAGGCTGTAATATCAAAGATGTGTGTTGTCACTGGTGTGTCAGTGATGTCATTGTCTGACTGATGTAAGTGGTGATGGTAATGTCTCAGGTGAGTCTGCTGTCACTGTTGAGGCTGTGATATCACTGTGAGATTTTGATGTCACTAGTAAGGCTGTAATGTCACACGGAGCTGTGATGTCATGTGAAGGTTTTAAGTCCACTATGGGCTGTCACATCACCGTGAGGTGATATCACTCTGGAGCAGGGATGTCACTGTGAATCTGTGATGTCACGGCAAGACTAATGTCCAATGAGTCTATCATGTAACAGGTGAGCCATTTGTCAGTGGGCAGGCTGTGAGATCACTAGGAGGCTGTGATGTTTCAGAGAGGCTCTGATGTTAAGGCTGATTCTATGAGATGTCAGTGAGGCTGTGAGTGTCAGGGGTGGTTCTTGATTCACAGTTAGGCTAGGACATCAGTGTGAGGCTGTGCAGACACACTGAAGCTGTGATGTCAGAGGAGAGGCTGTGAGGTCACTATGATGCGGTGATGCTACCATGAGGTTGTGTCATCACAGTGAGGCTGTGAGTCACTCTGATGCTGTGATATCTGTCGGAAGATTGATGTCACAATGAAACAGTGATGTATCATATGAGGCTGTGATGTCACTGTTTATGATATTAAAGGCTGTCACTGCTAAGGCTGTCATGTCACTCTGAGCCTATTCTATCTGTGGTGAGGCTGTGGTGTCTTCGTAAAGCTAAGTAGCATACCAGTTGTGAGGCTGTGACATCACAGTGAGGCTCTGCTAGCACAATGTGCGTGTGATGTCACATGTGGGTTGTGATGTCACAGTGAGTTTGTGATGTCAGTAGTGACTTGCTTCACAGGGAGACTAGTCTTTGGTGAGGCTGTATTGTGACTGGTGAGGCTCTGATGTCACAGTGAGTTTATTTGTCAAACTGAGTCTGTGATGTCAAGTGAGTCTGTGATGTCAGAGGTGAAACATACAGATATTGATGCTTTGATGGCATGGTATGGCTGTGATGTCACAATGAGGCTGTGATGCCACAGTAGGTTTTGAATACAATAGCTACACTGTGGTGTCACAGGGAGGCTGTCATGTTTCAGTGAACCAGTGAGGTCAGTATGTGCTAATGATGTTAGTGTTCTGACTAATATCAGTGGCAATGCTGATGTCACAGGTGAAGCTGTGTTGTCACTGGTGAGCCGTGATGTCAAGTGAGTCTGTGATATCTGGTAAGAAATGCCACAATGAATCTATGATGTAACAGGTGAGCCTGTGGTATCATGGGCAGGCTGTTAGGTCACGGTGAGGCTGTGATGTCACAGTAGGCTGGGATGTCACTGTCAAGTCTGTGGACACTGTGTGGTTATAATGTCACAGTGAGGCTATGTCAGAGGGTGTATGTGATTCACCATGAGGATATTGTGTGTGTGGTGAGGCTGATGTCACAGAGAGTTTGTGATGTCAAAGTGAGGCTGTGATGTCACTGTCAGGCTGTAATGTCACAATGAGGACACAGTGTGGCTATGTTATCACAGTGAGGCTCTGATGACACAGTGATGTGATATCAATCGAGAAGTTTGGATGGCACAGTGAGGCTGTGATGTTAGTGGTGAGGCCAATGTCACAATGAGGTTGTGATTTCACTGGCAAAGGTGTGATGCACAATAAGACTGGCATATCAGTGGTGAGAAAGATGTCATAGTGAGTCAGTGATGTCACTGTTGAGGCTATGATGTTAGCGAGTGAACCTGTTATGTAGACAGTGACACTGGTGAGGCTGTGACGTCAAAGGCTATGTTGTCACTGGTGTTGCAGTGATGTCAGTGATCTGACTAACATCAGTGGTGCCACTGATATCACAGATGAGGTATAATGTCACTGATGATGCTGTGATGTCACAATGAGGCGGTGATATAACTGTGAAAGTTGTGTCACGGTGGGCTGACATGTCACCTTAAGGTGATTTCACTCTGGAAGCTGTGATTCACACTGAGGCTGTGTATCACTGTGAAGGTTTAACCTCACTGTGAACTGTCATGTCACCATGAGGTGATATCACTCTGGAAGCTGTGGTGTCACAGTGTGGCTGTGATGTCAGTGGCAAGGCTGATCTCACAATGGGGCTGTGTAAACAGGTGAGCCTGTTGTGTCAATGGGTAGCTCTTAGGTCTCTGGAGCCTGTGATGTCCCAGTGAGGCTCTGATGTCAGAGTGATTCTACAAAATGTCCCTGATGCTGTGGTCAGGGGTGGTGCTTGGATTTCACAGTGAGTTTAGAAGATCCTGGTGAGGCTTGCAGTCAAACTGAAGCTGTGATGTCAAGGAGGGGCTGTGATGTCACTGTGAGCGTGCTGCTGTCATGATGTCAGAAATAAGGCTTGATATCACAGTGATCGTGTGATGTCAAAATGAGGCTATAATACAACAGTGAGGCTGTGCTATTACTGTGAAGCTGTGATCTCACTATGAGGCTATGACATCACAGAGAGGTTGTGATGTCACAGTGAGGCTGCGAGGTCATTGTGGAAGACGTATGTCAGTGGCAAGGCTGATTTCACCGTGAGTCTAGGCTGGAACAGGTTAGATTGTGAGGTCACAGTGAGACTGTGATGACACGTGAGGCGGTGCTGCATCATGAAGTTGTGTTATCTATTGGTAGATTGAGGTCACAATGAGGCAGTGATGTACATGTGAGGCTGTGGTGTCAGTTATGATGGTCAAATGCTATGATGTCACTGTTGAGGCTACCACGTCAGTGTGAGCCTGTGTTATCTGTGGTGGGGCTGTTGATGTCCTAGTAACACTAGGTAGGATACCAGTGATTAGGCCGTAATGTCACAGTGTAGCAGAGATGTCACCATGAGGGTGTAATGTCACAGTGAGCGTGATGTCACAGTGCAGCTGTGAGGATAGAGGTTAGGCTGTGAGTTTCAGAAATGAGACTGATGTGAGAGATGAGGCTGAGGTGTCACATTGACAATGTGATATAACTGGTGAAACTGAGATGCCACAGTGATGTTGTGATGTCAGCATAAGGCTGTGTGGTCATTGGTGAGGCTATAATATCATGGTGAGCCTGTCATATCAGTGGTGAGGCTGTGATGTCACAGGTGAGACTGTGACTTCAGGGGTGATGCTTGGATTTCACAGTGAGGTTACAATTTCAATGGTGAGGTGTGGAGTCACACTGAGACTGTGATGTCAGAGGAGAGCCTGTAATGTCACTGTGAGCCTGTCTTATAATGGTGAGGCTGTGATGTTACATTAGGCTCTGCTGGCACATTGGACTGTGAGTCACAATGAGGTTGTGATGTCCAGTGAGGCTGTGATGTCAGTAGTGACTTTGCTTCCTAGGAGACTATGTCATTGGTTAGGTCTACTGTCACTGGTGAGGCTCTAATATCATAGAGAGTTTATTGTGTCAACAGACGTGCGATTTCACAGTGCAGCTAAGATGTCCGAGGTGCAGCTTTATATTACAGGGATGTTTTGATGGCAAGATTGGCTGTGATGTCACTTGAGGCTGTGATATCACTATGAGATTGTGATATAACTCAGGAATTATGATGTCACAGTGAGGTGTGATGTCAATAGCGACCTTGTGGTGTCATAGGAAGGTTCTCATGTTTCAATGAGCTTGTGAGGTCAGTGGTGTATCTATGTGCCTAGTGAGTCTTAGTAGTAAGTTAGTGATGGGGTGTGTGGTGCCGAATTGAGCAATGATTCAGAGGTAAGCCTGTGATGTCATATGAGAGTGTGAGGTCACAGTGAGGCTACAACCTCAGAGGATGCTGGGATGTCACAATGAGGCTGTGATGCACCTGCTGTCACCGTGTAGTTGTGGTGTCACCGTGAGACTGTGATGTTAGAGTGAGGCTGTGATGCAACAATAAGGTTTTTATGTCACCATGAGGCTGCAGTGTCACAGTGAGTTGGGATGCCACAGTGAGGTTTTGATGTTACAGTGATGGTGTGATGTCAGTAGTGACTGTGCTTCACAGGGAGACTAGGTCATTGGTGAGGCTGTATGGTCACTGGTGAGGCTCTAATGTCACAGTCATTTTATTGTGGTCAAAAGGCTATGATGTCACCGTGAGGCTATGATGTCAGAGGTGAAACTTTATGTCCAGAATGTTGTGATGTCACTTGTTAAGTTGTGATGTCAAGTGATGTTTGATGTCAATAGCGACACTGTGGTGTCACAAGGAGGCTCTCATATTTCAGTAAGCGGTGAGGTCAGTGGTGAGGCTGTGGTGTCATATGAGGCTACGTAGGATGTCAGCGATGATGGGTGATTTTTGAATTGAGGCTATGATTTCAGAGGTGATCCTGTGATGCTCATAGTGAGGCTGTGATGAAACAGTGAGGCTATACTTCATGGCCCATTCTGTGATGTGACAGTTGGGCAATGATTTCAAATGTGGAGCCTCTGATGTCATAGTGAGGCTGTCCTGTCACAGTGAGGCTATAATCACAGGGGTGAGGCTGTGATACCACAGTGAGGCTGTGATGTCAGTGGAGAATGACTATGACATCATAGTTAGGATGTGATTTCAGAAGTTAGGCTATGATATCAGAATAAGTCTAATGTGAGTAATGTGGGTATGATGTAACAGTGAGGCTGGGATGTCACTGGTGAGGATATGATGCCACTGTGAGGCATGTGATTGTCATCAGGTGTTGTGGTGTCACCATGAACCTGTAATGTCAAGGGATTGGTGATGTCATGATGGAGGCTCTGATGTCACAGTTAGTCTGTCACTGTCAAGTTGTAATGTCACAGTGAGGCTACAAGGACACTGTGCTATAATGCACAGTGAGGCTAGTGTCAAGGTGTGCATGTGATTTCACCAGGAGGCTATTATGTCAGTGACAAGGCTGATGTCACAGAGATTCGTGATGTCACACTAAGGCTCTGATGGCACTCTCAGGTTGTATTGTCACAGTGAGGCTTTGAGAACACAGTGTGCTATGATGTCACAGTGAGGCTCTGAGTACACAGTGATGTTGTGATGTCACTGGAGAGGTTTTGTTGGCACAGTGAGGCTGTGGTGTCACTATTGTGGCTGTCATGTGACCATGAGCCTGAAATTCAGTGATGAGGCTGTGATTTCATAGCGAGGCTAGAGAAGATGTCCGTGATGTCCACTGTTGTCTATGATTTCAGAGGTTAGCCTGTTTATGTCACATTGAGTTTGTGATGTCAGAGGTGAGGCGTGATGTCACAGTGAGAAGTAATGTCAGAAAGTGAGGCATAATGCGACAGTGAGGCTGTGCTATCACTGGAAGCTGTGAGGTGCATTATTCAGGCTGTGACATCACAGAGAAATTGGATGTCACAGTGAGGTCACAGTGGCAATGCTGATTTCACCATGACACATGATGGACAGGTGAGAGAGCTCTTCGTGGTGCATAGCTCATAGTGGACATAGCTCAAGAGTGGTCATAAAGAGCTCACTGTGGTCACAGCTATAGTGGTGATAGAGAACTCACAAGGTTCATAGAGTGATCCATTAGACAGGACAGCTCACAGAGGTCAGTGCTCACGTGGTCACAGAGAGCTCACAGTACTCATAGCTCAAGTGGTCATAGGGAGGTTCAATAAAGTACCGCGCGCTAACTGATTGCGCCACGGGAGCTCCGATAGGGAGTTCAAACATCAAAAAGAGCCCCAAATGGGTCTTTGAGAACTCACAATCATCAAGAGAGTTCCTGAGGTCATAGAGAGGTCACAGTGATCATTGAGGGCTCATGTTGTCATATAGAGCTCATAGTTGCCATAGCTCACAGAGTCATTGAGAGCCCATAGTGCTATAGCTCATGGTGATCATAGAGAGCTCCTAGTGGCCTCAGATTGCAGTGTTTAACTCATAGTATTCACAGAGGGTCACGGTGGTCAGAGAGGAGTTCACAGTGGGTATGCTCATAGTGGTCATAGAGAGTTGATAGTGGTTAAAGAGAGTTCACAGGGGTTCAACAGCTCATAGCAGTCCTAGAGAAACCACAGTGGTCCTAGCTCACAGTGGCTAAAGAGCTCATAATGCAAAATAGACATCCCGGTGGGCTTAGCTCATAGTAGTCATAGAGAACACACAGGGCTCAGAGTTCCTAGTGGTCAGAAAGAACTCCACAGTGGTCATTCTGCAATAAGTTCATAGAGTGATCTCTCAGTGGTCAAAACTCATAGTGATCATAGAGAGCTCAGTGGTCATAGCCCATAGTTTTCATAGAGATATCAAAATGGACATAGAGAGCTAATATTGATCATTGAGAGCTCACAATGCACATAGCTAAAAGTAGTTTAATAGAGAGCTCACAGTGGTCATAGCTCATTGTGGTCATAGAGAGCTCACTGGTCATGAGAGCTCAAACTGGTGATGGAGAACTCACAGTGGCCAAGAGAGCTTAAAGTGGTCAAGAGATGTCATAGTGATCAGAGAGAGTCACTGTTGTCATAGAGAGCTCATACTTGTCATACCTCACAGAGATCATAGAGGCCATAGTGCCATAGTTCAATAGTGGTATAGAACTCTAATGTGAGATTACAGAGCTCACAGTGGTCATAGAGAAG
>JALPQD010000966.1:213189-253284 GCA_023101885.1 Typhlomys cinereus | reverse complement strand
AGGCTCTGATGAAAGAGTGAGGCTATAATATCAGAATCGATGCTGTGATGTCTCAGTTGGGCAAGGATTTCAGAGGTTTGCCTGTGAAGTTATAGTGATGCTGTCATGTCACAGTGAAACTATAACCTCAGAGGTGCCCTGAAATGTCACAGTGAGGGATTGTTGTCACCAGTGATGTTGTGATATCACAGTGAGGCTGTGATGTCAGTGGATCGAGAGTATGATATCACAGTAAGGATGTGTTTTCAGGGGTTAGGCTGTGATATCAGAATGAGGTTGATGTGAGTGAAGAGGGTACAATGCCACAGTGAGGCTGGCATGTCACTGGTGAGGCTGTGATGCCACCGTGAGGCTTTGATGTCACCATGTGGCTGTTGTGTCATCATGAGGCCATGTTGTCACAGAGATTTGGTGATGTCAAGGTGGAGGTTGTGAGGTCATAAAGAGCCTGTGATATCAGTGGCAAGGCTGATGTCACAGTGAAGCTCTGATGACTAGTGATGTTGTGATGTCTCTGGAGAGATTTTGATGGCACAGTGAGGCTGTGAAGTCAGTGGTGAGGCTGATGTCCCAATGAGGCTGTGATGTCAGAGGAGAGGCTGTGATGTCATTGTGAGTTGGTGATGATACTGTGAGGTTGTGATATTACAGTGAAACTGTTATGTCAGTGGTGATAGACTATGACATCATAGTTCTGCTGAGATTTCAGTGGTTAGGCTGTGATGTCAGAAGTGAGGCTGATATCAGTGATGAGGCTCAGATGTCACTGAGGCTGTGATGTCACAGTGAGGATGTGATGTCAGAAATGAGGCTATAATTCCACAGTGAGGGTGTGATATCACCATGAAGCTTTGATGTCACTATTAGTCTGCAACATCACAGAGAGATTATAATGTCACAGTGAGGCTGTGAAATAACTGTGGAAGGTGTGATGTCAGTAGCAAGGCTGATTTCACCATGAAGCTATGATAACAGATGAGTTTATGATGTAATAAGTTTGACTGTGAGGTCACAGTAGGGTGTGAGGGCACTGTGAGGCTGTGATTATCTGTGGGAAGAGGTTAGCCTGTTATGTCAGTGAGGCTGTGATGTCAGAGGTTAGGTTGCGATGTCACAGTGAGGTTTTGATATCAATAGCAACACTATGGTATCACAGGGAGGCTGTCATGTTTCAGTGAGCCTGTGAGGTAAGTGGTGAGGCTGTGGTGCCACAGTGAGGCTAGGTAAGATGTCAGTGATAATGGTGTGACAGCACATTGAGTCTATGATTTCAGAGGTGAGCCAGTGATGTCATAGTGAGTCTGTGATGTAACAATGAGGCTAAAACCTCAATGGTCAGGCCATGATGTCACAGTGAGGTTGTGTTGTCACCAGTCATGCCATGATATCACAGTGATGCTGAGATGTCAGGGAAGCATGACTATGACATCACAGTAAGGATGTAATTTTAGTGGTTAGGCTGTGATATAAGAATGAGCCTGGTGCGAGTAATGAGGAGCTGATGTTACAGTGAGGCTGGCATGTCACTTGTGAGGTTGTGATGCCACTGTGAGGCTTTGATATCACCGTGTGGCTGTGGTGACACTGTGACCCATGATGTCCCAGGGAAATGGTGATGTCATGGTGGAGGCTGTGAGGTCATAGTGAGACTATGATGTCAGTGGCAAAGCTGATGTCACAGTGAGGCTATGATGGCAGAGGTGATGCTGTGATGTCACATTGAGATTGTGATGTCACAGTGAGGCTAAGTCAGAGGTTTGCATGTGATGTCACCATGAGGTTATTATGTCAGTGGCAAGGCTGAAATCACAGTGAGTTTGGGATGTCACAGTTAGGCTGTGATGGCACTGTCAGTTTGTAATGTCACAGTGAATCTGTGAAGACTGAGTGTGGCTATGATGTCACAGTATGGCCCTGATGACACAGTGATGTGATGTCACTGGAGAGGTTTGGATGTCACAGTGAGGCTGTGATGATAGTGATGAGGCTGATGTCACAATGAGGCTGTGATGTCACTGGTGAAGGTGTAATATCACAATAAGGCTGGAATATCAGTAGTGAGAAAAATGTCATAGTGAGTCTATGATGTCAATGGTGAGGCTATGATATCAGTGTTGGATTGATTACATGACTGAAACTAGTGAGGCTGTGATGTCAAAGGCTGAGTTGTCACTGGTGTGGCAGTGATGTCAGTGTTCTGATTAATGTTAGTGGCGACATTGATGTCACAGTTGAGGCTGTGGTGTCATTGGTGAGGCTGTGATGTCACACTGAGGCTGTGATGTCACTCTGAAGGTTGTATGTCACTGTGGGCTGTCATGTTACCATGAAGTGATATCACTCTGGAAGCTGTGATGTCAAAGTGAGGCTGTAATTTTACTGGTTATGGAGTGATGTCACAATAAGAATGGAATGTCAGTGGTGAGAAATATTTCGTAGTGAGTCTTTGATGTCAGTGGTGAACCTGTTACATGACAGTGACCTTGGTGAGGCTGTGGCATAAAAGGCTGTGTTGTCATTGGAGTGGCAGTGATGTCAGTGTTCTCACTAATGTCAGTTCTGATGCTGATGTCAAAGGTAAGGCTGTGCTGTCACTGGTGAGGCAGTGATGTCACTGTGAGCCTCTGATGTCACTGTAAAGGTTGTATGTCACTGAGGGCTGTCATGTCACCATGACTTGATATAACTCTGGAAGCTATGATGTCACGGTGAGGCTATAAGTCAGTGAGGAAGATGTGATATCAGTGGCAATGCTGATTTCACCATGAAGCAATGCTATAACAGTCGTGTCTATTATGTATCATGTCAGACTGTGAGGTCTCATTGAGGCTGTGTGGTCACTGTGATGCTGTGATATCTGTGGGAAGATTGATGTCACAATGAGGCATTTATGCAACATGTGAAACTGTGGTGTCACTGTTTATGATGTCAAACCTATGATTTTCTGCACATCATGTCACAGTGAGGTTGTGATGTAACCTGTGAAGTTATGATGTCACTATTTATGATATCAAAGGCTGTCACTGCTGAGTCTTTCATGTCACTGTGAGCCAGGCTATATGGTGAGATTAAATATGATACCAGTGGTGAGGCTGTGATGTCACAATAAGGCAGTGATGTTACAGTGAGACTGTGATGTCACAGTGAGGCTGTTTTGTCACAGTGCAGCTGTGAAATCTGTGGTTAGACTGTGATTTCAGAAGTGAGACTGATGTAAAAGATGAGGCTGAGATGTCGCATTGACATTTTGATATAACTGGTGAGGTTGTAATGCCAGTGCGGATATGATGTCACCATGAGACTGTGATGTCACTGGCGAGATTGTGATATCACAGTGAGTTTGTCCTATCAGTGATAAGGCTATGATGTCACAATGAGGCTGTGCTGGCACAGTGTGTCTGTGATGTCACAGTGAGGTTGTGATGTCACAGTGAGGTTGTGATGACAGTAATGACTATGCTTTCACAGGGAGTCTATGTCATTGGGGAGAATGTATTAACCCTGGTGAGGCTCTAATGGCACAGTGAGTTTATTGTGTCAAACTGAGGTCATTATGTCATAATAAGGCTATGATGTCAGAGGTGAAGCTTTATGTCACAGTGATGTTTTAATGGCACGGTATGGCTGTGATATCACAATGATGCTTGGATATCACAGTGAGGTTGTGATGTCAAAAACGACACTGTGGTGTCACAGGGAAGTTATGTTTCAGTAAGCCTGTGAGGTCAGTTGTGAGGCTATGGTGTCATTCTGAGGCTAGGTCAGATGTCATTGATGAGGGTGTGTCACTGTGAGCCGTGCTATATGTGGTGAGATTAAATATACCAGTGGTAAGGCTGTGATGTCATAGTGTGGCTGTGATATCGCCATGAGACTGTGATGTTACAGTAAGGCAGTGATGTTACAGTGAGACTGTGATGTCACAGTGCAGCTGTGAAGTCTGTGGTTAGGCTGTTGCATTGAGGCTATGATTTCAGAGGTGAGCCTGTGATGTCATAGTCAGGCTGTTACCAAACATTGAGAGTATAATGTCAGAGTCGATGCTGTGATGTCATAATTGGTTAATTATTTTAGAGGTTAACTGGGATGTTATAGTGAAGCCATTATGTCACAGTGAGACAGACTAAGACATCAAAGTGAGGATGCGATTTCAGTGGTTAGGCTGTAGTAACAGAATGAGGGTGATGTAAGTGATGGCAGTATGATGTCATAGTGAGGCTGGCATGTCACTGGTGAGGCTGTGATGGCCTAGTGAGGCTTTGCTGTCACCTGTGGCTGTGGTGTCACTGTGAGCATGTGAAGTCACAGGGAGTTGGTGATGTCACGGTGGGGCTATGAAGTCCCAGTGAGACTGTGATGTTGGTGGCAAGGCTGGTGTCACAGTGAGGCCATGATGTCAGAGGTGATGCTGTGATATCAAACTGAGGCTATGATGTCACAATGAGGTTATGTCAGACTTCTGTATGTGATGTCACCAAGAGGCTATTATGTCAGTGGAAAGGCTGTTACAATGAGTTTGTGATGTCACAGTGAGGCTGTGATGTCACTGTCAAGTTGTAATGTCACAGTGAGGCTGTAAAGACACAGTGTCGCTATGATGTCACAGTGAGGCTCTGATGATACAGTGATGTTTTATGGTCACTGGAGAGGCTTTGATGGCAGAGTGAGGCTGTGATGTTAGTAGTGTGGCTGATGTCACAATAAACCTGTGATGTCACTGGTGAAAGTGTGATGTCACAATAAGGCTGGAATGTCAACGGTGAGAAAGATGTCATAGTGAGTCTATGATGTCACTGGTGAGGCTATAATGTCAGTGGTTAACTTACTATATATCAATGACACTGTTGAGGCTGTAATATCAAAGGTGTGTTGTCACTGGTGTGTCAGTGATGTCATTGTTCTGACTGATGGAAGTGGTGATGGTAATGTCTCAGGTGAGTCTGTGCTGTCACTGTTGAGGCTGTGATATCACTGTGAGATTTTGATGTCACTAGTAAGGCTGTAATGTCACACTGAGGCTGTGATGTCACTGTGAAGGTTTTAAGTCACTATGGGCTGTCACATCACCGTGAGGTGATATGACTCTGGAGCAGGGATGTCATTGTGAATCTGTGATGTCACCGGCAAGACTAATGTCCCAATGAGTCTATCATGTAACAGGTGAGCCTATTTGTCAGTGGGCAGGCTGTGAGATCACTAGGAGGCTGTG
This sequence comes from Typhlomys cinereus, assembly GCA_023101885.1. Taxonomy (NCBI): domain Eukaryota; kingdom Metazoa; phylum Chordata; class Mammalia; order Rodentia; family Platacanthomyidae; genus Typhlomys; species Typhlomys cinereus. Next base: position 248,075 of record JALPQD010000966.1, on the reverse strand, counting down.
ATGTTTCAGTGAGGCTCTGATGTTAAGGCTGATTCTATGAGATGTCAGTGAGGCTGTGATGTCAGGGGTGGTTCTTGGATTTCACAGTTAGGCTAGGACATCAGTGTGAGGCTGTGCAGACACACTGAAGCTGTGATGTCAGAGGAGAGGCTGTGAGGTCACTATGATGCGGTGATGCTACCATGAGGTTGTGTCATCACAGTGAGGCTGTGAGATCACTCTGATGCTGTGATATCTGTCGGAAGATTGATGTCACAATGAAACAGTGATGTATCATATGAGGCTGTGATGTCACTGTTTATGATATTAAAGGCTGTCACTGCTAAGGCTGTCATGTCACTCTGAGCCTATTCTATCTGTGGTGAGGCTGTGGTGTCTTAGTAAAGCTAAGTAGCATACCAGTTGTGAGGCTGTGACATCACAGTGAGGCTCTGCTAGCACAATGTGCCTGTGATGTCACAGTGTGGTTGTGATGTCACAGTGAGTTTGTGATGTCAGTAGTGACTTGCTTTCACAGGGAGACTATGTCTTTGGTGAGGCTGTATTGTGACTGGTGAGGCTCTGATGTCACAGTGAGTTTATTTGTCAAACTGAGTCTGTGATGTCAAGGTGAGTCTGTGATGTCAGAGGTGAAACATTACATGATAGTGATGCTTTGATGGCATGGTATGGCTGTGATGTCACAATGAGGCTGTGATGCCACAGTGAGGTTTTGAATACAATAGCTACACTGTGGTGTCACAGGGAGGCTGTCATGTTTCAGTGAACCAGTGAGGTCAGTAGTGTGCTAATGATGTTAGTGTTCTGACTAATATCAGTGGCAATGCTGATGTCACAGGTGAAGCTGTGTTGTCACTGGTGAGCCTGTGATGTCACAGTGAGTCTGTGATATCAGTGGTAAGAATGATGCCACAATGAATCTATGATGTAACAGGTGAGTCTGTGGTATCAGTGGGCAGGCTGTTAGGTCACGGTGAGGCTGTGATGTCACAGTGAGGCTGTGATGTCACTGTCAAGTCTGTGGACACTGTGTGGTTATAATGTCACAGTGAGGCTATGTCAGAGGTGTGTATGTGATTTCACCATGAGGATATTGTGTGTGTGGTGAGGCTGATGTCACAGAGAGTTTGTGATGTCAAAGTGAGGCTGTGATGTCACTGTCAGGCTGTAATGTCACAATGAGGACACAGTGTGGCTATGTTATCACAGTGAGGCTCTGATGACACAGTGATGTGATATCAATCGAGAAGTTTGGATGGCACAGTGAGGCTGTGATGTTAGTGGTGAGGCCAATGTCACAATGAGGTTGTGATTTCACTGGCAAAGGTGTGATGCACAATAAGACTGGCATATCAGTGGTGAGAAAGATGTCATAGTGAATCAGTGATGTCACTGTTGAGGCTATGATGTTAGCGATGAACCTGTTATGTGACAGTGACACTGGTGAGGCTGTGACGTCAAAGGCTATGTTGTCACTGGTGTTGCAGTGATGTCAGTGATCTGACTAACATCAGTGGTGCCACTGATATCACAGATGAGGTATAATGTCACTGATGATGCTGTGATGTCACAATGAGGCTGTGATATAACTGTGAAAGTTGTATGTCACTGTGGGCTGACATGTCACCTTAAGGTGATTTCACTCTGGAAGCTGTGATGTCACACTGAGGCTGTGATATCACTGTGAAGGTTTAACCTCACTGTGAACTGTCATGTCACCATGAGGTGATATCACTCTGGAAGCTGTGGTGTCACAGTGTGGCTGTGATGTCAGTGGCAAGGCTGATCTCACAATGGGGCTGTGATCTAACAGGTGAGCCTGTTGTGTCAATGGGTAGGCTCTTAGGTCTCTGTGAGCCTGTGATGTCCCAGTGAGGCTCTGATGTCAGAGCTGATTCTACAAAATGTCCCTGATGCTGTGATGTCAGGGGTGGTGCTTGGATTTCACAGTGAGTTTAGAACATCCATGGTGAGGCTGTGCAGTCAAACTGAAGCTGTGATGTCAGAGGAGGGGCTGTGATGTCACTGTGAAGCGGTGCTGCTGTCATGATGTCAGAAATAAGGCTATGATATCACAGTGAATCTGTGATGTCAAAAATGAGGCTATAATACCATAGTGAGGCTGTGCTATTACTGTGAAGCTGTGATCTCACTATGAGGCTATGACATCACAGAGAGGTTGTGATGTCACAGTGAGGCTGCGAGGTCATTGTGGAAGACGTTATGTCAGTGGCAAGGCTGATTTCACCGTGAGTCTAGGCTGGAACAGGTTAGATTGTGAGGTCACAGTGAGACTGTGATGACACTGTGAGGCGGTGCTGCTATCATGAAGTTGTGTTATCTATTGGTAGATTGAGGTCACAATGAGGCAGTGATGTAACATGTGAGGCTGTGGTGTCAGTTTATGATGTCAAATGCTATGATGTCACTGTTGAGGCTACCACGTCAGTGTGAGCCTGTGTTATCTGTGGTGGGGCTGTGATGTCCTAGTAACACTAGGTAGGATACCAGTGATTAGGCCGTAATGTCACAGTGTAGCAGAGATGTCACCATGAGGGTGTAATGTCACAGTGAGGCTGTGATGTCACAGTGCAGCTGTGAGGATAGAGGTTAGGCTGTGATTTCAGAAATGAGACTGATGTGAGAGATGAGGCTGAGGTGTCACATTGACAATGTGATATAACTGGTGAAACTGAGATGCCACAGTGATGTTGTGATGTCAGCATAAGGCTGTGGTGTCACTGGTGAGGCTATAATATCATGGTGAGCCTGTCATATCAGTGGTGAGGCTGTGATGTCACAGTGAGACTGTGACTTCAGGGGTGATGCTTGGATTTCACAGTGAGGTTACAATTTCAATGGTGAGGCTGTGGAGTCACACTGAGACTGTGATGTCAGAGGAGAGGCTGTAATGTCACTGTGAGCCTGTCTTATAAGTGGTGAGGCTGTGATGTTACAATGAGGCTCTGCTGGCACATTGTGACTGTGATGTCACAATGAGGTTGTGATGTCACAGTGAGGCTGTGATGTCAGTAGTGACTTTGCTTTCCTAGGGAGACTATGTCATTGGTTAAGCTCTACTGTCACTGGTGAGGCTCTAATATCATAGAGAGTTTATTGTGTCAAACAGACTGCGATGTCACAGTGCAGCTAAGATGTCTGAGGTGCAGCTTTATATTACAGTGATGTTTTGATGGCAAGATGTGGCTGTGATGTCACATTGAGGGCTGTGATATCACTATGAGATTGTGATATAACTCAGGAAGTTATGATGTCACAGTGAGGTGTGATGTCAATAGCGACACTGTGGTGTCATAGGGAGATTCTCATGTTTCAGTGAGCTTGTGAGGTCAGTGGTGAGGCTATAGTGCCATAGTGAGTCTTAGTAGTAAGTTAGTGATGAGGGTGTGGTGCCGAATTGAGGCAATGATTTCAGAGGTAAGCCTGTGATGTCATAGTAAGAGTGTGAGGTCACAGTGAGGCTACAACCTCAGAGGTGATGCTGTGATGTCACAATGAGGCTGTGATGCAACCATGAGATGTTGCTGTCACCGTGTAGTTGTGGTGTCACCGTGAGACTGTGATGTTAGAGTGAGGCTGTGATGCAACAATAAGGTTTTTATGTCACCATGAGGCTGCAGTGTCACAGTGAGGTTGGGATGCCACAGTGAGGTTTTGATGTTACAGTGATGGTGTGATGTCAGTAGTGACTGTGCTTTCACAAGGAGACTATGTCATTGGTGAGGCTGTATGGTCACTGGTGAGGCTCTAATGTCACAGTCAGTTTATTGTGTCAAACAGGCTATGATGTCACCGTGAGGCTATGATGTCAGAGGTGAAACTTTATGTCAGAATGTTGTGATGTCACTTGTTAAGTTGTGATGTCACAGTGATGTTGTGATGTCAATAGCGACACTGTGGTGTCACAAGGAGGCTCTCATATTTCAGTAAACCTGTGAGGTCAGTGGTGAGGCTGTGGTGTCATATTAAGGCTACATAGGATGTCAGCGATGATGGTGTGATTTTGAATTGAGGCTATGATTTCAGAGGTGATCCTGTGATGCCATAGTGAGGCTGTGATGAAACAGTGAGGCTATATCTTCATGGCCCATTCTGTGATGTGACAGTTGGGCAATGATTTCAAATGTGGAGCGTCTGATGTCATAGTGAGGCCGTCCTGTCACAGTGAGGCTATAATCACAGGGGTGAGGCTGTGATATCACAGTGAGACTGTGATGTCAGTGGAGAGTGACTATGACATCATAGTTAGGATGTGATTTCAGAAGTTAGGCTATGATATCAGAATAAGTCTAATGTGAGTAATGTGGGTATGATGTAACAGTGAGGTTGGGATATCACTGGTGAGGATATGATGCCACTGTGAGGCATTGATGTCATCATGTGGTTGTGGTGTCACCATGAGCCTGTAATGTCACAGGGAGTTGGTGATGTCATGATGGAGGCTCTGATGTCACAGTTAGTCTGTCACTGTCAAGTTGTAATGTCACAGTGAGGCTACAAGAACACTGTGGCTATAATATCACAGTGAGGCTATGTCAGAGGTGTGCATGTGATTTCACCATGAGGCTATTATGTCAGTGACAAGGCTGATGTCACAGAGAGTCGTGATGTCACACTAAGGCTCTGATGGCACTCTCAGGTTGTATTGTCACAGTGAGGCTTTGAGAACACAGTGTGCTATGATGTCACAGTGAGGCTCTGAGTACACAGTGATGTTGTGATGTCACTGGAGAGGTTTTGTTGGCACAGTGAGGCTGTGGTGTCACTATTGTGGCTGTCATGTGACCATGAGCCTGAAATTTCAGTGATGAGGCTGTGATTTCATAGCGAGGCTAGAGAAGATGTCCGTGATGTCACTGTTGCTATGATTTCAGAGGTTAGCCTGTTATGTCACATTGAGTTTGTGATGTCAGAGGTGAGGCTGTGATGTCACAGTGAGAATGTGATGTCAGAAATGAGGCTATAATGCGACAGTGAGGCTGTGCTATCACTGTGAAGCTGTGATGTCATTATCAGGCTGTGACATCACAGAGAAATTGTGATGTCACAGTGAGGTCACAGTGGCAATGCTGATTTCACCATGACACTATGATGTAACAGGTGAGAGAGCTCTTCGTGGTTATAGCTCATAGTGGACATAGCTCAAAGTGGTCATAAAGAGCTCACTGTGGTCACAGCTAATAGTGGTGATAGAGAACTCACAATGTTCATAGAGTGATCCCATTAGACATGGACAGCTCACAGAGGTCAGTGCTCACAGTGGTCACAGAGAGCTCACAGTACTCATAGCTCATAGTGGTCATAGGGAGTTCATATAAGTACCGCGCGCTAACTGATTGCGCCACTGGAGCTCCGATAGGGAGTTCAAAGACATCAAAAAGAGCCCCAAATGGTCTTTGAGAACTCACAATCATCAGAGAGAGTTCCATGAGGTCATAGAGAGGTCACAGTGATCATTGAGGGCTCACTGTTGTCATATAGAGCTCATAGTTGCCATAGCTCACAGAGGTCATTGAGAGCCCATAGTGCCTATAGCTCATGGTGATCATAGAGAGCTCCTAGTGGCCTCAGATTGCAGTGTTTATAGCTCATAGTATTCACAGAGGGCTCACGGTGGTCATAGAGAGTTCACAGTGGGTATAGCTCATAGTGGTCATAGAGAGTTGATAGTGGTTAAAGAGAGTTCACAGGGGTCACAGCTCATAGTAGTCCTAGAGAAACCACAGTGGTCCTAGCTCACAGTGGTCATAAAGAGCTCATAATGCAAAATAAGAACATCCCGTGGGCTTAGCTCATAGTAGTCATAGAGAACACACAGGGCTCAGAGTTCCTAGTGGTCAGAAAGAACTCACAGTGGTCATTCTGCATAATGTTCATAGAGTGATCTCTCAGTGGTCAAAACTCATAGTGATCATAGAGAGCTTACAGTGGTCATAGCCCATAGTTTTCATAGAGATATCAAAATGGACATAGAGAGCTAATATTGATCATTGAGAGCTCACAATGCACATAGCTAAAAGTAGTAATAGAGAGCTCACAGTGGTCATAGCTCATTGTGGTCATAGAGAGCTCACTGTGGTCACTGAGAGCTCAAACTGGTGATGGAGAACTCACAGTGGCCAGAGAGAGCTTAAAGTGGTCATAGAGATGTCATAGTGATCAGAGAGAGCTCACTGTTGTCATAGAGAGCTCATACTTGTCATACCTCACAGAGGTCATAGAGGCTCATAGTGCTCATAGTTCATAGTGGTCATAGAACTCTAATAGTGAGATTACAGAGCTCACAGTGGTCATAGAGAGCTCACAGTGGTCACAGCTCATAGTAGTTATAGAGAGCACACATTGACCATGGCTCATAGTGGTCACAGAGAGTTCCCAGTGGACACAGATACCTCACAATTGTCATAGCTCACAGTGGTCTTTGAGACCTCACAGTAGTTGTAGTTCACAGTGGTCATAGAAAGCTTATCATGGTCATAACTCATAGTTACCATAGAGGGCTCATAATGGTCATGAGAGTGCGGAGTCGTCATAACTCACATTAGTCCTAGAGAGTAAACAATGGTTATAGCTCATAGTCATCACAGAGAGTTCAAAATGCACAATGAGAATTGATAGTGATGAGCTCATAGTGGTCATAGCTCATAGTGGTCCTGTAGAGCTCACAGTAGTCATAAAGCATGCAAAATGGTCATACAAAGGTCACATGGGTCATAGCTCATAATGGTCATAAAGAGCTCATAGTGGTCATAGAGAGTTTACAGTAGTTGCAGGGAGCTCACAGTAATCATAGAGAGCTTAAAGTGGTCATATAGAGTTAACAGTGGTCATACCTCACAGTGCACATAAAGAGCTCACAGTGGGCATAAAGAGCTCACAGTGATCAAAGATAGCTCATATTGGTCATAGAGAACTCAGAGTGTTGTTAGAGACTTCGTAGTGGTCATAATACCTCACAGTGGTCATAGATCATAGTGTTCATGCAGTGCTCACAATGTTCTAAAAGAGCACACAGTGGTCATAGATCATAATGATCATAAAGAGCTCACAGTGGTCAAACTCATAGTGATCCTGGAGAGCAAACAATGTTCATAGGTCATAATGATCATAAAGAGCTCAGAGTGCTCATATAGAGCTGACAGTGGTCTTAGAGAGCTCAAAGTCACTGTAGAGAGGTCACAAACGTCAAAGAGAGCACATGGTGGTCATTAAGAACTAACAGTGGTCATAGCCCCTAGTGATCATAGGTAGGTCACAGTAGTCATAGCTCACAGTGGTCATAGAATGTTCACAGTGGTCATAACTCACAGTGATCTTAGAGAGCTCATAAGGACATAGAGATCTCACAGTAATCATAGAGTCTTCACAGTGGTCATAGAGAGGTTACAGCATTCATAGCTCAGAGTAGTCATAGGAATCTCACAGCGGTCATATGTCATACTTGTAGAGAACTCATAATCTTTATATAGAGCTCACCATGATCATAGCTCATAGTAATGATAGAGAGAACATAATGGTCGCAGATCACAGTGATCATAGAGAGCTCACAGTTGTCATAGTTCACAGAGGTCCTAGACAGAATATAGTGCACACTGAGAGGTCGCAGTGACCATAGTTCATAGTGGTCATAAAGATCACACATTGGTCATAACTCATAGTGGTCATAAACAGCTAACAATGGTCAGAGCTCACATAAGTCATAGAGAACTTACATTGGTCATAGAAAGCTCACACTGATTATAGGTTATACTGCTCATAGAGAACTCACAGTCGTTAAAGAGCTAACACTGGTCATAGAGAGCTCATAATGGTTATAGAGAAGTCACAGTGTTATTGAGAGCTCATAGTGGTCATAGCTCACAGTCATAGAGAACTCATAATGGTAATAGAGAGCTCACAGTGGTCATGTAGATCTCATAGTGGTCAGAGAAAGCTCACAATGGTCGTAGCTCACAGTGGTCTTTGAGACCTGACAATGGGCATAGCTTATAGTGGTCATAGAGAGCTCATAGTGGTAAAAAAAAAAAGAGCTAACAGTGGTCATAACTCAGAATAATCATACATAGCTTAAAATCATGATCACTCATAATGGCCAAATAAAGCTCACAGTGGTCAATGCTTATAGTAGTCACAGAGAGTTCACACTGGTCATCACTTATAATGATAATAGAGAGTTCATAATGGTCATATGTAACAGTGGTCACAGAGAGCTCACAGTGGTTTTAGAGAGTTTATAGTGGTCATAGAGAGTTCACAGCACTCATAGGTCATAGTGCTCATACAGGGCTTACAGTGGTCATAGCACATAGCAATTATAGAAAGTTCATAATGTACAGAGAGTTCACAATGGTCATAGATCATAGTGGTCATAGAGTGCTCAAAATAGTCATAGCTCATAGTGGTCATGGAGATCTCAGAGAGGTAATAGAGAGGTCACAGTGGTCATAGAGAGCTCATAATGGACTTAGAGAGCTCACAATTTACATAGCTCATAGTTGTGATAGAGAGCTAATAGTGGTCATAGTTCATAGTGGTCATAGAGAACACATAGTTGTCATAGTTCAAAGCAGTCATAGAGAGCTCACAGTGGTCAAAAAGAGCTCACAGTTGAAACAGAGACTGCATAATGCTTACAGCTCACAGAGGTCATTGAAAGCTTATGGTAGTCATAGTTCACAGTTGTCATAGCTCTCAGTGGTCATAGCTCATAGTGATCATTGACAGTTCACAGTTGTCATAGCTAACAGTGGTCATAGACCACTCATAATGGACTTAAAGAGCTCAGAGTTGTCATAGATCAAAGTTGACATGAAGATCTCATAGTGGTTATACCTTATAGTAGTCATAGAGAAGTCACGGTTGTCATAGAGAGCTCACAGTGGTCATAGCTCATAATGGTGATAGAGAGATCACAGTGTTCATAAATCATAGTGATCATAGAGAGCTCACGTTGTTATATGTTATAGTGGTCATAGAGAGCATATAGTGGTCATTGAGAGCTCACAGTGGTCATAGTGGGCTCATAGTGGTCATAGAGCACTCACAGTTATCATAAACAGTTCATAGTTTTCATAGAGAGCTCAGAGTGATCATAAATCATAGTGTTCATAGAGAGATCACAGTGGTCATATCTCTTTATTGTCATATAGAGCTCATAATTGTCATAGAGAGATCATAGTCGTCATAAAGAGCTCAGTGTGGTCATAGATCATAGTGCTCACAGGGAGCTCACAGGAGCCATAGCTCATAGTAGTCATAAGGATATAACTGTGGTGAAAGCTCATAGTGGTCATAAAGAGCTTAGAGTGGTCATAGCTCAGTTGTCATATAGAGCTCACAGTGATCATAGGTCATAGTTCTCATAGAGAACTCACACTGGTCTTAGCCCTTGGTTGTATACAGACCCCATAATGGTCATAGAAGGCTTATAGTGGTCATAAAGAGTTTACAGTTGTCATAGCTCCTACTGGACATAGAGAATTCAGAGTGGACAATGAGTGGTAATAGTGGTCCTCGCTCTCAGTGAACATTGAGAGATCACAATGGTCATGAGTCATAAAGGTGATAAATACCTCACAGTCATCATAATTCATAGTGGTCATAGAGAGCTCACAGTGGTCATTAGTAATATTTTTCATATAGAGCTACAGTGGTGATAGAAAGCTTATAGTGGTCACAGAGAGCTCAAAGTACCGACAGAGAGGTCATCATGGTCATAGCTCATAGTCTTCATAGAAAACTCATAGCATTAAAACTCATAGTGGTCATAGACAGCTCACAGTGTTCATTGATTGCTCACAATGTTCATAGCTTACAGTGAGCAAAGAGAGCTCATAATGGACAATGAGATGTAACAGGGATCATAGCTCATAGTGCTCATACAGAGCTCACAATTGTCATAACTTGCAGTTGTCATAGAGAGCTCATAATGGAAAATGGGAACTAACAGTGGTAATAGCTCATAGTGGCCACAGAGAGCTCACCATGGTCATAGCTCATAGTGGTCATAGAGAGTTCACAGTGGTCAAGGATCATAGTCATCATACAGACTTAATTATGATTATAGGGAACTCAGGTGTCATGGAGAGCTGACAGTGGTTATGTAGAGCTGATAGTCGTCATACAGAGCTCACAGTTGTTCTAGATCATAGTCCTCATAGTGAGCTACAGTGGTCATTGAGAACTTATAGTGGACATAAAGAGCTCAAAGTGGTCACAGAGGTTACAGTGGTTATAGCTCATAGTGGCCATAAAGAGCTCAAAGTGGTCATATAGAGCTCACAGTTGTCATAGCTCACAATGATGATAGCGAGCTTACAGTGGTCATAGCTCACAGTGGTGATACAGAGCTCATAATGGACAATGAAACACAACAGTGGTCATCATTCACAGTTGTCCATCGAAAGATCACAGTAGTCACAGATCATAATAGTGATAGGTACCTCACAGAGGTCATAGTTCACAGTGATCATAGCAAGCTCAGAGTGTTCATAGGTCATATTTTTTCATAGAGAGTTACAGTGGTTAGAGAGAGATCACAGTGGCCACTGGGAGCTCAAAGTGATCATAGAGAAGTCACAGTGTGTTGGGCCCACACAGAGATAACAGTCTGGGAGGGAGTGAGCAGGGAATGGCTTAGCACATGGGACCAAAGATGGTGCTGGGAGCTAGTGTCCTAGGCGTAACCCTGATCACATTGCAGAGAGTTCTAATTGGCTTATAAGAGCCAACATAGATTTATGTTTAGTCTGACCTATGCAGAGTATGTGCTATACTGACCATCAAGGTAATTGGCTGGTGTTTTGCGTGCTTGGATACTTTGTGTATATAAGCTGATTTGTTACCCCCAATAAACTGAGATTTTGCTTTGACAAACTCCCCGTCCATTGCCAAGTCTCTGGAGGGCTGAGGCAGAGGTGCGGGCGGTCAGGTCGTTACAGCCAGGAGCTGTGTGTATGAGTGAGTGACGGAGTGTCACCTTGACAGACTCCCTGCTGTGCCCAGAGTCCCCTGGATTTGGGTGGGGGTAAAGGGCCTGCAGAATATTCGCCTTTCTCCGCCCCGACGGCCTGGAGCCGCCTGACGGCCTGGAGCCGTCACAGTGGGAGAATCGTCCCAGCAACAGTGGTCATAGCTCATAGTGGTCATAAAGATCTCACAGTGCTAATAGGTCATATTTTTAATAGAGAACTACACTGGTCATAGACAGCTCATAGTGGTCATATGGACCTCACAGTGGACATAGATCATAGTGGTCTTATAAAGCACATAGTGGTCACAGTGGTTATAGTTGATAGGGGTCATAGAGAAGTCACAGTACTCACAGAGATCTCATAGTGGTCATAGATATGTCACGGTTGTCATGGTCCATAATGGTCATAGAGTGGTCCTAGTGGTAATAGCTCTCAGTGGTCATAGGAGCTCATAAAGGACATAGAAAGCTCATAGTTGTTATAGCTCATACTGGTCATAAATGCCTCACAGTGGTCATAGAGGTATCACAGTGATCATAGGTCATAGTGCTTGTAAAAAGTTCATAGTGGTCATAGACAGCTCACTGTGGTCATAGAGAGCTTACACTGTTCATAGAGAGTTCAAATTGGTCACTGGGAGGTCACAGCTATCAGTTGTCTAAGACCAAGAGCTATGACCACTGTGAGCTCTCTTTGTCCTTTATGACCTCTATGTCCTTTGTGACCACTATGACCTATGACCACTGTGAGCTCTTAATGTACATTATGAGCTATGACCACAGTGAGCACTTCATGACCATTGTGAGCTCTCTATGACCACTGTGAGCTATTACCACTATGAGCCCTCTATGGCCACTATGACCTATGACCCGTGTTACCTCTCATTGTTCAATATGAGCTCTCTATGACCACTGCGAAATATGATCACTGTGAGCTACCATGACCTCTATGAGCTGTGTTTAACCACTCCTACCTTCCTATAAGCACTATGATCTATGACCATTATGATCTCTCTATGACCTCTGCAAGCTATGACCATTATGAGCTCTCTATGGCAAGTGTGAGCTCTCTATGACCACTGTGAACTCTCTAGGACCACTAAGAGTTATAAACACTGTGAGCTCTGTATGAACACTGTGAACTGTTACCACTGTGACCATTCTATGATCACAGTGAGCCCTCTTTGACCACTATGATCTATGACCAATGTGAGTTCTCTATGACCACTATGAGCTTGACTACTGTGAGCTCCCTATGATGATTTTGAGTTCTCTGTGATCACTATGAGCTCTCTATGATCACAATGAGGTATTACCAATGTGAGCTCTGTATGACCATTTGAGATATGACCACTGTGAGCTCTCTATGACCTCTGTGAGCTATGACAACTATGAGCTCTACATCACAACTCTGAGCTCTCTATGACCACTGTTACCCCTCTATGATCACTTTCCACTGTCTGTGACCACTATGAACTCTCTATGATTATTATGAACTATGACCCCTATGAGCTTTCTATGACCACTGTGAGCTACGACAACAATGAGCTGTCTATGACGATTATAAAGTATGACTACTGTGAGCTCCCTATGAACACTATGAGCTCTTTGTGCCAATTAGGAGCTATGACCACAGTGAGTTCTCTATGAGCATTCTGAGCTATGAGCACTAGGAGCTCTCTTAGACCACAATGAGCTATGACACTGAGCTCTTTATGACCACTATGGCCCTTGACTGCTGTGAACTCTCTATGGCTACTATGAGCTCTTCATGACCACTATCATCTCTCGATGACTTCTGTGTGCAAGGATCACTATGAGCTCTCTATGACAAGTGTGAGCTTTCTATAACACCATGACCTCTCTATCACCACTTAGAGGTCACTATAACCACTGTAAGCACCCTATGACCACTGTGTGCTCTCTATGGCCATTATTAGCTGTATATTATCACTATGAACTGTGACCACTATCAGCACTTTAAGACTACTATGAGATATGACCACTGTGAGCTCTCTATGGCCACTATAAGTGTTCTAAAACCAGTGACCATTCTATGACCACTATGAGCTCTGTATGACTACTCTAAGCTCTCTATGAGTGCTATAACCAATGACCACTATGAGTTCTCTGTGACCACTATAAGCTATGATCACTATGACCTCTCTTATACCTCTGTGAGCTATCACAACTATGAGCTCTGTATGAGAACTATGAACTCTCAATGACAACTGTGACATCTCTGTTACCACTTAGATCTCTGTATGACCACTGTGAGCTCTGTATGACTACCATAAGCTCTCTATGAGTACTATGAACTTAGAACACTGTGAGCTCTCTATGACCATGAACTATGAGCAGTTTGAGCTCTTTATGTACACTATGAGCTCTCTATGATCACTGTAAGCTATGACCACTATGAGTACTTTATGACCACTATGAGCTATAACCACTGTGAGCTGTCAATGACCATTATGAGGGATCTATGACTGCTATGAGCTATGACCACTATGAGCTCTCTATCACCAATGTAAGATATGACCACTCTGAGCTCTCTGTGATCCCTTTGAGCTATGAACACTGTGAACTCTCTATGATCACTGTGAAATCTCTATGATCACTATGAGCTCTCTATCACCAGTATGAACTATGACCATTATGAGCTCTCTCAGCATTTTGCATTATGACCACTATGAGCTCTCTATCACCACTGTGATATGATGACTATGAGCTCACTCTGTCCACTGTGAGCTCTCTATGACCATTATCATCTCTCTATGAACAGAATGAGCTCTTTATGAACACTGAGAGCTAGCTATGACCACTGTGATGTCTCTATGACCACCTTGAGTCCTATATTAGCACAATGACCTATGAGCAGTGTGAGCTCTCTATGATCACTATGAGCTAAGACCTGTATAAGCTATGAGGATGGTGAGTTCTCTAGGTCCTTTATGCGCTGTCTATGAGAACCAAGAACTATGACCACTGTGATTTCTCCATGAGCACTGTGAGCTACGAATACTGTGAGCTCCATATGACCATTATGAGCTATCACCACTGTGATCTCTTCATGTGCATTATGAAATCTCTATGACAGCTACAAACTATGACCATTGTGAGCTCTTTATGACCACTATGAGCTATGACCACTGTGAGCTCCCTATGTCCACTATGGGCTCTCTATAACCACTGTGAGATATGACCACTGTGAGGTCTCTATGACCTCTATGACTTATGACCACTGTGAGCTATCTGTGACCACTGTGAGCTCTCAATGACCACTAGCAGCTATGACCGCCGTGATCACTCTATGGTCAATATGAGCTCTCAGTGACCACTATGAGCTATGAAACTGTGAAATCTGTGTGACCATTAGAGCTATGACCACTGTGTACTCTCTATCACCACTGTGAGCTCTCTATGAGCACTATGACCTATGACCTCTGTGATCTCTGTGACCACTATGAGCTATGAAAACTCTGAGCTCTCTATGAGCACTATGAGCTATGACCATTTTGAGCTCTCTATGATTATGATGACTGATGTCCATTCTTAGTAGTGTATAACCAATACAAATTATGGGCATTGTGAGCTCTCTATAAGCACTATCAGCTCTCTATGACCATTGTGAATTCTCTATGAGAAATGAACTATGACCACTGTGAGCTCACTATGAACATTAGTAGCTCTCTAAGACCACTGTGAGGTGTGACCACTGTGAGCTATGAGCACTCTGAGCTCTCTATGACAACTATGATGAATAACCACTGGGAGCTTTCTAGAACCACGATGAGCTCTCTATGATTAGTATGAGCTATGATCACTGTGAGCTCTCTATGACCATTATGAACTCTCTATGACCACTGTGAACTATGACCAGTTTGAAGTCTCTATTTCCATTGTGAGCTCTCTGTGACCACTATGAGCTCTCTATGACCACTATGGATTATGACCTCTATGAGCTATGACCATTTTGACCTTTCTATGACCACTATGATCTATGACTACTAGGAGCTCTGTATGACTACTATGCACTCTCTTGAACAATATGAGCTAGAACCACTATGAGCAATCTATGAGGATTGCGAGCTATTACTACTATGAGCAATCTATGATTACCATGAGCTCTTTATGAACACTGTGAACTCTCTATGACTACTGTGAGCTCTCTATGACCACTATGAGATATGACCAATGTGAGCTCTCTGTGACCAGTTTGAACTATTAGTACTCTGAGCACTCTATGAATGTGATTAGTTATCTATGACCATGGTGAGCTATGACCTCTCAATGAACATTATGAGCTTTCACCACTGTGAGCTGTCTATGATTGCACTGAGCTCTCCATAAGCTATGTCCATTAGGAGCTCTCTATGAGCACTGTGAGCTATCACACTATGAGTTCTCTATGACCACTCTGAGCTCTCTATGACCACTATGAGCTATGACCACTGTGAGCTCACTATGGCCATTGTGAGCTCTCCATGACCACTATGAGCTATGAACACTGTGCGTTGTTTATGACAGCTGTGAGCTGTGACCACTATGAGGTTTATATGAACTCTGTGAAGTCTCTATGAACACTGTGAGCTCTCTATGACCACTGTGAGCTCTGTATGACCACTGGGATCTCTCTGTGACCACTGTGAGCTCTCTATGACCATGATTACCTATAACAACTCTGAGAAATCTGTGGCCACTATGAGCTCTCTATAACCACTTTGAGCTTGGACAACATTGAGAGCTTTATGCACATTGTGAGCTAAGACCACTATAAGTTCTCTGTGACTACTGTGAGCTCTCTATGACCATTGTGAGCTTTCTATGCCCTGTACAAGTATGAACACTGTGAGTTGTCTATAACCACTGTGAGCTCTTTAAGTCCACTATCATCTATGACCACTGTGAGCTCTCTCTGAAAATTATTAGCTTTCTATGACTACTATGATCTAAGACCACTGTGAGCTATAAACCACTGTGAGATCTTTATGATCACTAGGAGCTATGACCACTGTGAGCTGTCTATGACCATTATGAGCTCTCTATGACTACTATGAGCAATGACCACTGTGCACTCTCTATGACCAGTATGATGGGTTACCACTGTGAGCTCTCTAGAATCACTATGAGCTCTCTATGACCAGTACAATCCATGATCACTGTGAGCTCTCTATGGCAATTATGAACTCTCTATGCCCATTGTGAGCTATGACCGCCTTGAGCACTCTCTGGCCACTGTGAGCTCTCTAGGACCACTGTGAGCTTTCTTTGAACACTATGAGCTGTGACAATTCTGAGCTTTGTATGACCACTATGAGGTAGAACCATTATGATCTCTCTATTGCCACAATAGAACTCTGTCATCACTATTAGCTATGACCACAATGAACTCTGCCAATTGTGAGCTCAGTATAGCCACTGTGAGCTCTCTATGACCACTGTGAACTCTCTGTGACCACCTTGAGCTCTCTAGATCACTATGAGGCAAATGACCACCTGGCTTCAGACTGACGCATGCCTGTGCCTAGATCAATACGGGCCTTGACAATATGCAGTTCTCTGTGGTACAGCGAATCACTACTCCCATATAACCTATTGACCACTACTGACTCTGTTATGCAAACTGTGACACTCTCTTATGAACATCGTAGGCGTTTTTGAATAATGAGCTCTCTTTGGTCCACATATGTCAAAGTGATCTTATGATCCACTGTGAATTGTGACAACTTGGACCTCGTCACATGAGTACTTTGACTCTCTATGACCACGCTAAGCTATGAGACCACTTGTGAGGTTATCCATGACAACTGTGAGACTATGAACCCACTCTAAGTGTCACTAGAATAGTATTGAAGCTCACTATCAACCATAGTGTGAGCTATGAACCACTGTGAGCCTCCTAGGAACACTATGAGCTATGCAGAATGTGAGCTCGATGGCTACAAGAGAACTCTAATCATCACTATGAGCTATGACCACTATGGCACTGATAAATTGTGAGGTCAGTTAACCAGTGTAGCGTTTTATGACCACGGTAAACTTTCTATTTTTAAACCAAGACTGATGTCTGACGCTAGACCTCTAGACAGACCACTACGAGGTCTCTGAGGCCAACAAAGATCACTCGTTCAATGAGCTCTCAATGACCATTGGAACTCTCTATGACCAACTGTGACCCATCTATGACCACTGTAGAGTATCTATGCTCACTGTATACTCTCGACAACATGACTGAAAGCTGTCCTGTGAACGCACTGTGAGCTCTCTAGCACTACTGAGAGCTCGATGTAGACACTGTGATAGCTAGAGACATTCTGAGCTCTTTATGAAAGACTATGAACTCTCTATGAAGAACATGACTTGATCACTGTGAGCTCTCTAAGAGCGCACTCTGAGCTATTTAAGTAATGAAAGGGTCCAATATGGCTACTGTAAGCAGCTGTGACCACTGGGAATTCTCTTGATCTCTTTGATGATTGTAAGAGCTCTTCTAACCACTATGAGGGATTCTCTATGACCACTGGGGGGATCTCTATTAACAACGGTGACTGTCTATCAATACTTGTGGAACTCCCTATGAAAAAATTCTCTTCTAGACCTATGAACTCTAGATGGCTATGAGAGCTTCTATATGACCACTATGAACTCTTTGTGACAAATATAAGCTATGCCACTGTGGGAATTTCTCTTTGATCACTGGGAAAATGTCTAATGTACACGATGAAATAATGACTACTGCCGGCTCTCTATCACCAACGATGAACTATGAACTATGACCCATTTGTGAGCTCGCTATTGCCAATAGACTAATTAGCACTTTAAGCTCACTATTTCCATTGGAATCTCCCTGACCATTGTGGCTCGCTATCTGCCGTTATGTAACACTCTATGGGCCACTAGGAGCTATAACCACTGTAAACTCTGTATGATCACTGTGTGCTATGATCTCGTAGTGCTCTAGGACCACTGTGACTCTCTATGACCATTGTGTGAGCCTCTATGACCACTATGAGCTCTCTAGGACTAAGTGAGCTATGAAAACGGTGAGCACTCTGTGACCTGAGCTGTGATTACTATTAACTCTCTAGAGCTCTGTGAGCTCTCTAGGACCAGTTTGAGCTCTCTTGACACTAGCACACCTAACACTGTTTAGATCTCTATACCACTGTGAGCACTAGTGACCACAATGAGATATGACCAACTCTGAGGGCCTCATGAACAACATAACCTATTGACAACTCTGAAGCCCTCAATGATGTTTGAGCAATCTATACCACTATGAGCTTTATGACCACTGTGAGCTCTTTATGATCACTGTGAATGGCTCCAAAACCATGATGAGTCTCCATTACCACTGTGATCGCCTGTGACCACTTTGATCTCTGTATGATTGATTACTGTGAGCTTCTATGAACACTAGAACTTAGACCACTGTAGCTCTCTATGACCACTAATGAACTATGAGTCACTTTGATCTCTTTATGAACACTATGACTACGACAAGTGTGAGACGCGCGATGAAAACTATGAGCTTCAATGAATACTGAACCCTATGTGTGTCGTATGACCACTATGACTAGAACCACTGTGAGCTTCAATGACATTATGAGGGATCTCTCTATGACTGCTATGAGCGAATGACCATTAATAGCTCCGACACCACTGTGGACGATGCCAGTATGGATCTCTCTATGAACCACTGTGAAATCTTTGATGACTGTTACCACTGTCTATACCATCATTAACTCGCTAAGACACAGCAGCTAGGACCACGGTGATCTCTATGACCACGGTGACCACTCTATCACCACTGTGAAGCTTCTCGGTGACCACTTTGGAGCTATAACACTATGAGCATTCCGATGTCAATTTATAGATGACTATCTGAGCTCTCATATGACAACTCGGATCTGCATCGCTGTGTAACTGGTGAAGGAATGAACCACTTTTCAGCTCTCTTTGGCAACTATGAGCGATGACATTTCTGAGCTCATTGTGACAAAGTGACCTATGATCAGAAAAAAAAACAGTGAGCTCTCTATGACCAAGTGGCTCTCTATGAACCACGGTGATTCTCTATGACCACTATGAACTCTCTATGACCCTAAAAGATCTCTGTGGACCACTAAGACTTTGACCACTGTGAGCTCCATCTGTTTCCATGTAAACTCTCTGTGACGACCTGTGAGCTCGGATGGTCATTATCAGATTCCCTATGACCACTATGAGCTTGACCTTTTTGTCTATGAGCTCTCGATGGCCACTGGTGAGTTGTGACCAGGTTAAGCGTCTCTATGCTGCTGTGAACTCTGAAAGGACCACTGTTGAGCTATCTTAACTTGTGAGATCTTATGACTAAAAATGAGCTCTGACAACGTCTGAGCTATCTATGACCATATAAGGTATGACCACTTGGAACGCTCTTATAGAAAAATTGACCACTATAGCGTTTAGCTTATGACCACGTATGAACTATGATCGTCGTAGTCTCTGAGCTCTCTTATTGGCTTAATAGGAGCTCGCTATGAACCACGGGAGCTGAAGGAAAACGTGATGAACGACTCTATGGTAGTATAGCACTGTTAGTTATGACGCGTCTGTAATCTCTTTAATTACATATATTTAGAGCTCTCTATGGACCACTGTGTGCTATTGACCACATGAGCAATGTGTGACCCCTGTGAAATCTTTGTGACTTTGAGTCCGAAGTCTCTATGACCACGATGAGCCTTTCATGTGATCACTAGGAGCTATGACAAAGTGTGAGGCTCTCTGTGACGATTATGAATTGACCGCACTGTGAACTTTCTATTGACCACGCTGAGCTCTGTCGATAATCTCACTAATAAGCATGATCATGGCTCCTTTGGACCACAGGTGAACTACTAGTTTCCAATACGACTTATGACCAAAGGGTAAGCTCTGTTAAAACATTATGAGTGGCTATAACTACTTTGAACTCTCCTATCTCTGCTATGAACTCGCTATGACACGATGATACTATGACCACTTGGAGTTATCTGTATGGAGCGGTATAAGGGCACGACCACTGAGTAAAGTCTCTATTAACACTCGGAAGGGTATGAACACGGTGAAAACTCTAAGACAATGAAAGTATGATTCTTTGACCACTGGAACTCTCTATGAAACTGTGAGCTAGGAGGGCATTGTGAGCTCTCTAGAACTACAATGACTCGCTATGACCAGTGTGAACTATACAAATGGAGCGCTATAATGACACTATGAAGCTAATGAACACTTTTAAACCTCCTCATTGTCCAGTATAGCGCTTCTGTGAGACTGTGAGCTCGGCCGGACCAATGTGAGGTATGACCACTGTAATAACACTATGAACATTACTAGCTCGCGATGACCACTGCCAAAGTTTAGTACTCTTTACTACTGTGAGCTCTTCTGACCAAAATAATCATACCACTGGGAGTCTTGATTGTAACGTTCCCTCATGGACCCATGGGATGTGGGGAGAGCAGCATGAGTCAAGGCCATGAACTCGGGGAGTCAGGCGAGTGGCAAAGCAGACTCACAGGCTTGCAGACCACTCATTTTATTTAGATATCAGCAGCTCCTTAAGCCCACACAACATTCCATAAGTTCCAGTGGGAAGCTTTGGCTGTGTTGGCCTGTCCAGGTTGGTCCTCTCAGGAAGGCGGGCTGACATAGCACCAGGCACTGCAGCAGAATTCTAGCTGGGAAGTTTTGCATTCTCACATTCTGCGCCCATACAGACAATACAGGCCCTGCCTGGTCCATTCCTGCCTACATATCCATCCTTTCTCATTTAGTTTTGACAGCCAGTGGGAAGCCAGAGGGCTTTGCCCTGACCTTGTTGGATCCTGGCCTCAGAGGCCGTCCAGCATGACAGAACATGCCTACTTCAGGTCAACCTGTACCTCACAGGATGTACCCATGCATTGGAACTCCCGGCCTTTGACAGACTCACCTCGGGAAGGCATGTCAGAATAGGGGATAGAAATTAGAAGACCAAGGCCTCATGAATCTTTGCAATCTAAGCCTGACAAAAGCTCAGGAGGCATGGCTTGATGTTCAGTCCATAATCACCTGTACATAGTCTGGTTAATGGAACACTGCTGAGATATGTGCTAAAGGAGACACTGAAGCAATATAATGAATCAAAGAACTTTCCTCCTATGATAGCATAAGTTATCAAATCGAGGAGGAATCAAACAGCCTTTTAAATGTGTTCAGATTCTGGTTTCAACACCGTAGTTAAGGCAGGGACCACATGCATCAGGAAGGCCCTGAGTCCAAGCTCCCCGTGAGTACTGAAAATTGTTTCACAAGGCCATTGGAAATGTTGGAGACCGGCATAAGTTGTTAAGCATATGAGGAAATATAGAGGTCAACAGGAGGCAAAAGAACAAACCTATAGGCCTTGAAGGCCATAGTCAGAAACATGTTGAAAATACGTAGCAAACCTGGGGTGGGATTGTGATATGGGGTAAATAAATTGGTTTTTTTTGCCAATCCCCACTGGGCCGCCTGGGAAAGGAGGGAAATGGTGGGGACTCGAGGCTCGAGGTGAATGGGCAAGCCGGGGACGGGGTTAGCAACCAGCCACGGGAATCATGTGAGAATCACATTGGACGAGTCTCCCTGCAGATTCAGCTTTATGCAGGAAGTGTTTGAGCTTATAGAGGTTGGATCCATCAGGTTTGCCATCCCTTTTCTCGGGGAGGGGGGAGCAGCCACCAGTCAATTAGCTTGTTACTACTGTCCAGTTAGAATGGCAACTTCCCATTGGTTTGTTCCTCCCTCCTTCCCATTGTTGTTCATTCGCTCCACCGTGTGTGATTCCTCTAGTTGGGAAATATCTGGGGCATGTCTGAGAACTTGCTCAAAAGCTTGTCCGTAGCCGACCTCTCTGGATTTGGAGCCCGGCTAGGGCCCTCCCGGAATAAATAGTGCCACATTGTCCATAACCTGTAGCATGTCCAATTGGATGTTAGACCATACTGAAAGTTAGAGGCAGGCTTGTGCGTCTTACTAATCATCATATGCAGAGTGCCATGAAAAGGCAGCTCCAAGACCGCCTAAGAGATGATACCAATCATGATATGTTTGGAGCTGCATGGTCATTGGTGGCAGAACCTGTGTCAAAATAAGGGGAGTTGGGCTGATTCATTGACCACGCTTACAAATCAGGAAAGAGCAGCAAGCAGGGAGTCACCCAAGGCGGTCATCTTGTCAGGGGAGGACGACCTATGATAAACAGCCTTAAATCTCATTTTGAAGTGAAAATGTTAATAATTTATAAAAATTTCATATAATTGTAGTACTTTAAAAATCGTTTATATAGCCAAATATACAATTTATTATCACACAGTCAGTAAAAGTTTTTTGTAGAGACAAGGACAATTATGACATATGGAATAAAAACCAGCAGCACATGGTCATAGGAAATACCTGTATATGCGTTTGATAAGCAATCTTTAAAAAATAAAATCTCTGCAATTTACCAATACCGAGTAGAGCCCTCCTCCAAATCCTGAGACTATATTGTTGGTTGTATAGAGCCGGACTAATCCTTAAATGTTCTAACTTTCTAACTTCTGTTGCAAGAAAGTCCTCATTTCGTAAGTCCCAAATTGCCAAAATTTTGTCTTTTAAGATTTTTTGACTCCCCTCAAAATTTTTAATTAACTTTGAGAAGTGAGCAGCTAGGAAAAAAAAAAAACTCTTGAATCCATGAGAAACGCATGGAGCGAAAAATGGACTTAGAGCACTAGAAAGGCCATGAAGGGGTAGGGCGTCAAGATGGGCTGCCAGGGCCGGTATAGTTGTAAACACCAGGCAAGCCCAGGGAAAACTGGCTTTTTCTGGTTGTTACCTCCCATTGGGGGGGCCCAACCAATTTGATTTTAGGGCCCAGGTGGGTCTAGGAGACCAAATCACCCCTTTGTTAGAGATGGAGAGGACATCTCCATAATCCATTTATAGGGAATTTGGTTACTTATCTCTGGGAGGATTGATTAGTCAGTTCTTCATCAGGAGTGTTCTAAGAAAGGGGATTTCCAGCTCTGGGGGTTGACTTCAGAAATGTCCAAAGACTTCAAGAGACCTTAGCAAATTTTTTCTCGCAAAGACTTTGTCTAGACCTGCCTATGTGTACCCCTTTACCATTCTAAGGAACCAGACGTTGTTTCAAGTGAGTGTGATGACTGCTCTGGTACTTCCTGCTGAGTTGGGGTAAAGGAAATTTGGGAGCAGTCATGATTCTACATCTATGAAGTGATGGGATCACTAGAGGTCTTTGATGGTTGACTTTACTACTTTTAAATTCATCTAAAAATAGACAATAACGATAAAGTAAGCCTAAAATATCTACCTGTTTTATCTTCTCTCCTGAAATAGGCACGTCCTGTGTCCCTGGTGGTAAAAGCCAAGAGCTGTAAGGAGTAATTTAATATGGGAGACCTTTATACTCGATAGATAAAATCTCGGAGTGGCATTCTAAGGCCTGTCCAAAAATATGTAACGTCCTGAATCTCAGGCAGAACAATCTAAATTAGTTTGGGTCTTCCTTCAGGATTCTTAAAGCAAAGAGGTACAAGTGTTTTGGACCAAGGAATGTAAAAGAACATTTGGCAGGGGGACGTTTTTCTCACATGGGAAGTTTCTCATATTTGGAGCAAAGTTATCTTTGGACTCACTGCGTTGATCTTAAATGAAGAGACAGCTTTGATTTAATCAGTGGAGCTGGTCGTTTAACAGCAGACTTTTGTTCTCCTCTGCTTCTTCCTGGTTTAACTCTTTTAAGTTTGTTCATGGTCAATTTTCCTCTGCCAAACACTAAACTTACTGGCAGGGAAGCTTTTAGAGGGCAAGTGCAAAGCTGTAGTAACTTTCTCTGGCATATGTCCTCTGGCGTTAAATTTAACAGCAGCAACTGGTCTTTCTTGTGGAAGCTAAACACAAGCTTTGGCTACGCGAGATGATTCCATCATTCCTCAGAAACCTATTTTTTTTGTTTTGTTTTTTCTTTTCCCTTTTTGCAAGGGAAATGTCAAGTTTGTCAGCTTGGGCAATGCCTGCTAGTATTCTATCTAAGCCTTTAGCAGATGTCAGTTTAGTTTCCTTTTTTTTTCTTTTTTTCTTTCCTTCTTCGGTTTTAAAAAATAAATTTATAGCCTGGACCTCAAGAAACTACTGTAAGTAACGTAGGCCAAAATCTTTCAAGGAAAGGGAAATGTGAACCTGAGTTGATGCAAATGAACGGAGGTTAGGTCCAGATTACATTGATTCTGTTTTGTTGTCAGGAATGGACTCGGGCGAGGTTGGAGGCTTTGAAATTCCTGTTCCACATTAGTAAGGAGTACACTGGGGAGCATGGAATTAGACAGCAGGATTTGTCCGGCCAAGAAGAGAGAGCTCATAGAGACCAGAGAAGGAAAAATTCTAATGAAATCTTTTAGAAGACAAATATTTTCCTGTTTGCTAGATTTTGGTGGGTAAGGACATTCTACAAAAGAAGTCAGTAGGGAATGAACAAGTTTTAATTAATCAGGTACATAGTGGCATTTATTGTTGGGAATATATGGGAAAACGCTTCAAGAACAACAATGACATTTCATTTTAATCTATTAAAGATCAAAATCAGGGCTGAAGAGGGGGGCCTCAGGGTTAAAGCCTTCCACCTTACAGGCAGAAGTCCGAGTTTGGATCCAGAACCCATGGGAATAGACGCCGGCAGAAGCAAGGGGTGGCCTGCGTTTCTGGTTCCTGGGTAGGGCAGAGGTCCCTGTGAATCCCAGGAGCAGAGGTAAACAAGGAGGAGGTGAAGGCAGTTCAATGGGGTTTCACGAATCGCACCTGTGGTTTCTACACACACACACACCACAACGCACGCACACATACACACACACAAGAACACCGTGCCCCACACACAATTTAATAAATAAATAAATAATATAAAAATCAAGTGAGATAATCTTTCGTGATGAAAAACTTAAAATCTACATAAAAACAATTGTAATTAAAATAAAACAGAAGTAGTTAAGACCTTAGAATGTCATAAAATTAGTTTTTCTTCTTTTATAGTAGGCATACATGATATTTAAAAATGGCAGCCAAATTTTTATATTAGTGGTGCAAGCAGAGATGAAAAGAAAATTGAATTGGCCACAGATTTTTTGATGTTGAAACCAAGACACACAATAATGTAAACACAGAAAATATAAACATACAAAGACATGAACAACATACAATTTACCCGGCAACTGGCAGTTGTAATAAGGTTTACAAGACAACTGGTCCTTAAAATTTCTCTCTTGAAAGCTGTAGTGAAGGCGGTTAACATTTAGGAAAACCTCATCATTTAAACAAGATCTCGGATTAGTTAAAGTCCAGCAGCTTAGTCTTAATTATGAAAACATTAAAGCAATTAAAGTTTAAAATTTAGTACTGAACTGAAGTGGCTCTTTAAGAAAACTTTGCATTTAATAGATAATAAATGAAAAAAATAGGTCTAATTTTCTCTTTTTTTTCTAGCATTTAAAGTAGCCCTCTTCCATAGGTCGTGTTCCTACATAGATGCTCTGGGGAAGTCCAATGGCTAAAACTGCAACGCCTCATCCCAAAATTCCCGTAGGCCTTCATCTTAATCTTGAGGCCATCAGTCTCCAGGAAGATTTTAAGACTTATGTGGGGCCTTACAGTATGAAGGGAGGTTTGCCCATTTGTTTGAAGAACAAGAGAACCAAAAGAGGAACAGATAGATAAAGGAATGTATGGGGGACCCAAATGTCTTGTGATTATAGGAACTTCCGCATTCTTAGGCCACGGCATAATGCTGTGAGGAGGAAGGGTTGTCCGTGGAAGCCCACATTGGGGCACCAGATGTAAGCAGTCTCTGGACCCACGGGACCCATGTAGACCTTGGAGGCAGTGAGTAACCAGGCACGAATTCAACATCACGGAACTCCCCGTATATGGGAGAATTGCAAAGCAGCCTCTCAGGCTTGCAGACTCTTTTATTGTAAATATAGGCTGTTTATATACCCGACCCGAAAATTCCAAGAGTTCCAGCGGGAGCTTTTGCTGGTGTTGTCCTGTCCAAGTTGGTCCTCTCAGTCAGGCAGTTTGAGAGCAGCATCAGGCACAGCAAGCAGATTTACTTGGGAAGTTGGCATCATGCATTTAGCCCTACAGACAATACAGGCCTGAGCCTATGACCAATGTCGCTCCTCAACTCTCGTGACCACTGTGAGCTATTCCATGACCCCCATAAGTGTTTCTATGGCCATTATAACTCTCTCTATGACCCACTTTTGCTCATCTGTTCCCCTGTTAGCTCTTTGTTGACCACTGTAAGGCTATCACCACGATAAGCGGCCCTTAGATCAATGAGAGCTCTCTATGACCCACTGTTGACAATATGAGAATATTCCCGCTCCTATTACCACTATAAGCTCTCTAGACCAGAGGAGCTATCCCACTGTGAGCTCTCTATGACAACTATGAGCTATGAGTACTGTGAGCAACACTCTAGGAAACCACTATGAGTTAGGACCCCTCTGTTATAAAAACAACACTTTGAACATTAGCTCTGGCAATGTCCACTATGAGTATGGAGACCGCACTGTTGATAACACTGAACATTAATGAACATTTTAACTCTCTATGACCACTGTGAGCTCTCTATGACCACTATGAGCTATGACCACTGTGAAGTCTCTATGACCACTATGAGTGGCTCTATGACCAGTATAACCCATGACACTGTGAGCTCTCTATGACCATTGTGAGCTCTCTATGGCCATTATGCATTCCCTATGACACTGTGATCTGATCACCATGAGCTCTCTGTGCCACTGTGACATCTCTGAGGACTGTGAACTCTCTGTGACCATTTGAGTTCTATATGACCGTTATGAGTTATGAACACTGTGA
Organism: Typhlomys cinereus; assembly: GCA_023101885.1. Taxonomy (NCBI): domain Eukaryota; kingdom Metazoa; phylum Chordata; class Mammalia; order Rodentia; family Platacanthomyidae; genus Typhlomys; species Typhlomys cinereus. The sequence continues at coordinate 221,149 of JALPQD010000966.1, read as the reverse complement.
GCTCTCTATGATCATTGTGAGCTCTTTATGACAACTATGAGTTCTCTATGACCACTGTGATTTCTCTATGACCATATGAGCATGACCACTCTGAGCACCTATGACCACCTTAGTTCTGTATGACCAGTATTAGCTAGTGACCATGTGAGCACACATGTACATTATTACCTCTCTATGACCACTGAAGTATGACCACTGTGAGCTCTCTATTGCCATTATGAGTTTTCTATGACCACTATTAGCTATGACCACTGTGAGCTATCTATGACTGTTGTGAGCTGTCCATACCACTGTGAGCTGTCTATGACCACTGTGAGCTTTCTATCACCACTGTGAGTTCTCTATGACTACTATGAGTGTCATAGTTAAGCACAGGGGTCAACGACAGTTGAAAGTTTGAGCTCTTGGCACTTTTTAAAGAATTAGTGGTTGAGTTTGGCCCAGAGCAAACCTGCAGGAGATTATGTAGCTGATAGGGAAGGCCCAGCCTATATGGGTAAGATTAGGCCGGATAAATCACGGAGATCTGGTTGAGAATGTTGACATCCTTCTGTATACTTGGTCAGACATGCTGATCTGGCAAGTAAAGACTGTCTCTTTCTCTTACCTATGACATAGAGATGGTGTGGCCGGTTCCCTCGGCCCTGGTATTGGTGTATGCTGTCCTGTCAAGCTGGAATAAGAACTGTAACCAGTAAGAGAGAATAAACCCTCTTCCTTTAAGCCATTTGATGGTCATTTATCAGCAACCATGAAGGCAAACTGTAACAGAGTTTAGTACCCAGGAAGTGGGTGTTTGCTGTTAAATCTGACATGTGGACTTTGTGGCTTTTGAATGATTTTGCTGGACAAAGTTGGAAATGCTTGAAGATTTTCACTTTGTGGATTACAAAAACTGTTCTTCAGAGTTTGGTGCCATTTGGAAAAAGTGAGGCTGAGAGAGTAATGAATTGTTTGGGCCAAGTTTCGGATGAGGGGAACAAGGACTTGTTGAAGTTGAATTTGAACAGAATGGATCGTTTGCTTGATAGTGGAGAGCTGTGTTTGTGGCCATGAAGCTCTGGATGTGCAAGGGCAGGCAGAAAATACTGCTGCTCTTGGAGAAATGACAGTGAGGGAATCCCAGTGACTTGCACTAGAAGGTGGAAGATGTGAAAACCACCATATAGCAAGTTTTTGCTTTGAAAACTCAGATTCTTTCAGGCCCCGAAAGCCCAAGTTAAAGCTATTTCTTGCCCTTTATAAGTTTGGCTGCCTAAAAGAGCCTTTTCCAGCATCGCACACAAAACTTGGTACAGCTGTGGCTCCAGTGAATCAAGTTTGATTTCAAACTTGCTTGGATCTGGCAGCGTCCCCAAGTGTACTGGTTTTGGTGAATGATTACAGGTTCATGAAGAGCAGCAAAAGCTTGGCACCAAGTGCAGACATAGAATCCTGAAAGATAAGGTGGAGCTTGTAAGTCACAGGCGAACCCAGAGTACTGCTGGAGATGCCAGAATCAGGGGATGCATGCTGAGGACAGCTGCAAGTGGAAATTCTCTACTTTGACAGCTTTGATGAACTCTGCTTTGACAGCTTTAACCTGAAAAAAGGGACTGGGAATGTCTAGAATCTGGAGCCACCTGATATGTGATGAGCAACAGATGAATCTTAATTTAAATGTTTTCTTATTATGTCAAGATACTTCTGTTTTAATGTTTTATCTGTTTCAAAGTATTTATATTGATTTGATATACTCTTAAGGTTAAAAACCTTTGAATTTTTAAAATTGAAATTTTTAAAACTGAAGTTTTAATGAGAGAACATTTTAAATTTGTCCATGAATGTATTTATATTTTTAAAATAACTTTTAACATCTGTGGGGCCAAGGATTGAAGGTTATGTTTAAAAGTGCTATGTTTTTGTGTCAAGTTGACAAGGGGTGGAGAGTCATAGTTAGGCACAGGTGTCAACTTGACAGTTGAAGGTTGGAGCTCTGGGCACATTTATAAAGAATTAGTGGTTGAGCCCCCCACCCTGGAGCCGCCCGGCCAGCAACCCCGCTGCCGCCAGCTTTGCCCCGGACCCACCCCCGGACCCCAGCCCCTCCCTCCGTGCCGACCCACGCCAAGCTCCCAGGAGAGTGAGCGAGTGAAAGAGCCCCTCCCAGCCCAGTCCCCCACCCCGGAGCTGCCCGGCCAGCACCTGCACGGCCTCCAGCTTAGCCTGGGCCCCTCCCCGGACTCCGGCCCCTCGTGCCCTCCCACCCCCGCTTGACTCCGCCCCCCCCCAGGTCCCAGGTGAAGAATTCTGCCATCAACATCAGACCCTCTGCCTCTCTGGCCAACCAGGGACCTATGCACGTGGTCCACGGAAGACACACTGCTACTCAGAATTCAATAGAGTCCAAAGGAAACTCAATCAAAACTCTAAGGAACAAAGGGAACACAGGCCATACATCTGGACTACACTACCATCATTATATCATGTGGGCGAGATTCTTCACATCCAGCCCAAAGATAAGTTAATTTGTTTTTCTTTTTCTTTTCACCTTACTGATCCTTTAAAGTATCAATGCTGTAGATCAACTTCCTCATACAGCCACCCAAAAACATACAACTCCAGGGAATACACCACTCACCCTCACATTTCATCAAGATACTAAATCGTAAAAGTGCACTACCATACTAATATTCACCCCCTGGTTATTTAACCTGACTTAACTGACATACTAACAGCCTAGTAGCCTCATCTAGGATATAACAATAACAATACACAAACATACCCAATCCAAGGCAAGAACTAGTAATAACTGGCAAGTGTAACAATACCAACTACATCAGTTCAGTGAAAAACACACAGAAACTGAAAGGTCCTAAAAAACAAAACAACAATGCCCAAGTCAAAGTGCAGATCCACGAGAAACAAAACCCAAGAAGACCAATCTCCCACCGAATGAATCAATCCCATAATGAGGGATTCTGACCAGAACAAATCCACAGAAAATAGCTGTGAAAGCCAGACTCAACATAACGAATTTCAGAGTATGATCATTACCATGATACTATGAAAGAGGAAATCCGAGAAGAGTTAAACAACCATATCCACCACTTTGAACAGGAACACAACAGGCACCTAGAGGATTTGAGAAAAACAGTTCAAGAAACAAAAATAGATATAGAGCAGTTAAAACAGTCTCAGGCAGAGTTTAAAATTGAACTAAAAGACAAGTTATCTTCAACCCAAAACTCAACAGAGAGTCTTATCAGCAGAAAAAAATGAGGCAGAAAATAGAATTTCAGATCTTGAAGACAAAGTGGGAGAATTAACCAGCTCAATGGAAGAGATTGTTAAGACAAAAGATATGGAGAGGAACATTCAAAGATATGGGACACCCTGAAGAAGCCTAACATGCCATTCATGGAATACCAGAACAAGAATCCCAAAATACCACACGGAGGAAATATTTCAATTCATCATAAATGAAAACTTCCCCACTAAAGAATGAGAGGCCTACCAAATACAAGGAGCATTTCGCACTCCAAACAGATATGACCAAAATAGAAGATCGCCACGGCAAATAATAGTCAAAACACTCCACGTTCAAGACAAAGAAAAGGTGCTGAGAGCTTCAAGAGAAAAAAGCAAGTCACTTTTAAAGGTAAACCTATTAGAATAACAAATGCTACTCAATGGAAACAGTAAAAGCAAGAAAGCTTGGAGAGACATACTTCAAGTATTAAATGAGCAAAAATGCCAACCCAGACTGATATACCCGGAGCTATCTGTCATGATGGAGGGAGAAAGAAAAGTTTTCCAGCACAAAGACAACTTGAGGGGAACATGTCTACCAAACCAGGCCTTCAAAAAATCCTATAAATGATACTCAAGCTTGAAGAAAAGAACAAGCGTATCCAGGAGGACAGAAGGGAAGTATAATACCACCAAAACATAAATATCAAACAACATGTTTACAAAATCTACTAAATGTAAAAAATGTCCAGAATTAAAAATAATTTCTCCATTATAACATTAAATGTCAATGGTATTAACTCACCGATTAAGAGACACAGATTACAAACTTGGATTAAAAACTACAATCCAACAATCGGCTTCCTTCAGGAAACTCATCTCACCACAAAATAGGCACGCTCAAAAATAAAAGGCTGGTCCAAAACTTGCAAGCATGGAACCAAGAAACAGGAGGGGAGCAATTATGCTTTCAGACAAAGTGGACTTCAAAGAAAACATAAGAGACACAGATGGATACTACATTTTAGTCACAGGTACAATTCACCAGGAAGACTTCACAATACTGAACATATATGCACCCAATACGGGCCCCTCCACATTCATTAAGAAAACCCACAGCGTCTAAAGCAAGAAATCAACCCCCAAACGAATTCTTGGGGACTCAACACCGCCCTCCAACATGGGATAGATTAACAGGTCAAAAGCTTAACAGAGACACTTTGGAACTTAATCAAACCGAAAAAATGGACCTTACAGATCCTATCGAACTTTTCACCCACGCACAAAGAATACACATTTTTCTCAGCAGCACATGGAACTTCTCCAAAATAGATGACATATTGGGCCACAAAACGAATCTACACATATACAAAAAAGTTGAAATTCTAACTGTTCCCTATCAGACCACCACTGCCTAAAGCTGGACATCCACAACACAACAAACAAGAGAAAATACACTAACTCCTGGAAACTTAACAATATGATACTGAATGAGAACTAGATTCAGGAAGAAATTACAAAGGAAATTCAAGATTTCCTGAAAGTGAGCGATAATGAAAATACAAGTTACCAAAATCTCTGGGACACAATGAAAGCTGTCCTAAGAGGTAAGTTCATAGCTCTTAATGCCTACATCAAAAGAATGGAAACATCAGAAATAAATAACTTAACAATGCAGCTTAAGGCTTTAGAGAAGGTAGAGCAATCTGATCAAAAGTAGTAGAAGAGAGGAGATTAGCAAAATAAGGGGAGAAATATCTGAAATTGAGATAAGAAAACGATAGAAAAAATCAACAGTCAAAAAGCTGGTTTCTGAAAAAATCAATAAGATTGATACACCCTAGCTAAATTAACCAAAAGCAAGGAAAGAAAACCCAAATTAACAAAATTAGAAATGAACATGGAGTTATCACTACTGATACCCAAGAAATCCAGAAAATTATAACACCATATTTCAAAAACTTATACTCTGTGAAGTTTGACAACACAAAAGAGATGGATGAATTTCTAAGTAAACACAACCTACCTGAATTGAATCAGGAAGTTGTGAATTATTTAAATAGTCCTAACATATAAGGAAATTGAAGAAATAATCTCAAATCTTCCCACCAAAAAATGTCCTGGACCAGATGGATTCAGCACAGAATTCTACCAGACATTTAAGGAGTTAATAACTTAGCAAATCGGATTCAAAAACATATCAAAAAGATCATTCACAGGGACCAAGTAGGCTTCATCCCCGGCACATAAGTTTGGTTCAACATATGCAAATTAATAAATGTAATTCATCATGTAAACCAGTCCAAAGTCCAAGACCACATGATACTCTCGATAGATGCAGAAAAAGCCTTTGACAAGATCCAACAGCCTTTTATGATCAAAACGCTAGAGACAGTAGGAATGGAAGGAACCTTTATCAATATAATAAAAGCTTATACAACAAGCCCACAGCAAGGATATGCTCAATGGGAACAATGGAGCATTCCCACTTCATCAGACTAGACAAGGCTGTCCACTCCACCACTTCTATTCATATTGTACTGAAGTCTTGCTGAAGCCATAAGACAAGAAAGGGACATAAGAGGATTCAAATCGGCAAGAAGAAGTCAAGCTATACCTATTTGCAGATGACATGATCTTATACCTGAGGGATCCCAAAAACTCCACCAGGAAGCTCCTGGAACTAATTGAGAAGTTCATCAGGGTGGCAGGATACGAAATAAATGTGCAAAAATCAGAGGCTTTCCTATATACCCAGAATGAAAGAAGTGAAAAAGCCTTGAGAGAAACAACCCCATTTACTATAGCCCCTAAAAAAATGAAATACCTTGGTATAAACTTAACCAAGGAGGTAAAAGACTTTACAATAAAAACCTTAAAACCCTAAAAAAAGAAATTGCAGATGACACCAGAGGGTGGAAAGATCTCCCTTGTTCCTGGATTGGCAGAATCAACATTGTAAAAATGACCATCCTACCAAAGGCAATATACAAATTCAATGCTATACCAATTAAAATCCCAAAGTAATTCTTTTAAAGAAGTTGACCAAATCATCTCAAAATTCGTATGGAGGCACAAAAGACCCAGGATAGCAAAGACAATCCTGAGTAACAAAAACACTGTTGGAGGTATTACCATATCAAACCTTAGTCTATACTACAAATCCAGTTATAAAAACAGCCTGGTACTGGCTCCAAAATAGACACACAGATCAATGGATAAAGGTGAAGACCCAGATATAAACCCACAAAAATACAGCCATTTGGTCTTTGACAAACGGGCCCAAAGAATCCAATGGAAAAAGGACAGCATCTTCAACAAATGGTGCTGGCAAAACTGGATCTCCACATGCAGAAGATTAAAGCTGGACCCGTACTTGTCACCATGTACAAGACTTAATTCCAAATGGATCAAGGACCTTGATATCAGGCCAGAGACTATAAAAACCATGAAAGGGTAGGGAACTCCCTGAGTGATTGGGCTAGGCCAACAGTTCCTAAACAGACATCCAATGGACAGTCACTGCTACAAACCTCAACAGTTGGACCTTGTGAAATAAGAGCTTCTGTTCAGATAAAGAGATTGTAACATGACACAAAGGCAACACACAGAATGGGAGAAAATCTTCACTAACCACATATCTGATAGAGCTCTACTGTCCAGAGTGCACATAGAACTTAGAAAATAATCCAAGGAAAACAATGGCCCAATTAAAAATGGGCCCTGGAATTAAAAGAAATTTTACCAGGGATGACATTAAAATATCTAACAAATATCTTAAAAAATGCTCCACTTCCTTAGCCATCAGGGAAATGCAAATCAAAACTTCCCTGAGATATCATCTCACCCTGGTCAGGATGGCAAAAATCCACAATACAAACAACAACAAATGCTGGATGGGATGTGGAGAGAGGAAAACTCTCCTACATTGCTGGTGGGAATGCAGGGTCATACATCCACTCTGGCAAGCCGTCTGGAGATTCTTAAAGAAATTAAAGATTGAAATGCCATATGACCCTGCTATCCCACTTTTGGGAATAACCCCCCATGCAGCAGAGGTTCGCCTCGATAGCACAAGCTCAACCAGTTCATAGCAGCACTGTTTACAATAGCAAAGTCATGGAATCAACCCAAATGTCCAACAGTTGACGAGTGGATAAGGAAACTGTGGTATACTATACAACAGAGTACTACAGCCATCAAAAATGATGAATTACTGGAATTTGCTGGAAATGGATGTCATTAGAAACAATATTAAGTGAATATCCCAAACCCGAAAATTAAGCGCCATTTGTACCCCTAATAGGTGGCTCCTAGTACTAAACTCACCCAGCCCACATTGAGACACTCAAAGGTAAACCTATGTAATACAGTAATTGCAAGGCTTATGAACAGGAGGGATGGGGTTGGAGGGCCACACCAGTCACAAGGAGAGAGGGGACCATGTTACAGCATAGAAAATAGGAGGCATCAAGGAATGCAAGTAAGCAATGTGACACCAGGTTAAGTTCACAGACGTTCGTTCCTGATCATGTACAACTGAGGGGGTATGATCTCACCAGAAGGGGAGGGCATATAGTCTGGCAGATAAAAAGTAATCATTTTGCAAATGGGTGATTGACCCTCCCTCACTGAGGTTTCCTACTTTATTACATCTACCCTTGAGGTGCTATTATAAACAAGACTCCAGTTTAACACTTTTTGTCTCTGACCAAGGGTGACATCCAGA